>PVHT020000166.1:1112702-1137136 GCA_004024745.2 Catagonus wagneri | reverse complement strand
GGGCTTAGGGGAGGTTTTCAAAGGAGAGGGACGCCGATTGGCTGATATTTGAATTGGGACACCGTCTGCTATATGATTGGCCTGGGATCGCGCGATCCATATTCAGCAAGCAAGCAGGTTTACAGAAGCAGATGTGGCGGTTAGTGACTGGCTATAATTGGCGCGCGCGGGACTTTTGAAAGTTGCAGACCTGGGGGGGGATGGAAAATTTCCTAAATGGCAGCCTGTTATGTCTTGGCCGGTTTTATTGACCGTTTGTTGCGAAACACTGTCACAACTGATATTTAGCAAGCAAGCGATGTTACAGAAGCGAGAAGGGAGCGTTAAGTTTCAATTGCCTTAGGTTTCCTTTCTCAGCCCAAGAATCATCCTCCTGGGAGGGGCAGGGGAGGGGGGGGGCAGTGGGGGCTCTTGACCCTTGACCCATGACATTCAGGTAGGGAAGACAGTCGGGAGAGAGGCAGAGTTAGAGATATGGTTATGGAGAAGGAATTTGTGGAATCAGTGAGCACCGTCTTATTATTCCAGCTTTCAACATCACTTCCCCAGCTAATTTCTTCTTCTTCTTTTTTTTTTTTGGCTGGCTGTGCCTGAGGCATGCGCAGTTTCCCATGCCAGGGATCAAACCCGTGCCACAGTTATAACCAGAGCCAGAGCAGTGACAATGCCGGGGCCTTAACCCGCTAAGCCATGAGAAAACTCCTCCTTCCCTAATTTCTTGACAGCAGAGTTTTATTACTGAAACAATGATCTCACTCCTTAGTCGTATGTGAAAGATATTGCACTGAAGAAAGCCAAGACCAGGCCTTTGGCCTAATTTTCATTCAGGGAGTACCTTATTTGCATTTTCACAGTACAAAGATTGCAGGGAACAACTCCAATCCCCTGGAGTTTCTTTGAGGGCTTTGTGAGAGTTTCATATGCCAACAACAGGTTTCTTGAGTTTTCTCTGGCTTTTCATGAATGATGGGACTAGCGCAGACTTGGGGCTTGGCTGGCAGCCAGGACAAGGGGCGGGGGGGGGGGCACTCACATCCTCCTGGGAAGAAAGGGCTGCCATCAAATGTAATATCTCTAACCTTACTTGCGTTCAGGAAATTTTTGCATGATTTTATGGAGTGAACCCAAAAGAAGTACTTTGTAGAGTTCTTTATTCTCAGGCATAGATTACTTCCATTTCCTGAATCCCAGAAGGGTCCGCGTCACCGGTGATGAAATCTTGGTACCTATTCGCATCTTCAGCTTCTTTGTATTGACAATCTGCTGCTATGTGATTAAAAACAAAACAACAGGAATTGCCATTGTGGCTCAGTGGTAACGGACCTGACTAGTATCCATGAGGTTGCAGGTTCAATCCCTGGCCTCGCTCAGTGGGTTAAGGATCCAGCATTACCCCTAGCCTGGGAACTTCCATATGCTGTGGGTGCAGCCCTAAAAAGACAACAACAAAAACAGCAAAAATGTTATTGTAATTTAATAATTAAAGTGGGCTGTTCACATCTTTCAGATGGTTTTGTCTAGTGTGAGGTGAAAGCATTTCATAGGCAAAGGCTTCATTTGATTTTTATATTTATTCAGCAGACTGAAAACAGCACTCTGGTGAGGCCAGAGAGCTGCTTTTACCTCATTTTAGGGACAAGTGCCCTGAGAGAGGCAGAGAGTCTAGGTTGAACCCGTGTTTAGCCAGTAAGAGGTCAGACCTACTTTGCTGCTGGCCCACCGGCCTGACACTATGAGGAAAATTACAAAGAAGATGCAGTTTTCAGGTTAATCAGCTCCCAGAGAAATTGGACAAGAGAGGTCTATACTCAGCTCTTCCCTTCCCTCCCCACCTGTTTGTCACACTGACCCATCTAATCTGTGGCAGGGCCTTAAGGGAAAGAAGAGAGGTAATTAAGCATATTCTGGAGAGGATCAACTATAACCAGAGAAATCAAGTGCTCAGCTCAGAGAGGGAGGGGTGGTTTCTCCCCCCGCCCCAGAAATATTAACTTTGTTTGGTATCAAAACATATCTTTTTATTTTAAAATTATGAAATATATCACATATTTATACGAATGGAATTCTATTGTATGTATTCTATGACTTGCTTTAGTGATTCATCCATGCTGCTGCAAGTAGGTATAATTCATTCATTTTCCACAGCTGTATACTATTCCAGCATGGGTCTAAACCGTCATTTATATATTTCATTTTTGTGGCTTATTTTTTATGACTTATTTGTTATTACTCAAAATGCTATCATGAACTGGTACACATGTAAAAATTTATTGAAAGTATATACCTAGGAATGAAATAAAAAGAGTTAAAAGATATATGATTTTTCAGAATGACTAGGTAACATTAAATTGTTCTTCAGAGTGGTTTTATTAATTTACATTGTCATTAGCCTTTTTAAGATAGTTCTGACTTACCCTTTTTATTTCCTTGTTAACATTGGTATTTCTAATAACATTAATTAATGTTAGCTAATATTAATTTAATTAATTAACATTCATGTAATTAACTAACATTAATTAAAGAAGAATTATGTTCTTCTTTAAGATTGTCTGGTTTATTCTAAGTTTCTTTGATTTCTATGAAAAATAAAATAGAGGAGTTCCCTAGTGGGCTAGCAGGCGAAGGATCCAGCATTGTCACTGCTGTGCTTCAGTCACTGCTGTACTCACTGGGTTTGATCCTTGTCCTGGGAGCTTCTGCATGCCACAGGAGCAGCACCCCCCCCCCAAAAAATAGAATTAGCCTGTCACTTTCTAAAAGAAAGAGAGAAAAGTAAGGAAGATGCATGTTGGCACTCAGGAGCGTTTATCCTAGAGAATAAAAATTTATGCTCATGCAAAAACCTATACATAAGTGTTCTCAGCAACTCTATTCATGATAGCCAAAAGCTGAAAACAACCCAGATGGCCTTCAATAAGTAAATAGTTTTAAAATGTCATAATCTATACCATAGAGTACTACTCAGTGATACAAAGAAATAAACTATGCTCAGCAACTTCAATGGATCTCCAGGGAATTATGCTGAGTGAAAAAAGACAATATCATGGAGTTCCCCTGTGACTCATCAGGTTAAGGATCTACTGTGGTTGAGGCTGCTGCTGTGACTTGGGTTCTTTCCCTGGCCCGGGAACGTTCATGTGCCAAAAATGTGGCCCAAAAAAGAAAAAACAGTTTTGTTCAGTATAAACTTCTAGTTTGAAAATTATTTTCTTCTCAACATTTTAAAATATTTTCCCACCACAGTTTGTGTGAACTGAAGTTTAGCACCTGCCACCAGACTCTACACGGAGAGTCTACTCACTGCCACTGCCGCTGCCAACCTGCAGGACCCACTGAGCAAAGCTGGGGGTGGAGACCAGGAGTGAGGCACTCTGTGCTCTGGGAAAACTGGAAGAACAGGTCTTCAGACAGATATTTTTATAAGCCAGTTCTTGCATCTCCTCATATCTAGAAAAACACTAAAATTCCTTATTGATGACTGATGCCTGTGACTAGTAATAACCTTCACAAATGATCTCTTCCTTACTTGCTTTCTTTTACTAATGGTTACTTTCCAGTTAGAGTTATGTTGCACCTAGAGTTTTCTTTTGTAATTGAAACACTCCCTAACACCCCTTCCCTGTAAGCAATCTTCTTCCCAGAGAAAAGGTCAAAGAACGATAACCCCCAAAGACAACCAGAAACCATCACTGGACTGACTGATGTCAGATTTTGAAACTGACAGCACTAATGGTCTGAGCCTAGTCAGAACACAGTCTCATGCTGGGACTCAAACCCAGCCTAAACCCTGATTGGGACTTGAACTTGGATTTTAAATTAGAATCGTTCTCCCAGTGACCGGACTCACTGAAGTTTGGGTCCTTCGTGACTCCACGCAGAAGGAATTCAGTGAGAGACAAAGTGATAGGCAAGAAATAGATTTATTAGGATAGGACGCTTGTGAGAGATGCAAGTGAGCAGGCACAAAGCTCTGCCCTGAGGATCTGGTGGGCTACAGTTTTGTCATTCAAGGTGAGTGGGGGTCGGAAAGAACTGCCTCTTCCTCTTTCTTAGAGAGTAGCTCCTCCTTAGTATCCGATAAGGAGTGTACTCAGATCAGTGGAAAGGCTGCCCTTAAACTCCTGCCCTTGGTCAGAATCTGAATGTGGGCACACCCCCCCCCCACCCAACGACTGAGGCATTTCTCGCACTTCCACTATCAAGCAAGGCTGCCTTGTTCTGATGGCTTTTTTGAGCAATGTATTGACTTACAGTGATCTCCCACATCCCTTAGATTTCCCTCTCTATCTAGGATTCTTTACTGGGACTTCCATAACTACCTGTGGCTCTAATTAAGGAATTTAGTGCTTTTCTTTGTATGGGAAGAAGATAGGAGGGTCATTCCTTTGATGTGCACCTCAGCTCTAGGTGTCTGTATCCTGTGCCTTTATATCCTGAGGGCTCAGGAGCAGTGGCTGTAGTCTGATGGCTCCTAGACCGAAGGGAGGTATTCTTTGTTTCCTGCCTGAATTCCCTCAGGGCTCACCAGGGGGCAGGGGCGGGCGGGTAGTAGCTTCAGCTGCTGATGACTGTGACATCCTTTGTTTACTGAAAGGGCAGGCAATTGTTTATTTCTCAAGACTTCGCTGATGGCCTGGAGCATGGAATGGGCCATTTATTGAGTGTCTACTGTGTGTCAACAGTTCACCTGTAATATCTAGTCAATCCTGACAAAACTCTTCTGGCCGCGTATTACCATCCCATTTGATAGATGAGAAAACTGAAGGGTAGAGATGGTAGACAGCAGACCCAAAGCTCCTCTGCTGGCAAGTAAGTCATAGAATTTAAACTCTATTTCCTAACCCTGTGCTTTTTCTACTCACCCTTAGACCAGATTAAAAAAAAAAAAATTAGAGGATTACAATGATGCAAACAAGGAAAGAAACACATTCAGGTGGGTGGGGGGAAGACAGAAGGAAATAGACAAAAATATTAGCCGTTCTCATATTAGGGTGTTGGGAGTGGGAATTTTTCCTTTTCTGAATTTTCCTAATTTTATTTAATGTACACTGTGAGTAAAATGAGACCACAGCAGCTCTCAGGAATATTTGGGGAGCAGGGGGCTTCCTTACATGTCCACGTGGGTACCACTGCCTCTTAAGCTGCATTTGCAGCCTTTTACTGGCTCTCTGGGAAAAGATCTTTTCCATGAGTCACCTCATTCCAGACGCAAAGTGGCTTCTTCCTTCAAAAGGCACTGAGATTTAATCACAAATAATTGCTGCTCACGAAGATTGGCATTTCACATCCCTCAGATTCGCTGTCTCTCAAGTAAAACAGCTCAGTGAATCATTAAACGAGAGTGTATAATAGAAATTTCTGTTTAAAAACCCACCTCTCTCCTACTTCTGAAGTTACTTTTCATGGTATTGATTGATCATGATGGAAATACTTCTCTCCCCTATCATTATGCTATAGAATGTGTTGATAAAAGACTCGGGGACCTCAATTCCTCTTCCTGGTTAGAATGAAGGAAATAGCATTTACTGAGCACCTGTTTCAGACCCCGAGTTAAATGCTTCTGATGCAGTATTTCATTCATAACAGGATGGGAGAGAGTTGTGGGCATTGCCATTTTCCAGGTAGGGAAGTTGAAGTTGAGGGAAAAGTTCAAAGGTGTGAAAGGGCAGTGCGGTAGACGGGCTGCTGACATCAATTAGACAAGACCTTGAAAGCTCACTCCACTCCTGACTGTGGCCTCAGGCAGGTGGCTCAACTTCCTGCAGCCACATTCGTAAAGGAGGGAAGAGCAGTAATAATACCCTCAACATCTCATCACATCATTGTAAGGACCAAATTTAGGGTATTGATGTTATCAGCACAATGGCATTTCAAGTGTTCTTTTCATAGGGCTTGGACATTTCTGGAGATTGCAGTTTTCTATTTTGTATTGTAAATTGAATACATCTTTCCCATTATGTTTTTTTTTTTTTTTTAATTTTAATGGCCACACGCATGGCATATGGAAGTTCTTAGGCCAGGGATTGAGTCCAAGTGGCAGCTGAGACCTATGCTTCAGCTGCGGCAACACTAGATGCAACACCGCATCCTTCAACCCACTGCACTGGCTGGGGATGCAACCTGTGCCTCTGCAGTGACCCAAGCCACTGCCGTCAAATTTTTCACCTACTGCACCACAGCAGGAACTCCCATTATGTTTTTAGTTGATTATTGCTTATCATTTTTTAATGTTAAATTGGTACAAATGGGACTGCAAGCTCTATGAATGGAGAAACTTTATTATAGAACTGCTATTGATATGGGGAGACTGTGGTGAGAAGCAGCTTGAAGTGAGATCTCACTTCCCTGGCTGGGGATCGAACCCTGGTTGCAGGGGTGACAGCACAGGACCCTAACCACTGGACCATGAGAGCAAGCAGTTTGTGTATAGGTTCCAGTTCTGGTGTGCTTTGAAAAAAATTTTTTTGACAAAGACAGAAGGTAGAGAAGAAAGTAAGATGTTTCTTAGAAAAGCAGAGCACCAGTGGACAAACTCAGAGAGAGCTGTGCCTTGGGCAAGTTTAAGTCACTTAGAAGGGGGCAATCTTCTGGTCCTTTGTTTCCCTTTGGCCAAGTTTCGCTTTGTTTCTCACACCTGAGTGAACTTAGGACCGTCCCCAGAATGTGTGAGCATCTTTTAGCCAAGACAGATTCCAGTACAAGGACGTCTGGGAAAGTCGGCACCACTCATTACAGGGGGGCACCCCCTCCCTTTTTGACCCCAAGGGGTCTTCCTGCACATGTGTAGTTGGGGTCTCCTTGACCCCAAGGATGGGAAGTATGTGACCTCTGAATCCCTTGCCTAAACAGGGCTTAGTCCTTCTCTGCCCCTTCTGTTACCATTGTTTAAAGTGCTCACAGAAGACAGAGCCCAGTTATTTACCTTATTTCTGTTGTTACCTCTATCTCAAAATATAAACAGGTGGCTGGTTGCAAATATTTATCCTGGGACCCAGCTATCTCCTGACTCACTATGTCCTGAATGCTTAGAAAAGAGCCTGGCACACAGTAGGCATTTGTTAAATATTTCTGGAATTGGAAGATAAGGCAAACTTACTGACAATGATTCTTACTGGTTTTTTTGCTGTCGAGTCTCTTAAATATTTGGTAGATAGCAAATTATTTGCAACTTGTGATGTGTTTTCCTTTCCAACATTTATACTTTTTATGCCAAGCAGTGTTGGTCTGGGAAGATATCTTTGCAGTGGTCCTGTATTAAGTAAGACTGCATCTAATGTTTCAATATTAAGTATGATTTTTTGGGGGGCGGTGGCGGTTTCTGGTAGCTGCCTTTTATCATATTGTGAAAGTTTCATTCCATTCCAACATCCCTGCGGTTTGCCTTTTATTTTATTTTATTTTTTGAAATCAGGAATGAGTGTTGGATTTCATTATCTATGTTTCTGGTGTCTTTTTTTTCTTTTTTTTTTCTTTTTCATGTCTCACCTGTAACATACGGAAGTTCCCAGGCTGGGGTCCAATCAGAGCTGCAGCTGCCGGCCTACACCACAGCCACAGCAAAGTGGGATCTGAGCTGTGTCTGCAACTTTCACCGCAGCTCACGGCGACGCCAGATTCCCAACCCACTTAGTGAGGCCAGGGATCAAACCTGCCTCCTCATGGATAGTTACTGCTGAGCCAGGACGGGAACTGTTTCTGGAATCTATTGAGATGATCATCTATTTCTATCCCCTTTCATTTGTTATTAAAAGTGACAAGTGGCCGCTCTCTCGCCTTTTGAGATGGACTGCATTCTGTCTGTAGAATGTGTACCTCCCAGGCCACTCTCACCTTCTGAGATGGCCCACACTCTATGTCTCTCAATAAATCTTCTTCTTGCCTATTAAAAAAAAAAGTGACAGATGTATATATACTAAACCCATGAGAATGCGCACATGGAGTAATGCAGTCTTTTCTTTTAACGTACATGAATGAAGAGTACACACATGCATTGTGGCTGTATAAACACAAGACTGTCGCTCTAGGAGAGGAAATCGTCTCCCATCTGTCTGCATCTGTTGCCACACCTTCCTCCCCCTGAGTGGGAGAGGAATCCAGTTGGCTTAGTTATCTTGAAAGACATTTCCTGGGTCAAGTTTACTAGGAGGCAAACTCACCTTGCATGAGGGGTCCTTCTGGGCCCTACTTTCTCTCAGTAGTCCTCAGTCAGTCCACTTAATTTTATCCCAAAGCTCTGAAATCCAAGGTTAGTTCAAGGAAACAGACATATATCATGCACTTTCAACATCTAAAACTAAGAAATAATTTGTCCTCTTAAAATAGTCTCAAACTTGGGCTTTTACACACACACACACACACACACACACATCAATATTCACTCCTCCACATCCTTCAACTATTTCAAATCAAAAATATTTAATTCTATAATATCCCTCTAATGCAGGTTGCCTCCAAAAAGACACACAAATTGGGAATCTAAACTCTTTTTTCCCCCTGAATTTTAGTAAAAATTTAGTTTAAGGATTCTAGTTGTGTCTGAATTGGTCACATTAAAAACTTAATCTGAGTACTTGTTATGTGCAAGGAGTGAATATTGGGCATGAGTAAACCTTGCGCTGAGGGAGCAGATGAATATGACATACAGCCAAATCGTGGTGAATTTAGAACCGAATAAAATACAAGGCAGAGGTGAGGACTTAGGTGGGATTGAGCATGATATTGTGAGGATGTGGAGAAGTCATTGGTTCCTGGGATTAACCCTAATAGGGTCAGACAGCTTCATTCAGGAAAGTTACTTTACCTGATGGAAAGGCAAAGAAGGGCACCCAAGACAGAGGGAAGAGCATGAGCAAAGACACAAGAGTCTCAGTGTTCGGTGGGAGCCCAGAGAGGGGTAATGTTTCCCCACCTCAGTGTCCCAGCACCTGACATCACAGCTGGCATAGAACAGATGCCTGAGAACAGAGCCTATGTCTTGTTCGTCCAAGTATCCCCAGGCTCAGAGTTTGGTGCCAGGTTGCCACGTCATAATGCTTTGCCACAGTTAGCATAGAGTTGGTGTCCCAAAATTCATTGCCTCCAGGACCAACAAGGTAATGAAAATGAGTGAAGCCAAACTCATTAAGAGAATGTGGGAACTGAAGCCAACCCAAGAGTGTCGCCATGTTGGAATGTGGGCTCAGTGTTACTGGGTCTCCCAGCTTCTCCAGGGATGGGGAAAAAAAAAAATCAAGACTTGTAAGTGAAATTTTCAAGTTTTTGCAATGTACAAAGATCAAATACCCAAGGACCAGATTCAGCTCACAGACCACCAGTGTGTGACCTGGGAGCAGAGTACACAGAGAGAAATGGAGGGAGATAAGACTGGGCCAGTAATTTGGGGCTACGTTCAAAAGAGCCTGAACTGTCTCTTTGGGAATGGAATTTTGGTTCTTTGGGCACCACTTAGCATTTTTCATCAAAGAACTGATGAAGCAGATCTGTCACAGAGGAGGAGGAGATGGATGGAGGAAGGGAAGAAATTAGGATGGGTCATCTGGAGGCTGTTGATGTATCCAGGTGAGAAATGATGAAGGAGAGTGAAGGGGTAGACAGCAGGGGTAGGAGAGAAATTTAGGAGGCAGGATGGAGAGGCCTGGGTGGCAATGGAGAGAGGGTGAAGGAGGCAGTAAGACTGGACTTCGGCCTTGTATCGTGGTTAATAAGCTGATGGGAACACCACTCCCGGGACAAGCCACTTCCCCTCCTATACACATTCCATATAGTCCCCCCATGGAAGGGCTGCCTGCCTCCCCCTGACCTCTCCCTGACTCACTTCCTCTTAGAGCACTGCTGTTTTTAATGCCTCTTCCCCACCGCTCCCGAAACTCACCCTTTTGTTTTTCTCTCCCTCTCTCCTCCTTTCACTGCTCCATTTCCTTAACGGAGTTGTCATCTCAACCAGCTCTTCTTCCCCGTGCGCCTTCCGCCTACGGACAGCCCTCCCACCTACCCTCCTCCTGCAAATGAGGCTTTTAAAGCTAATTATCCAGGTTTTTGGATCCAGCACAGAAGCCATGCACTTAAAGAAGTGGGACCAGGTGACGTGGGCCTATTTTTAGTGGCTGCAATTTGGAGGCTGTGGCATCTATTGTCCCAGCAGCACCCAGAGACCAGAGCTCAACTCCAGAGCCCAGTGCTGAGGATTTGTAAACTCTGCAGTTAGTTAGTTAGTTAGTTAGTTAGTTAGTTAGTCAGTTAGTCAGTCAGTCAGTCAGTCAGTTAACAGAGGGGTTAAGCTAGTGATAACGTCATACCCCATGCTATTTTGGATGCCTGCCCTTCCCGCCTTCCCTGGTGAGGGTAAGAGATTGTCAGGGACAGGAACACAAACAGGCAGAGAAGAAGAAAGGGAGAGGAGGAAGACACAACATGGGTTAATCTGCACACACAGTTTGTGTCCCACCTCTGTGCCCATCACTGTGCCCAACATCCTTCTAAACACCCCGTGCCCCCCTCCTCTACTTTCCAGAACGCCTGAAGTCCCGGTGTGCCCTCTGCTCTCAGGGTATGAAAGAAGGGAAGGAGAAAGTGACTTCTTATTTCTCATGTAGATTCTTCTCTGAAATCAGGTTCAGGCCCTACTCTAAGGGACCCAGTCCCTGAAACCAGGGGATGCATAGCTACAGGAAAATGGAGGTTTTCACCACCCCATAAGAGAGTTGGAGGTTATCTGTACCATGGAAGAGTACAGAGGATATTAAAGTCTTGGCACATGGAATAGACTGGGGGACTCTCAAATGGGTTCAGTTGATTAGGAGAAGCCAGGCTCAAAGGGCTCCATAGTGTGATTCTACTTATAAATAGTCTCGGAAATGCAAACTCAGAGGAGAAAAAGGAAACAGGTCAGTGGTTACAAGGGGATGTGAGTAAAGAGAGGAGGTTGATGTCCAAGAAGCACAAGGAAAGTTTCTGGGGTAATGCGAGTAAGCTTAATTGTGGTGACGGTGCGATGACTGTATATATACATTTTGTCAAGACTCATAGAACTGGGCACCGATACGGGGTGGATTTTACTCCGTAACTCAAGAGCACAAACCAAAAGATAGTAGAGCTGTATAGACTGATGCTCTAAATTCAGTTCCATCCCCCTCAGGCAGTTTCCATGCGAACAGGGCTTTGTCACTCAGCTGAGGCTCAACTAAGTCTCAGGAATTCCTTCCAGCTCTGCCTCTGGCCGTATGTGTGATTTGGGGTAAGTTACCCCACCTGTGACTTACAGCGCCAGATTGAATTTACTCAATAGTAAAATTAGGATAATAACAGCCCCTGCCTTATAGAATTGTCAAGAGAATTAAATGAGAAAATACACGTAAAGGAGTTAAGCCAATGCCGGGCACATTGTAAGTTTTAGTTAATGTTCTCAGTTATTATTGGCCAACAGCCTCATGTCCACTGACTAATTTTGTTCTTAAAGAACATCGCTAGGTTGGAAACATGACTTTCCTGCAGTTGAGCTACTTGGGAAAATCTTAGCTGAGATTCAGGTAGATGAAGTGACTTGCCAGAGTGTGGATGTCTCGCAGTGACAGGTGAGGGTCTTGAACCTCTCCCCGTGTCAGGCTCATTGTTTTCCATTGTACCAGAGCCTCTTGCTTCCGAGGAGCCTGCTTGAGTGAGCTTGGGGCCCAATATCCTACTGTCATTTCCATCAAGATAGGAACAGAGACCTAGCGGGTAGACTACACATGCAAACATGGAGGAGACTGGAATCCTCACCTACATCCCAGGAAACGTGAACCTGAGGAGCCTGAGATCTGGCTTTGGTAAAACTTACTCTGAGATCCTGGGCAGGTGACTTGATATCTTGGCGTCTTCGTCTTCTGTTTCCAGGCACCATCATTCCCACCTTCCCTTCTGAAGGATTTGTAGTGGGACTCACACGCTTGGCCATGAGAAGTGCTGTAGAAATGCAGCCCATTCATGGAACTCTATTAGGAGGGAACTAGACATATAAAATATTTCTCATCTTGATGACATGAATCATTCTGCTGCGTATTCATCGGTCCGATGCCATGCAGCCCAATCTGAGGCTGTGGGTCTACGCACATCCTCAGAGGGGAAGGGACTTTCATTCTGCTCCTTTTCTTGCTAGCTGAGCCCCAAGGTCAGGGCCTTGAAAATCTCCGCTGGCCCACGTCATGCTGTGTTCATCACCTCCACCCCATGCCTCCCCAGGGCAGAAATTGTATCGTCTTTATCTCTGCATCTCCAGAGACTGGCAGAGATGATGGAGCTGAACGGAGGAGGCATTTGCTCTGTTTGAAACACCTGCTTTTTCACTGATATGCTGCCCTCATTTCCTGGCATTTGCTCCCCAGAAAAATCTACTATTCATCCTCTAGGACTCTGTTCAAATGCCACTATTGATGCCCTCCGGGACCATGCCCCCTGCCCCTCTCCTCTGGGCCTCTGCAATACCCATCCCATCGTAGCCCCCTCACCCCGTGTCAGGGTGGTCTCTTTTATGAGTCTGTCTTCCCTGGAGGAATAGATGCTCTTCCACATTAAAGTGCATGTCTCAAATTCATCTCTCTTTCCCAAATATTCAAACAGCCCGGCACAAGGATGCTTAGAAAAACCTTGCTGATTGACTGGCTGGCTGGCTAACCTGGTATATAAATAAGGACCTGTGTCTTTTAGATAATTACTCTCACAGTCCTTTTGTTTTGTTTTGTTTTTTGCTATTTTTAGGGCCGCACCCGGGGCATAAGGAGGTTCCCAGGCTAGGGGTCGTATCAGAGCTGTAGCTGCCGGACTAAGTCACAGCCATAGCAATGCTGGATCTTTAACCTACTGAGCAAGGCCAGGAATTGAACCCGCATCCATCATGGATGCTAGTTGGGTTTGTTAACCACTGAGCCACAAAGGGAACTCCCCTCACAGTCCTTTTGTAATGCTCCAGCCTCCTTGATGAATTCTCCATGTTTCTTACCAATTTTTCAGTTCCTGTCCTATTCTTACTGATTTTTCAATTCCTGTCCTATTCGTTGGGACATGTCCCAATGTCCTATTCATTGGGAGCGATCTCATTGTTGTGCTGAGGAAGAAGGTGGTGAGTCTGGAGAAGGCAATGGCTACTGCCATATTTTGGACAACCTTTTAGAAGCTCTGGGGAAACACTATCCTCCCAATGGTGGAGGAAGGTTGGTAGAGTAGAAAGTCAAGCCTGTGGATGCTTCTATCTTCTACTGACCTAAATAGGCTTTGAGATTTGCCATTTTCACCCTTTCTTTCCTCCAGTCCATTCTCTGTGCTGCAGCCTGAGAGGATTTTTCAAAGTCTGATCATGCGGTTAACTTTCCAAGATATCACCAGACAGCCTGAGAACAAAGAAAGGACTTACTGGAGAAATAAAGACCATCATCTTGAAAAATTCCTTACAGTTTTCAGAAGAGGGATGTAAAAATACATTCATAGAGTTTGAGGGTCTAGGTTTTTGTTTTTTGGGTTTTTCTTTGTCTTTTTTGGACCACACCCGAGACATATGGAGGTTGCCAGATGAGGGGCTGAATTGGAGCTGTAGCTGCCGGCCTACACCACAGCCATAGCAATGCCAGATCCAAGTCGTGTGTGCGACCAACACCGCAGATCATGGCAACACCGAATCCGAGCTGCAGCTGCTGACCTACACCACAGCCACAGCAACTCGGGATCTGAGCCGTATCAATATAAAAAACAAAATAAGGAAGCTAAATAAAATCAGAGCTGCATCTGCGACCTACACCACAGCTCACAGCAACACCTATCCCCCACCCACTGGGTGAGGCCAGGGATCGAACCTGTGTCCTCATGGATACGACTCGGGTTCATTACCGCTAAGCCACAATGGGAACTCCCCACCTCAACCCAGACCTGCTAATTTGGAAGAAGGCCTCCCCAACCAGGCTCTACCCCTATTGTATGGGTCTGATTTATATGTTGCCTTCAATTTGTGATATTGATCTTGAGCCTTTTCAGTATTTTCTTTGGACAAAGACAACTCTTCATTATTAACATCATAGCATCCACGTATTATATGTTGTATATATATTGTATATGTAAACATACTATATATATATGTATGATATACCTATTATTAGTTCTCATGGCAAGCCCATAATCAAGGAAGTGTGATTATCATTCCCATTTTACAGTTGGAAAGACTGAGGCTTAGAGCAGAAGTCAGTTGTCTGCAGGCTGTACTGACAGGTTGTGGTGGAGAGAGAATTTGAGTTCAGACAGTCTAGCCCTCCGGTTTCCCCTCTTTAACTGTAATCTCCTGCCCTAGGGGAGAGAGGTTTTCCAGAACACCTACAATGCACCTGGCACCTCACACACAGTGTCTCATTTATTCCTAGCCAGCTCTGAGGTGGGTGTTTGTGTTTTTCATACAAAGGAAGCTGCTGAAGCCGAGAAAAGTGAGGCGACCTGCCCCAGGTTCCCAGCGTAGAAGGGGAAGTGGCGTTTAGGTGGCGCTTGATCCAAGCAGTGTCCCTCCTTCCAGCATCAGTGTCCTGTGGCAGTAGGGGGACTTCGGAGCTCTTGACGACCTTTCCTGCCCTCTGCTGCTGATGCCCTGTCATTCTGCCCTCGTTCCCCTCCCAGGCCCACCTCTGCTTCAGAAAAGCAAAGCACCGGATCCAGGCCCCAGCAACTTCCCACACAGCCCATCTGCCGGTCATCAGACACCACAACAAATCTGTTTCCTTTGCTTCTAGCCTTTAGAGAAAGACCATTGGCTGTCTTAAGGCAGGAGTGTTTGTTTCCTGGAGAGGGGAAAACTAAAGCCTTCCTGATTCAGCTCAGTTCCCTGGAGGGAGGATGGTGATCAGAGGGGCTGTTTTGCTGGGCATGCTTCTTTCCTAGTTTGGCCAGACTGCTCAGAGCTGGATTTCAGAATTTAGAGGCAGGAGAGCAAACAGTGCCTCATTAAAACTTGGGTGCCAGTTTGATTCATTAATCAGCTTGCCCTAATACTCCTCAATAAGTCTGTGCATTGCTATTAATCACCAGACTCGTGGGAGAGAGCTGTGGGCTGTCACTGCTTTTCTCTTAACCCCTTCTCTGCTGTGTCCAGAGCTTATAGAATGTGGGCACGAGGCTGAGGGTTTGGAGAGGTTGGTGGGTGCTTGGTCCTGTGGAACTGGATGCTGAGTGGTTCTGTTTTATTAAGGTCATGGGTCTTCTCACCATCACAGCAATGAGATGGTGACCTGTCATCAGATACCTGCCAGCTGACAGATGCTGGGTCTCACTGAATAGAGCTCCCCATTGTACAGATGTGGAAACTGAGGCTCAGGGTCTTGCTTAAAGTCACATCCCTGATTGGGGTCAAGGGAGAATTGGAAGTGATGGGTGCCCCACAGCTATGAGCAGCAGAGGGAGCCCCTGTCCATAAGTGGGCTGCTGAGCAGACTGTGGAGAATGTATGCTTTAGGAGCAGCTCTCGAGGAAAATCCCAGCTCAGCCACTTTTTAGGTGATCTTCTGGCCTTGGTTGCATCCTTTATGGGATGGGGATAAAAGTATGTTTCTTTTGGGGCTGTGAGGGTTAAATGATGAGCTGCAGGAAGCTCCTTGCACAGTGTAAGCTGCAGATGTTACACCAAAGGCAATTTTCTTCAAATGTTCCCTCCCCTTTAGGGGGACAGAAAGCACTTCCCTCTTGAGGAAAGGATCTGACAACTTTCTTCAGATTGAGTGGACTGTAATGCCCAGTCACTCCCCTCAACTCCCTTCCCAGCACAAAGTTCCAATACAATGTTCAGACAGACACTGAGCCCCAGTCCCTTTGCACAGGCTGTGCCCTCTGCCTGGAATGCTCAAGCTCCCATCCACCATCACCTGTCAAACTCCTACTCGTTCTCCAGTCCCAGTTCAACTCCCCTGGTGAGAAGTCTTTTCTGGTCCCCCTTATCAGAATTAGTTGTTTTCTCAGCCCGGGAAAAAGGGAGCTGATTGATATAAAGCCTGCCAACAACTGGGCCAGTGTGTCTCCCGCATTCTCTGGGAGATTTCTCTAATTAATTGCCCTGCCGGAACGTGTCTGAATTTTCCTGGATCAGTGGGAACTAATGAGGTGTCAGGGAGCGGGGTTGCACAAAGGAAGCACTTGAAAGTTAGTTCTTCTTTTCTTTTTTTAATATCAAACTTTTCCCGCAGACTTTGAAAAGCACTCAACTCTTGCCTTTTAATTACTTTATAAGGTTCCTTCACTTTTCAGCACAAATGTGCTCAGGGATTTGAAGCTGAAAACACCCAGATTTCCAAAGGTTAAAAACCCTCCATTTATTAATGAATTTGCTTATTGATTCATTTCTGTATCTGGCAAATACTAGTCACCCTATCTGTGCCAGCTCCTATCCGCGAACCGGGTTGTGGCCAAGGGCACAGCACAGTTAGCCAGATCTTGTGTGTGCTTTAGAAGGAAGGCCCAGGAGGGAGCCAGTGGCTGCCTTGTTTTTCTGATATTTTCTCCAGATTATATTCATGATCTCATGATATTATGGTGGCTGGGGTGGAATACTCAAAAAGCGATATTTGTCTTTTGAAGTCACTTGGAATGATTTCTTTCTGTGTGGTTATGCCACCAACTGGACACAGGTCATTTAACTCTGAGTTTTAGGAATGTATTTTAGATTTCACTTTGTCGTATCATTATGTACAATATGCATGTGTTTCCTAAGTCAAACCTGCAGAAAACAGTATAATCAGAGAAAGTCTAGGTTCTGCCCCTGGCCCTTCACATTTTTCCTCTGCAGGGAAGCATTTTAAAATTATCATAGACCTTTCCATTATTTTTATAAATATAAATATGTGTGTATATGTATATACACACAGAAAACATAACATAGATGTAAATATATGCAAATACATGATATGTATTGCTTTATTTTTATTTGCAATTGTGTATCTTTTTTCTTTACCTTTCCATATGCATACATCCGTGCTCTCAGGCACCTGTATTCACATCCTTCCTTTCTTAGAGGACTGGTAACATCAAAGACACTTGGTTTGCCTTGTACTTGTCACCTAACAGTGCAGCTGGCAGGCCACATGGGTATAAACAGAGCTCCCTCAAATTCCTCTCCACAGCTTCCCTGGACCCCACTGGTGACTGTGCCCTTAGCTTCTCCAGCCAGGCCCCTAGGATGATGGACATTTGAGGTATTTCCAACCTTTGTTCTAGTTTATAGCCCCTAATTTATTTTTATTTGCATTGGTACCTTTTTTTTGGAGGAGCGCATCCGTGGCATATGGAGGTTCCCAGACTAGGGGTTGAATCGGAGCTGTAGCCACCAGCCTACACCACAGCCACAGCAACACAGGATTGGAGCCATGTCTGTGACCACAGCTCATGGCAACGCCAGATCCTTAACTTACTGAGCGAGGCCAGGGATCGAACCTGCATCATCATGGATGTTAGTCAATTTTGTTTCCGCTGAGCCATGACTGGGAACTCCTTGCATTTGTATCTTTTTTTGTTACCTTTTAAACTTGTTTTTATTTTGTTTCGATTCATTTCATAAGTAGTATAGTTTTAGATTTGACTTTATTAATCAATCTCTGGAAAATCTTTTTTTAACCTGTGAGTTAATACCATTTGTATCTGTTTACTGATGTGACTGTTAAGTTTGGCTTCAGTTTTGCCATATTGTTTCACATTTCTATAAAGTCATATACATACATGGGTTATTTATATGTATTTCTTTTGATCCATTCTGTTTGTCTCTATTGTTTTATCTCTGTGTCTATACATTTTGGTGTTTAGAAAACTTTGAATGTTTGTTGCAACAGTTACTTTTATATATGTATATAGTTCCCTTTTTTCTCTTTTTCTTTTTCTCTCTCTCCTTTCTCTCCTTCCTTCCTTCCTTCTTTCCTCCTTCCCTACCTTCTTATTCTTTTTTTTTTTCTTCCTTGCTTCCTTCTCTCTCCCTCATCTCCCTTTCTGTTATTATCTCTTGGCTCCCTCCCTACTGTGAGCAATATTGACACTTGCTAGTAACCTCTTCTCGCCCTCTATTTTCTGTTCCCAACGTGTCCTCTTATTCCTTTTTTTTTTTTTTTTTTATGTAGAGCCGCACCTGTGGCATATGGAGTTCCCAGGCTAGGGGTCTAACAGGAGCTGTAGCTGCCGGCCTTCGCCACAGCAACGCGGGATCCGAGCCGCGTCTGCAACGTGCACCACAGCTCACGGCAACGCCGGATCCTTAACCCACTGAGCAAGGCCAGGGATCGAACCCGCAACCTCATGGTTCTTAGTCGGATTCGTTAACCACTGAGCCATGAAGGGAACTCCATCCTTTTATTCTTGATAAATACCTATATGGCAGTAAGTGAGCTCACCCTCCTGTTCCTATACTGTCTTCATTCTCCCGTATTTCCTCATAATCTTCTCTCTTCCCACCTTAATTTAGTCTTAGTCCAAAGGAATATGTAGGACTATAGACCTAAGTTTTACCTCTAGTAATATATACAGAAATATATTTATATGTACATATGTCTTTATAAATTGGTAATATGTGTGTGTACATATATATATTTTAAAAAACTACCAAGTACCTATTGGATGGCGGATGGTCATCACCAACCCTGCAGCTCTGGTTCTCTAGTCCTTTCAGTTTCTGAAGCCGGTCACTTAGTTAGTGTTCCTGGGAGCAGAACCCTGAGTTCTGGCGTGAACGTGACAGTTTGCCCACTGCCTTTGTATTTGAAGGTCCGTGATGCATGTGATGCAGGCGCATGTGATGTTCATGGCTGTCTCTCTTTTATCTTGAGTACCTTCAACATGTTTATCCATGTCCTCTGGAACAAAGCAATACTTTGAAATTCTGCAGTTTTTAACAACCCAACCTCAGATGTGATATCCTGTTGCTTCTGCTGTATTCTCTTAATTAGAAACAGGAAGTTCCTTTATGGTTCAGTGGGTTAACAGTCCAGCCTTGTCACTGCTGTGGCTCAGGTCGCTGCTGTGGGCTCAGATTCGATCCCTGACCCTGGAACTTCCGAATGCTATGGGTGCAGCCAAAAAAGAGAGAAAGAAAAGAAATGAGTCAACAGATCCAGCTAAGACTCGAGGAAATGGGATCACACAAAAGCCTGAACATCAGGAGACCAGGATCCTCTGGGGTTGGCTAAGAGGCTGCCTAACACACCATCTTGTTAACTCTAAACCCCCCAAATGAAACAACTCTAAATAAGGTGGAGAATTTATTTTAGCAATGCTGCTGTCTCCATGTGTCTACCTAAATTTCCTTCACATACAGAGAGAATGCCTTCTTTTTGATCTGTTGATACAATTTCCCCTTTCTTTTTGCTATTTACTTTATTTTATTATTTATTTATTTTTTACACAATCTTCCTTCACATTGCATGAGTGAAACTTGCTTGCCATCAGGAGAGGAGCCATTTCATCCTGCAACAGAAGACTTCCCCTGGGTCTGTGAACACTGCCGGCCACCGTCTGACATGAGTGCCTGTTATTCGCTCCTATTTTGGGTATTTTATCCAGGGAAGTCAGGGCAAGGATGATGTTCCAGACACAAAGTTCATGAGGTGCTGCTCAGCCCTTGCTCTTTCACGTCGACTGCATCGTCACAGCCCTCCCTGCGGTCAATGCTATGTCCTGTTTTACAGATGGGAGGTAACTTGACCAAGGTCACACAGCTGATTTAGTGGCCTGGATAGAACTCAAAAGCAGATTTGAGGGTGGGATGAAGAGGGAGACTAAAACCTATCCTGATTTCCACTTACTTATTTCTGGGTTTTTTTGGCCGCTCCTGCAGCATGAGCAAGTTCCCAGACCAGGGATTGAACTTGCTCTGCCACGGCAACCGGGACAAGGGAACTTCCTCCACAGCCTTATTTGTTCACTTAAAGCCATTGCTTGAACGATTGCCTCCCATAGAGTTTTTCCTAATTTGGACTTCAAAAAAAAAAGAAAGAAAGAAAGAAAAAAAGTGTTCCCATCGTGACTCAGTGGTTAACGAATCCGACTAGGAACCATGAGGTTGCGGGTTCAATCCCTGGCCTTGCTCAGTGGGTTAAGGATCTGGCGTTGCCGTGAGCTGTGGTGAAAGTCGCAGACGCGGCTCGGATCCCGCGTTGCTGTGGCTGTGGCGAAGGCCGGCAGCTGTAGCTCTGATACGACCCTAGCCTGGGAACCTCCATATGCCGTGGGTGACGTCCTAGATAAGGCAAAAAGACAAAAAAAAGTGCCCCTTCCAAAAAAATAAAAACCTTAGTTTTTTACTCACAGTGGATATGGCATTCATATCCTCCTTAATTATGTCTCTGTGTTTCTTCAAAAGCTTGTTGAGCAGAGTAGAAATACTGAGTAAGGCTTAACCATAGTCCTTGCCTGATGAAACGATCTCTTCCCCTAGGGTGGACCAACAGAGGGATTTAGGAGGCTAATTGAGAGTTTCAAAACATTTCAGTAGACGGCAAAATACTGACAAACTTAAGGCACTTTTATAAGGACTTTCTCTTAAAAGTTCTTTTAAGTTTGTGAGCCTTTAGAAGGAAATTTTATCTATAGCGATGACTGTATCTATATCTATACTGATTAAAATGTTCTATTCTTAGCTACTTTGGATGCTGATAAATTTAAAATTGTAAATGTGATTCATTTTACTAGATTTTGCTTTTTAGAAATACTAATAGTTTTCACTCATGGAGCACTGACTCAGCACTGGCATCTCTGCTAAGCAATTTATATATATATACATATCCTTAAAGTTAAGAACTCCAGCAGGTCAGGAGAAACTATTATCCTGGTTTAAAGATGAGGAAAATGAGGCTTAGAGAGCTTAAGGAGGTTGACAAATGTTACACACCAAGTAAGTGGTACCTTCAGGATTCGAACTGAGGTCTGCTGACTCTGGGGCTGGCCCCTGACCGAGCAACCATGTTGAGACCACTGAGCTGAGAGGGGAGGAGGCATGAGCACTCGGTCTGCTTAGTGGTGACAAAGTCTTATCTAGAAAGTCACTTCTCTACAGTCCCTGTTCATTAGGACCCAAGTCCTCCACCCCGTCTTCCTTCCTTCCGCTGCCTTTGCCCTTTTAGCTGGGTCTGCTCACCTTAGCCTCCGTGGAGTCAGCTAACCACATGCAGGCGGCATTGCCTGGAGGAGCCTTAATCTTGACTCATTACAGTACCTGTGTGTCTTTGGTCCAATTATTTAATTTCTTTGAGCTCCAGTTTCTCTAAGATAATGATAATAACTCTTACATTGTGTGGATATTGGGATATTAAATGGAATGATGTGTATAAAAAAGGAAGGCATAGGAGTTCCCTTCGTGGTTTAGTGGTTAACGAATCCGACTAAGAATCATGAGGTTGCAGGTTCAATCCCTGGCCTTGCTCAGTGGGTTAAGGATCCGGCCTTGCCGTGAGCTGTGGTGTAGGTTGCAGAAGCGGCTCAGATCCCGCGTTGCTGTGGCTGTGGCGAAGGCCGGCAGCTACAGCTCCTATTAGACCTCTAGCCTGGGAACCTCCATATGCCGTGGGTGCAGCCCTAGATAAGGCAGAAAGACAGAAAAAAAAAAAGGGAAAGCATAGAATGTGATAGGTACTTAATAGATAAAAAATAGGTAGGTACTTAATAAATTAAATAAATAAATAAATACTTTATTTAAAATAAATAAAAAATAGCATTGGGAGTTCCCATTGTGGTGAAGCAGAAACAAATTCAACTAGGAACCATAAGGTTGAGGGTTTGATCCCTGGCCTTGCTCAGCAGGCTAAGGATCTGGCGTTGCCATGAGCTGTGGTGTAGGTGGCAGATGTGGCTCGGACCCCACGTTGCTGTGGCTGTGGCTTAGGCCAGCAGCTGTAACTCCGATTAGACCCCTAGCCTAGGAACCTCCTTATGCTTTGGGTGCGGCCCTAAAATAAAAAAGGGCCAAAAAAAATGTAGCCTTGGGAGTTCCTAATGTGGCTCAGTGGTGACGAGCTCGACTAGCATCCATGAGGACGAGGGTTCAACCCCTGGCCTCACTCAGTGGGTTAAAGATCCACATTGCTGTGGGCTGTAGTGTAGGCCAACGGCTGTGGCTCCAATTTGACCCCTAGCCTGGGAATTTCCATGTCATGGGTGAGGCCCTAAAAAGACCATGATCCACCAGTGGGTTAAGGATCTGGCTGGCGTTGTTGGCATTGCTGCAGCTGTGGCATAGGTTGCAGCTCTGTCTCAAATTTGATTCCTGCCCGGGGAGCTTCCATATGCTATGGATGTAGCTGAAAAAGGAAAAAGGAAAAAATAAAAGTAGCATTAAAATTATCTATTTACCTGTCTATCCATCTACCTGTCTATAAATTTTGCTGGATTTACCAAGGAAATGTTATAAGAAGAAGAGATAAACTTTGTATTTCTCTTTAAACTATCACTGTATTCACTGATTAAAGTACAAACCAAGTTTTATAATACAGTTTTTTTAGGGCTGCACTTGGGGCATATGGAAGTTCTCAGGCTGGGGGTTGAATCTGAGCTGTAGCCACTGGGTTCCGCCACAGCCACAGCAACTCAGAGCCGCCTCTGTGACTTACACCAGAGCTCAGGGCAACACCGGATCCTTAACCCACTGAGCGAGGCCAGGGATCGAACCCACGTCCTCATGGATAATACTTGGGTTTATTACAGCTGAACCACAACAGAAACTCCTTGAAACACAGATTTATTTTACTTTCTGAGATGCAGATGCCCCATTTTAGCCCTTTACTATCATTCCTGGGTTTTCCAGTTTTATTCCAAGGCAGATATTTGTGTGGGATGGAGTGGAATCAAAGCAACAAGGACAGCCAGCCTGGGGTGTGGTTTTGCATCTGCCCGCCTCTCTTCTGAGATGGCTGCAAACACGTACAAAGGTACTGGGCAAGGATGACATCCAGCCAGTTTGCATGGTAGAGTAGTCTCGACTACTTAGAGCTAATGTCTATTCTGACTGGATGCTCTGGGTGTTAAACATATCTGGTATTCTCCATGGTTCGAAGTGGTCTCCATGGTCTGGGGCTAGAAGCTTCCACCCCAAGCTAATGCCCGGAGTTTTGGCAGAAATATAGAACATTCTTCAAGTGCTGCTGTTTAGAAGGTGATATTGGGGTCTCCAAGGAGTTCCATGGACGACCTTATTTGAACTTGATCCACCCCCGAGGACGTGCGTTTGGAGTAGAGCAGTGACACTGAGAAATGTATTCCCTGACCAGCCAGTAACTCTCCCCAGTGACCATCAGAGCTGAAAGAAAGTCTCAAGAGGTTATTTCATCAGGCCCTAGTGCAGATGAAATACTCCTGGGAAGGTTATGAAAATGCCGATCTTAGAGACTCACTAGAGTGATTTAAGTCAGTGTAAGGCAGAGCCTTAGACGTACACATTGCTGGGAAGCACAATGGGTGTTTCTCATACTGATGGTCTTTGGACCACTTTAAGAACTACCTACCTGGAGTTCCCTTCGTGGCACAGTGGTTAACGAATCCGACTAGGAACCATGAGGTTGCGGGTTCGATCCCTGGCCTCGCTCAGCGGGATGAGGATCCAGCATTGCCATGAGCTGTGGTGTGGGTCACAGATGCGGCTCGGATCCCGTGTTGCTGTGACTGTGGTGTAGGCCCTACAGCTCCGATTCGACCCCTAGCCTGGGAACCTCCATATGCCACAGGTGCGGCCCTAGAAAAGACAAAAAAAAAAAAAAAAAAAGAACTAACTACCTGTGCAACTGTCTTACTTTGCAGGTGAGGAAAATTGCTCAAGGCCACATAGTGAGCTTGTGATAGGAATTGGCTTCTCAGTTGGTGAGCTCTTTGAGTCTCAACCAGGGTTCTCATCAGGCTAGCACAGGGCTTGGGAGGACAGGAAGTCCCAGGTTCTGGGGCTTGGGAGAATTGATAAAATGCAAAGACTGAGAGATACGAACAGGCAAAGCAGCAGAGAAATTATGTGTAGGAAGCACCAACTGAGCTCTCACTGGGAGCAGGGCGGGGGACCAGATCTTACTGAGGATTCGTTCTGCCCCACTTCCTGCTCCCTTTGGGCCTGAGAGATAGCAGTTTTATCCAGTTTTATAAAAAGGAAAATGAGATCCACAGAGAGAAAGTGACTTGCCCAAGAGCATAGTAAAAAGTAGTAAATGAAAGAGTCAGGAAATTGATGATGATGATGGTGATGTACAATGACGGCGGTTATATTGATGACAGTGAGGGTGGTGATGATGGTGATATTGATGATGGTGGTATAGTGGTAGTGATGATGATCGTGGTGATAGTGATACTGATGATCGTGGTGGTGATGGTGATGATGATCGTGGTGGTGATGATGGTGATATTGGTGGTGGTGGTGGCGATGGTGATATTGGTGGTGGTGGTGGCGGTGGTGATATTGGTGGTGGTGGTGGCGGTGGTGATATTGGTGA
>PVHT020000166.1:1042654-1102408 GCA_004024745.2 Catagonus wagneri | reverse complement strand
AGTCCATTTTAAATAGAATAGTTCGCATCTACTAACCCCAAACTCCCCATCCATCCCACTCCTCCCTACTCCTCCTGGGCCACCACAAGTCCATTCTCCTTATCTGTGGGTCTGTTTCTGTTTTGTAGATAGGTTCATTTGTGCCATGCTTTTAGATTCCACATGTGATACCATATAGTATTTGTCTTTCTCCTTTTGACTTACTTCACTTAGTATGAGAATCTCTAGCTGCATCTACATTGCTGGAAATGGCCAAAAAAAAAAAAAAATTAAAAATAGGATGGCACTCCTGGGCATCTATCCAGAGGAAACCATGACTCGAAAAGACACATGTACTCCAGTGTTCATTGCAGCACTCTATACAATAGCCAAGTCATGGAAACAACCTAAATGCCCATCGACAGAGGAGTGGATAGGGAGGATATGGTACATACACACAGTGGAATATTACTCAGCCATTAAAAGGAACGAAATAACAACATTTATAGCAACATGGATAGACCTAGAAATTATCATGCGAAGTGAAACCAGTCAGACAATTAGACAGCAACATCCAATGCTACCACTTACATGTGGAAACTAAAAAAAGGACACAATGAACTTCTTTGCAGAACAGATAATGGTTTACAAATAAGACAGTCTGCGGGGTGGGGAGATGCACTGAGGATTTGGGATGGAAATGCTATCAAATTTAGTTGTGATGATTTTTGTACACCTATAATTGTAATAAAATTAATTAAGTAATGGGGAGAAAAAAAGACCAATGTCTGTACTAAGGATGATTGAGTTCTTCAATAAATATGCATTTTCACACACACACACACACACACACACAGACACACACAAACAAAATAGGATGGCAACACAGAATTATTCCCTGGGTCACTTACTATGTGCCTGGCTCTAAGACTTCTACATGAATTAACTCATTTACTCCTCATCACTGCTCCATAAGGAAGCACTGCCATCAGCCCCATTTTACAGAGAAAACTGAAGCCCACAGAAGTTGACTAAATCCTCAAGTTCAAGCAGGTGCAAAGTGGCGGGGGCAGAATTTGAATTCAGGGGTTCTGGCTCCGGAGCCCATGCTCTCAGTCAAAAAGCAAAGTGATTGCTGTATTACTCTGTTGAGGAAGTTTGGGCCCCGCTGCTCCTCTGAGGGTGAGAATAAAGAGAGGAAAGTGTTGCCTAAAAATGGATTCCCTTCCCCCACCCCCAACCTCCCGACCACTTCTCCAAGCATGTTCCTGAGAAAGGGGGTTATGAGGGAAATTCAAAAAGTCTAGGAAGAACATGTAAATGTTATTAAGTGTTTGCAAAATTACCTTACCCTGAGTCCTTTGGTAACTATTAACTGAAGTATTAGATTATTCGGAATACATTAGCCTTGACTGAACAAGGTTAAATTTTTTGCACTTAGCATCCTTCCTGCTTTCTTCTGGAGTTTCTGTCTCTTTTATATCATTCTCCTGTGTCTTAATTATTTTTCCATCTTCCTATGTCTGTGTTTTCTGATTGCAGGAGCTCCTTGGGGCAGGGTTTTTTCTTCCCCATCTTGGTAAGGTTGAAGAGTAATAGGGTAACAAGTCCATAAATGTCACTGAAACAAACAAATGTATCATACCAAATATTCTAAAAAGATACAGTGACCTACACCTCATCTGTCAATCACCTCCATGCTACCTGCAGTGGGAGGCAACTGAGTAAAGAATGTCAGCTCTGGAGCCACTGCCATCTCACAAGTCATCTGAATTTGTCTAGCTACCTTTCTTCCCTGTGCTCAGTTTCCCCATAACAAAAATGACATAATAAAAGAACCTACTGGGAGTTTGCATTGTGATTCAGTGGGTTAAGAACCCAACTAGTGTTCATGAGGATGCGAGTTTGATCCCTGTCCTCTCTAGGGTTTAATGAACCCGTGTTGCTGCGAGCTCAGCGTAGGTCACAGATGCGACTCAGATCCAGCGTTGCTGTGCCTGTGGTGTAGGTTGGCCACTGCACCTCCAGTTCGACCCTGGGAACTTCCATATGCTGCAGGTGCGGTCGTAAAAAAAGAAAGAAAGAAAATTCTTACAAAAAAAGAACCTACCTATAGGGTTGTTAGGAACCTGTAAAGCATTAAGCTCAGTGCTTGACACTGCGTACAGTTAGCTATTGCTACTTTTAGACCAGGAAGAGGAGGAAAAAGTAGTGATAGAGTAAAAGGAAAGGTAAAGAGAAGATTCAGAGACGTAGCTTAGGAGATGCAATAAAGCAGCTTCCTGGAGGAGGACCATAGACAGCTGAGAAACCACAGAGAGGATTTTTGGGGATGCAGAGAACAGGCCTCAACATTCCCTGCGGCGCGCACTTTGTTATCCCTTCTGTTCACAGCCAACATCTCCAGCAGGCACTGTGGGAGAGTCACTGGTGGGATGCTAAAGACAGAATAGTATGGGCTGGCAGATACCCACTGTGATTCCAGTTAGCCAGAACAAGTCGGGGAAACTGGATGGAGCTGTTTGGTAAAGTGGTGAAAACTCATAGCATGAATAACTTGTTGAAAATGAATGACGTTCCTGTTGCCAGCATAGCAGGAGCTCTCCTGAAATGTTCAAATCTGGTGGTGAGTTATGCCATTAATGACAGTAGAGGAAATAACATTAGTTGCCATTAACTGAGTGCTCTGTGTGTGCCAAACACTCTAAAGTGTTTTAGTGACACACCCCGTTTTATAGACGAGACACTGAGGCTGGTGGTGA
The DNA here is from genome assembly GCA_004024745.2 of Catagonus wagneri. NCBI lineage: Eukaryota > Metazoa > Chordata > Mammalia > Artiodactyla > Tayassuidae > Catagonus > Catagonus wagneri. The sequence goes on along the minus strand of PVHT020000166.1, from coordinate 1,099,667 downwards.
TGAGGTGAGTGATGAATCTCGGGCCATCCTGTGAGTTTCCAAACTGCAGATTCAGAGCCTGTTTTCTTAACTCCTGCGGCCCTGGGGAGGGAAGAGGAGAAAGGTGGGCTTTACAGAGGGCTCACCCCATCTCCTGGCATCTCTAGGAGGCTGAACATTTTACCTCCAAATGGGTCACTGCGACTGCTCGGCAGGAAGGCACCCAGAGCCTGACGGTGAGGCTGCGCTAATGGGAGGAGGCCTCAGGCTGTGTTCCTGGGCCTCGGGCTGTCCCTGAAACCGTGAGGTACTGGAGTTTGTGGGAACTACAGAAGGGAGAACAGCAGCGGATCCCAAGCATCAGGAATACGAATCATAAAGGCAGATCTACCACTGCTTTAATTACCCAAAGATTTGAAAGACACTTGCTAGAAGCACACTGTGTCAGTTAAGAGTGCAGGGCAAATGTTCTCGGATGATCTGCATTTGGGAACAGAATGCTATTTTCTAAGCAAATCCATAGAGGATACTTTAAATTCAAAAACAGGTGTGTTGGGAGTGGCAGTGATTGCCCTATCTTTTCCCTTGTCTTTTTTCATCAGATATTTATTGATTTCTTACTTTGTCCCTTTTACTGTATTAGAACTAAGTCCTTTATTAGTAAGTCATACTTCTTTTTTTTTGTCTTTTAGGGCCACACCTGTGTATGTTCCCAGGCTAGGGGTCGAACCGGAGCTACAGCCACTGGCCTACACCACAGTCACAACAACGTCAGATCCGAGCCGCGTCTGCAACCTACACCACAGCTCAAGGCAATGCTGGGTCCTTAACCCACTGAGCAAGGCCAAGGATCGAGTCCTTGTCATGTTCCTTACTGGTGAGCCACAATGGGAACTCCCAGGAAGTCATACTTTTTTAAGCTGATAATAACTCAGTTATTTCATAAATGTTGAGAACCTATTATTCTTATGTTTTTACTTATATTAATCTTTCTTGCTTAGTATTTTACGTAGAAAAATTGAAGCCAGGAGTTCCCTTGTGGCCCATAAGGTTAAGGATCTGGCTTTGTCACTGCCATGGCTCAGGGTGGATCCCTGAATGCCATGGATTCAGCCAAAAAAAAAAAGAAAGAAAAAAAGAAAAGTTAAGGTGAAAAAAATACATGTGAATCTTTACTATTTTGTTTGAAGCAAGCTATAAGATAAATGTATAGACAACATTGGTTTCGGGCTTTTTTGTTTGTTTGTTTTTTGTCATTTTAGGGCCACACCCGAGGCATGTGGAGTTCCCAGGCTAGCGGTCCAATCAGAGCTACAGCTGCCGGCCTACACCACAGCCACAGCAACACGGAATCTGAGCCGCATCTGCAACCTACACCATAGCTCACAGCAACGCCAGATCCTTAACCCACTGAGCAAGGCCAGGGATCGAACCCGCAACCTCATGGTTCCTAGTCGGATTCATTTCCACTGCACCACGACGGGAACTCCGGTTTCGGGGCTTTTGTAATTTATCAACATGCCTTTTAAAAAGAGTACATAATGTTGCCTAGTTTATTTTTTCCCTCACTGACTTGGGTGGGTTATGACGTGGTTTCTTTCTTTTTTATTGAAGTATAGTTGATATACAATGTGTTAATTTCTGCTGTACAGCAAAGTGATTCCATTATACGTATATATAACACTTTTTATTTTTAAATATTCTTTGCCATTATGGTTTGACCCTGCATTTTTCCTGATTCCTTTCTTTGGTTAGTAGGAGGGTCACCATGCAGCCTGGGGTTGCTTGGCTCAGTCTGGTTTCTGCCTGTCATCCTGACTTAATTGTGTCTTCATCCCCTTTCACTCCCCCAGAGAATCCCAGTTTAGAAGATGCTATGCTCTCCCCAGGTCATAGTCAGAAGAATAGACCCATATCCCAGGTAAGACCCAAGTTCACTCTGACACAAAGCATGGGTCCAGGGTGGAGACCACTCCCAAGCAGGGTCAATCCAAACCCTCCCCAGGATGCATTTGTGAATTTTTTTTGGCTTTTGTAGGGTTGTACCAGCGGCATATGGAGGTTCCCAGGCTAGAGGTCTAATTGGAGCTGTTGATGCTGGCCTACACCACAGCCATAGCAACGCCAGATCCGAACCACGTATGCAACCTACACCACAGCTCATGGTAACACCGGATCCTTAACCCACTGAGGAAGGCCAGGGATCGAACCTGTAACCTCATGGTTCCTAGTGGGATTCGTTTCCACTGCGCCTCAATGGGAACTACGTGAATTTTTTTTTTTTTCATTTTCTTAAAGTATTATTGAAGTCTAGTGGACTTACAAGGTTGTGACAATTTCTGCTGTACACCAAAGTGACTTGGTTCTACACAGACACATACCCACTCTTTTTCAGAGAAGGTGCTTTGTACTTGTGTGGCTATTTTGTCAAATTTTTTGGAGCCCCTGGTGGCTACATAGATAGGGCTTCCCAGCAGGGGGATGAGATGGGCCAGCAGGCAGACGATAACAGAGCTGGGAGGTAAGGAGACAGAGAGAAAGACAGAGAGAGACAGAGAAAGAAATAGAGAAGGAACCAGCTAACCCTGGGGACATGAGGATGCCCTTCACCCACACAGCCCTGCTGAACCCCCAAACCCCCAGCACCTAAGTCAATAAATTTGCTTTCATTTTCAATTGGTTTAAACTGGATTTCTGCTGCTTGCAACAGAGGGAAAAAAAATCAGAATTCTGAAAGGCAATAGACATCTCTCAAGTTCCTATCAAAGGAACTTTGGGCTGAGAACTTGATATGATTAACGTCATTTAATCTTGGCAAAAGTTGTGTCGGGTAGGAATCAGTAGCCCCCCTTGCATAACTGAAAAATCCAAAATTCAGACTTCAGTGACTTGTTCAAGGTCAAGCCTCGCCAGGAAGGGCCTGGCTGGGATAAGCTGTGCAGTTAATGGAAAGCCCTGCCTCCTTATTATACCACGTGAATGGGTTTGGCAGGCGGGAGGCCACACCCCTGTTCCCCAGTGTTCTTCCTGGAGCTCTGAGACCTCACCCACTGCCCCAAACCATGCACCTGCACCATCTGTTTCATTAATGATCTTCTCTTTTTCCCTGAAAAACACCGTGCTTGATGTTTACCCATAGTATGAACATATCAGTGATCAACACTGATCATGGCAACCTTTGATCTTGGTTACCATGGGCTACCGCAAAAGCCCAGCACACAGGGCGCTGTGAACACTGAAATGATGGATTGGGAAATGCTTGATGGGCTGCAAAGTACCACACTTTTTGGTTATGGTTTTATTGTTCTCCTTAATCTGTCTTTCCTAAACCAATGCTTATTTTACTTTCCAGCAGGCAAGGAAACACGGGTACCAAGCAGACTGACCTGGTTTGCCCAGTTCTGAAGGGTTTTCCAGGATGCAGGACTTTCAGTGCTAAGCCTGGAAAAGTCCCAGGAAAACCAGGATGGCTGGTTACCCTGCCATGCACTGACCTCCTTACGATGCCTTCCTTGGCCCCTGGGGAAAAAGGCTTATCTCCTGGACTTTTGCCCACTTCCACACTGAATGGCTGTATGACCATGGGTAAGTCACTCCGTCCATTCATTCATTTATTTACTCGGTAGCTATTTTTGGACACCCATGTGGCTAAGCACTGCTGCCTCAATTTCCTCATTTATAAAATAGAATTATAGCAGCTACCTTATGGGGTCAGCATAGAAATTAAATGAAGCCACGTGTTTTGGGGGCCAGAAGTAGCTATGAAAATGATGATGGTGATAATATCTGGTACCTATATCCTTTGTTCTTGAAAAAGCATTCAGTCACCCCCATCAAGCCTTTTTTTTTTTTTTTTTTTTGGCTTTTCAGGGCTACATCTGCAGCATATGAAGTTCTCAGGCTAGGGTTCAAATTGGAGCTATAGCTGCCAACCTGCATCACAGCCACAGCCACAGCCATGCAGGATCTGAGCTGTGTCTGTGACCTACACCACAGCTCATGGCAACACAAGACCCCCAACCCACTGAGCAAGGCCAGGGTTTGAACCTGAGTCCTCATGGATCCTACTAGGGTTTGTTACCGCTGAGCCAGATGGGAACTCCCCCATCAAGCCTTTAACTGGAAAGCAGCCCTCTTTGCCTCTCCTTTCGACATTGTCAGTGGCTCCTCTGAGAGCTCCTCTGAGGCAGTGCTTTCCAGAACCTACGATGAGATAAGGTGGGGAGTCTGGCCTCAAAATCTCTGGCTTTTACAGTAGACTGGCTCACACTGTCACCCTGAGCGGGAATAAGCGAGCCTGCACTTCTTCCAGCCACCCTAACTGACTGTGAAAGATCCAGTCCAGATTTCCATTCGGATCACATCACTTTATCTGCCCACCGAGATGGGACGGGACAGACCCAAAGAGGCAGAGGCCCCCACTCGCCATCAAGCCATCAGTTTACATGGACATCACTCATTTGGATTCTGAACCAGAAGCACACTCAAAACAGAGGCCAAGCCTATGACCATCTCAGGGAAAATAAGTATCTGAGGACAAGAGGCTGAGGTCAAAGCTGCCCTCCACATGTGAACATCCAGAGCCTGAATGAGATGGATGGTGTACCTTTTAAGGAAGGGATAAACGATCAGGAACATGAAACAGTGTGTCCGGCTGATGCCTTTATGAAGCTCAGCTGGTAAAAACTGAACCAAAAGAGGAGAGTCACCTACCTTCTCAACCGCTGGACTGGCAGGCAGCCTTAGAGACCCAGGCATTGAATTCGCTGCTCCTCCCAAATTCCTGGTAAAATTACCAAAAGGATACAATTATATGGGAAATTAAGTAATAATTTTTTTTAGGTGCCCCAATGGCATATGGAAGTTCCCGGGCCAGGGATCCAATCCGAGCTGCCACAGAGACAATGCCGGATGCTTAACCCACTGTACCACAGTGGGAACTCCTGCAATCATTTTCTAAAAGAATTCCTGTTCTTAGCATACAAGCATCCCTTGACTCTCCTAAACCGTGCAGTTGGGGAGAATGGATACCCTGATGAGCAGCTCAGCTGAGGCGCAGGAAATGAGGTCTGCCTAAGATGAGTGTTCATGAAAGTGATTCTGAACTACCACTCCAGGGAGGTAGAGAATTTGGAGCTAGTGCCAACCTGCTTGGGATGCTGCAGGATTTTTAGTCAAAGTCTGTTGGGGGGAAATAATTCAAACTGACTGGGCTATGGGAAGGATGGCAGTGGGCAACCTCCATCCTGCCATTCCTACGGGCTGGCATAGAAGAATCCTATAGGCTGCTCCATCCTTACTGCCACCACCGGCCATCCACAGCATGCAGGGGCACCCCATTCAGAGAAGGCAGTGTGTGGGCATGTGCAGGCCCCCCACTAACATGGAGTTGCAGCAGCAAAGTCAAGCAGGCACCTCCCTTTCTCCTCCCCCAAAGCTGTCTCTGCTCTGATCCCCCCCCACCCCCGCCGCTGATAATTACTCAGCTTGGGTAGCATTTGTGGGAGGGAAGGAGAGGAAATTCTTAGCCAAGCAAACGTTCAGAAAGAATATCACCAACATCCTCTTCCACACAAAGAAAAGCACTTGCTATAATCTAGTTAACCTGGAGATAAATCGAGATAAAAACCTCAGTTATGAAAATAGTAAAGAAATGGCTATGAGCCATGACACCAACAAAGAATGGAGTATCTACTCATAGTTGCTATTTCCTACATGTGATGCCAACGGAAAGCATGAAAAAAGTGCCATGAGAGCCTGGAGGAGCACATGACAACTCCACTTAGGGCGCTGAGATGCTCTCTGACATAGGTCTTGACAGAGGCACACAGGTGACTTGCTGAGTAGCCAAGAGAGGAGAGCCTGTTCCAGGCAGGTGGGAGGCAAAGAGACTTTCCATACAGCCTGTGTTCAGAGTACACAGAAAATGTCAGCCGGAGGACTTCTGCTTAGACTGGGAATTTGAACACAGTTTTACTTCTGCAGTTTCCTGAACCTCCACACGCATGTGAGTAAAGAGCTCTAAAACCAGACATAGCCCATAAGGAAGAAATTAGGAGAGGAGACAAGTGCACCAAAATTTTGGAAGTTTGAAGACAGAAGGTCAGGAGACTACTGACCTGACAGAAAGGAAAGCCGAGTCCTCTGCCAAGAACGGAGAATATTTGGAAGGAATCTGAGTCATGCCACAGCACCTCAGAAGACGTGGTTTGGCCTTGTCTTTTCTCTCTTGTTTTAGCTGAGCACACCTTCCAGTTAATTCCTGAAAAGGAATGAGTGGTTGGTACAGATGAGGTTGAGGTTGTAGCTATTATTTTGCATAAAGAGCGCTTAATCTTGGAGCCCTGGCCCATCCCATGCTGCCAGAGATGTGACCCTCTCTCATCTTTGCAGAAGACTAAGGTTTTATTCCCTGGTGGTGTTGAACTAGATGACGGCTGGATTTGGGGAGTCCACATATAGCTGAGGTCAGAGTTGTCATACTGATCATGGAGATTAGATAAAAATCCATATACTCGGAGTTCCCGTCGTGGCTCAGTGGTTAACGAATCCAACTAGTATCCATGAAGACTCGGGTCTGAACCCTGGCCTCGCTCAGTGGGTTAAGGATCCAGTACTGCCACAAGCTGTGGTGTAGGTTGCAGACACGGCTTGGATCTGGCATTGCTGTGGCTGTGGTGTAGGCCGGTGACTGTAGCTCTGATTAGATCCCTAGCCTGGGAACCTCGGCCCCAGGTATGGCCCTCAAAAAAAAATTATAGGATCGGTCTGGGAGGCTACAAAAAAAAAAAAAAAAAAAAAAATAGGCTACAGGCTATTAAGAAAAAAACAAAACAAAACAAGAGTTTCAGAGTATAGAAAATTAAGGACAGAGGAGAATTTGCTACAGAAATGAAATAAGAATATTTCCTAAAACTGGATTCCAAAGTGATGGGGCCCACTACGTATGCAGCATAACAATGAAAAAAGGACACATCACTTCGTTAGAAAATGTAGGGTTACTGGGGAAAATTGAAGCCTTAAAATCCGGTGATGGGGTGGGTGAAACGGATAGGTCATCCACAGAGAATGGGAAATTAGAATGTCCTTGGGCTCTTAAGAACACTATGTCTCAAAACTCAGATATGGTCTCCACTCTGGAATCCTATACCTACCCAACAATTAAATGTGAATGAAGGTGGGGAAAAAACAAAACTATGTATCCCTTTCTAGAAATTGACTGGAACATGTGCTCTGCTAAAACAACAGAGCAAGATCCAGACAGAGGAAGCTGTGGGATTCAGAAAACACGGACTCCAGAACAAGCGAAAGGAATGGAACCCCCAGGAGCATGGTAATGGGAGAGCCCAGGACTCAGCTGTGCAGCAGGACGGGCCTGCAGGCAGTCCATGTGGGAGACAGAACGGGCACCTGCTAGAGAAATGTCGCCATGAAAAGATGAAGCCAATAAAATGGATGAATATATTCATAGGAGATTAGCACCTCTGTCAGAGGGTTCTAGAATGAATGAATGACAGCCATTATAAAAAAAGAAACTGAGCACATGAAAAAAAGAGACCATTCCAGAGACACCAAAGAGTTATAAAAGAAAGAAGATACAGTCATGCAAGACTCAACTGTGAGTAGCATACATATGGGTATAATGTGTACGCAGAATATTTGCTCTAACTAGACATTACGGTACAACATCATTGGGAAGATGACTGGAGGGAAAGCATATGTTGGGCCAAGTGTAGGTTGTAGAAGACATCTAAATCCTCATCATCTTCCAGAGGAAGAAGTCCATGAACAGTATCCAAAACTGAAACATCAAGAAACAGTACGAGAGATGCATTGCTTAGAACATGGAGGTAAGTGCCATAAGCAAGAGCTCATGACACTGAAAGGTCTTTCCCCTGGGAGGTAGAAATCTGGAGTATATTGTAAATCAAGCATGCTTTAATTAAAAAAAATACAAAAAAAGAAAAAAGAAAAGGATGTATACGTATGTATGACTGGGTCACTTTGCTCTACAGCAGACATTGGAACATTGTGAATCAACTCTATTTTAATTTAAAAAAAGAAGAAATAAATCTGGAGTAAAGAGAGGAGAGCAAGGTACCATTCTTCCTATTTATTTTAGTTTGTTTGTTTATTGTTTTTTTAGGGCCACACCCATGGCATATAAGTTCCCTGACTAGGGTTGAATCAGAGCTGTAGCCACTGGCCTACGCCACAGCCACAGTAACGTAGGATCCAAGCCGCATTTACCTACACCACAGTTCACAGCAGTGCTGGATCCTTAACTCACTGAGTGAGGCCAGGGATCAAACCTGCGTCCTCATGAATGCTAGTCAGATTTTTTTTCCACTGAGCCATGATGGGAACTCCTATTTTATGTTTTTTTACATCAAGCCTTATGGTGCTATTTGACTATTAAACTGTGCACAAATTATCACTTCGATGGAAATGCTATAAAATTTGGCTGTGATGATTTTTGTACACCTATAAATGTAATACAATTCATTAAGTAAAAAAAAATGAAATGTATTTGTATGTTTTAACTTTATGGAGCACATGTGTCACGTACATAGTGTGTTTAGATGCAGGCACTAAGTTTGGTATGGCTAAACTTAAGGTCAAAGTGAGTGCAGGAGAGAGGTTCTAGGAAAAAAATGAGTGGCTTTGTTGGCTTTGGAAATCTACGATTCTATTGCTGGGTTACCATGATTTCTTTGAGATTCCAGATGATCAAGCTGCGAAGAAGGCTGAATGACCGAGACGGATGGAAGGGAGCACAGGCAGATGACCAACTCAGGGCGTGGTCATTAACAGTGAACCCTTTTGCTTTAAGTAATTATAAAAGAAACCCAGGACCGCTATTGGAAAAATTCAAATACTACAAACCAAAAGGGAATGTCCGCCTGCCTGAACAGACCCTATCCTCCCCAGGTGTCACACAGTTCATAGTTTGATGGCTCTTACTTTTGTCTTTCTTTCCTTTCTCCAACAGAAGCCTTTATTTTGAATGCACAGATTCTGTGCTCCCAAGTATCCTATTACACTGAGGGTGCAGAAATACAAGACAAAGGTGTGAAAAAGAGAAGAGTGAGATGAAGAGCTGGTTCTGCCCTGAACCATCCCCAATCACACTGACTCACACTTCCCAGAGCAGGGCTAGGGAACGAGGACCTGGCTGGTCTTGTTTCAGGTAGCAAAACTCAGATTCTGTGTCAGCATCAGAGAGGTAGTGGCACAAACACTCCCCCTCATTCTTGGGGCTGGCACTTAAAGCTGGAGAACCGTTTCCATGGAGACTGGGACACTAGAGATGTTCTCCGGAATTACTCCTTGGGGCTCAGCGACAAATAGAAACATTAGCAGGCAGAGACCTAAATATAGCTGCATTCAGGGCGATTCATCATGCCCAGGGCTTGGCTGGAATGTGGCTTTGGAACAAATGCACTGAGCATGACCTGGTGATGGGTGATGTTTTCAATATTTTACAGTGTTTACATTTACCGTCAGAGGAAGTATCATGAAGACGCAGAAATGGGGGGGCTGCTTGGCTTTGTCCTCCTGGCTGAGTCACCATCAGAACCCTGCCTGGGGATGGCAGGGCTCAACTAAGAGATGCTTTCCTGATGAGAAAGTCCCTTCACTGCAGAGCTGTCCTTTAAGAGGACCCAATGGGAAAATGTTCTCCCTTGATGGAGAGACAGACTATTGCCTCTGATTAGAAGAAAAATATGGTCATGCCTCCTTCTCTGTCAGGATTCCTGGGAACTGTAAATTTTTATCTGCATTATTACATAGAAAATTCTGCTGTTCTAGCTCCTAGCCCCAGAGTTGCACCTGCAAACTTGTGCTCCATCATGACACTGTCAATTCACAGCACAGCCACATGCCCCCGACTATCAGGATGCACCTTTCTAAATTCATTCATTCAAGAATTCACTGCGCCACTACTGAGTTCCAGCCTCAACGCAGATAGATGGCAGAAGAAAATGACAGCAAAGATCTCAAAGAGCATCCATGCCAGTGAGGGAGACACAGGACAAACAATCAGACCATCAATAGGCAGTTACAGATTGTTATAAATATTACCGACAAAACAGAGCCAGGCAAGGCCGGAGTAAGAGTATGATGTGGGGAAGACATCAGATGAGAGGTCAGAGGAAGCTTCTTGGAAGATTTGACCTTGGAACTGAGACTTGACGGACTTGGGGAAAAGCTATTCGGGTAGAAGGAACCGCAAGTACAAAAGGCACAGAGGCTCAGTCACACTCCGTGGCTTAACTATGAATGAGGGAGCACAGAGGGAGAGATGAGATCAGAGAGGCAGACAGTGATCCAGTCATCAGAGCCTCACAGGCTGTGATAAGAAGCTGGACGATATTCCTCAGAAGGAAGGTAAGCAACTACCTTCTGCCCTCACAGCCAATAGTCTGTCCAAGTAGCTGCATGAGAAGTTTCCCCTAAGCACTGTGTTTTCACCATCCACACACCGCATCTCTTGTAAAAGAATAGAATTCCCTCCTATTTTGGGCTACCAGGAAGCTCATCTCAGCTCTTCAGCTTTTTCTTTTACTACTGTACTCCAAATCTTTTTGAAGCCCATCTCAGGCATTCTTTTTTTGTTTGTTTAATTAAACTGAGGTATAGTTAATTTATGATGTGTTAGTTTAAAGTATACAGCAAAGGGATTCAGTTTTATATATATATATGTACACATACAGATATATATACACACATTCAGTTATATATATATTCTCTTGCAGATTTGTTTCAGATTCTTTTCCATTATAGATTATTATAGATTTGGCTATTGAGTATGTATTTCTCTGTGCTACACAGTAGGTGTTGTTCATCTATTTTATATGTAGTTGTGTATAAATATTAATCCCAAATTCCTAATCTATTCCCCCCCCACCCTGCTATCCCCTTAGGCAACCATAATTTTTTTCCTTATGTCTGTGGGTCTATTTCTGTTTTGTAAGTCATTTTAATCTCTTTTTTAAGATTCTACATGTAAGTGATACCATATGACATTTGTCTTTGTCTGACTTCACTTAGTATGATCACCTCTAGGTCCATCTGTGTCACTGCAGATGGCATTCTTTCTTTTTTTCAGGCATTTTGGAACAGGGAGCACAGATGGTTAAGCACTAGTCTGACTCCCCTCTGCACATAACTGGCACCTTCCTCCAGACCTGTGGCAACCATCCTAAGAAGCCTTTGTCTTCAGAGATCGTAGAGGTTGGCTGCATCATGACATTCATGGGCCCTGAGCATTTTTAGCTTTGTAGGTCCCATCTTTCATAAAAACAATGCTAAAAAGGTCATTTGATGTGGGAGTTTCCTTGCAGCTCAGCAGGTTAAGGATCTGGCATTGTCATTGCTATGGTTCTGGTTATTGATGTGGCACAGTTTTGATCCCTAACCAGGGAACTTCCACATACCATAGGCATGGCCAAAAAAAGGCATTTGATGATTGTATTTGTATAAAGATAGATAAACCAGGATCCTATATTAAAACATTTTCTTCAACCTACAAGTTTTTCTTTTATCTGATTAAGAATTTCGGGAGTTCCTGTTGTGGCTCAGTGGTAATGAACCTGACAACCTGACTAGTATCCATGAGGACATGGGTTCGATCCCTGGCCTTGCTCAGTGGGTTGAGGATCTGGCATTGCCGTGAGCTGTGGTGTAGGTCACAGAATCGGCTCGGATCCTGCTTTGCCGTGGCTATGGTATAGGCCGGCGGCTGCAGTTCCATTTCAACCCCTAGCCTGGGAACTTCCATATGCTGCTGGTGTGGCCCTAACGAGACAAAAAAAAGGGAATGTAAAGCATTTTCCTGAGCTCTACTGTGTCTAATGGCTAAGCAGGCTTTGCAAAGAGGTGAGGATGGCTAACAAAATGGGACAGAGACTGAAAATGACCCTCCAGTTTAGAAACACCCCACTGCTGGGTGGGAAGAAGCTGTTTCTGAGTTCCTAGAGAGGGTACTTGCTATGCTGGGTTGTGGGGGAGACACATGGGGGGAGCCTTGGGGTGGGAGTCAAGGGGGCTCAGTCTGGCCTCTCGTCCTGCATCGAGCCCTGGGTTGGTTGGAAGTTGCTGAGCCATGGGAGGACTTCAGACAGGTCCGTCGCATGTGTGTCTTGGAGGGGCTGGGGACATGGGGAAGGGGGCGCTGGCCAGCGGCTCTGAGGAGACAATTTTACCTCCTTGCAGAGTGTTCTTCGGGCCTCCCCTTCCCACCATCATGAAAGTTTTCTTGAAACATAACTGAGTATTTGTTCATGATATTTTTTGCCAATCACAATAGCTATAATGTATAAACCTATAATGTTTACATATATTTATATAGTATTTACATAATTATTTATATACTGTTTATAGTGATTATTTATAATAATATTTATGATATTTACATATATTTACATATAAAAGAGTCCTCATGTTTGGAAAGATTGAAAAATCTGTTTTAAAGTGTTTTGCATGTTGTTATTTAATTATGACCCTTTAAAATGTAATAAGGGCATGGGAAAGTGCTTTGGGAAGAGACCACCTTCGCGACAATAGAGTAGACTTGCTAACCATTAGAGGTGGGTAGAGTTGCCAGATTCAACAAGTAAAAATATAGGACAGCCAGTTAAATATGAGTTTTCAGTAAATAATGAGCAATTTTTGAGAGTAAGTTTGTCTCGTGCAATATTTGCAGTGTCTGGCAATACTCTTTGGGGCCAGCAGGGATCTGTGAGTGAAGGTCAAAAGGATCTGGTCATGACCATGGAAGGGGTGAGTCTCAGGGCAGCTACACGGGACAAGTCTGATGAAAGAAGATAAAAGTTAGATGAGATAATATTTATGAAGTCAACTGCTGAATAACGCTGACCTCCAGTCAAGTCAATGGGTCCTAAACTTACCATACCCAGGGAACCCTTATTAAAATTTTCTCCATTGGTGGTCCGTGGCATGGCAGTTGTTACCCAGCTGTATGACTTCATTAGCATCCTATCGGTTTCTGACCGGCACAGGTCAGCCACTGATGCTAAAGGCACTGTTGACAGGCTCTTCCTAAACTGGTGTGGGTCCAGCTAGAAACAGATTTTGGTGGCCTATATGAACTCGTGGGGGGGTATACGCACAGTCCCCACTGGAACATTCTCCAACATTGAAGGACCTTGAGTGACCCCACAGAAGACCCCAGTTTCATACTAGTGATAGGGGGTCATAATTGCATAGGGCACTTAATATACTATAAATTACATTACCCAACTCTGTGCGCTGGAATTATTTCCTCCCTACCTTCGAGTAACACATTAACAAACCAAGCTTTCTTTCTTGTGGCTCAACAGAATTGACCAATTCTCTGTCTCCACTTTATGATGCTCCATTCAAGTAGAGGTAGTGGGCTCAGGTATGGGAGCCAGAGGACAGACTGGTACTTCAACAAACTCGTGGGCAGAGTCAGGAACCCTGTTAATTAATAACAATTATAACCAAGAAATAAGAGTTAATTAGAGAAAAATCTAGTGTTGGCATAAATAGCTTTAAACTGCAAAATAATCTTACTCCCAATTTAATTGCTTGTGTAATTAGAGTTAATTGCAGAGTAGAGGTTTGGTGAACATAATAAAATGTTCTTTTTCTAAGAAAAAACAAAACAGTGATCAGTTAGTTAGCCAGAGAAGTTAAAATAGTTTAGATTTTTAGGAATGGTGAAAGTCCATGTTGCGGTGGTTTGGGGCGTGGGATCTGGCCACAGACAGGCATCGCTAGCTGGCTGATGCCAGGGCAAATCCTTGCATCCCTGAGTTTTGCTCTTTTCAGGAGCTCAACTGTAGAGAAACCATTTTCTTCTGCAAACAGTTTTTTTTTTAATGGGCGCTAAAGAAGGCCTGATGGGCAAAGTGCCCACTCGGTGCCTGGCACACAGGAGGAAGTCTGGGCGTGACAAAGGTCGTTTCTACTGAAGTTCTCACCTGACACCTCGCGCTCCCCTGTCTAACTTCCACACTGTGGTGGAGACTAGAGGCGGGGTGGACGGATAAAACCAGGCTGGTGTTGTGAATTGTTCTCTCTCATCTCCTCTTCTTAACCCTCGGGGAAATATTCTTGTGGTGGCTGTTTTTGTCATTGTTACATTTGCTTTTTTTTTTTTTAGTGCCATATCCATGGCATGTGGAGGTTCCCAGGCTAGGGCTCTGATCGGAGCTGTAGCTGGTAGCCTACGCCACAACCGCAGCAATGTAGGATCCAAGCCAGGTCTGCCATCTACACCACAGCTCATGGCAGTGCTGGATCCACAACCCACTGAGCAAGGCCAAGGATCGAACCTGCGTCCTCATGGATGCTAGTCAAAGTCGTTAGCCACTGACCCGTGACGGGAACTCCTGTCATTGTTAGATTTGATCAGCCCCTCCATTCATTGGCAGTCTTTCTGTTGCAGAGTTTCATCGGACATTTCCGGAAGATTGAGTGCCAGCCACAGAACCAGTAGGGGCATCAAGCAGATGCGTTTCCTGCAGAGCTAAAGAGCTGAAAGAGGAAGCTGAGAATTCCCCATAAGCTGAGGTCCAGGCTAAGGGGCACAGCTGGCAGGTACAGAAGGACTTCAGTACTGGCTGGGTCAGCCAGGTAACTGCTGCTGGACATCACACTCAATCTCCAAAAGAGGTGGTGGTGGGGAGCACAAGAAGCACCCGCCTACATCTCCCCTCCCTCTTCCTCACTCCTTCCCTAATTGGTGACTTTGGGATGTCAATCAGTGTCTTGTAGACAAAGACCACCAGGAACACACACCTGTAGTTAGGCACCTTGAGTGGTTTACTCATGAAACAAAGGAGAATGTATACAGTGGAGAAACATGGGGCATCTCAGTAAGAGGATGTTAGAAAGGACTTACTAAAGGATTTGGGCTTGTGTTAAGTGATTTGGGGGAAAGTTTAAGGAAGTAGGGTTTTACTATGAATTGGATGCTTCGTGGAAGTGGGGGTAATTCTATGATTGGGCATCTCAATAAATCTTATCTCTAGGAGGGCAGAGCTGAGCAAGGCTGAAGCTGTCATTGTTCATATTAGCAAGGAGAAAGGGATGTTTGGGATTTTGTGGTTTGAAAAATGTTCATATTTTATCCTTGTTCAGATATGACTACAAAAGGTTGTTTTTGTTTTGGTAGTCATCATGTCATCATGGTTAGTGGTCTGATGGTAGGTTATGTTCTAAGAAATTGTTTTCACGTTGGACAGGAGAACACCAAGGCCAAGTCGTGAGTGAATGGCCAGATCCCAGAAGCCAGAGCATCCTCATGGATCCTAGTCAGATTTGTTTCCACTGCGCCACAAGAGGAACTCCCTGAACTTTTTCTTTTTTTTAGGGCTGCGCCCATGGCATATGAAGGTTCCCATGCTAGGGGTCGAACTGGCGCTACAGCTGTCAGCCTAAACCACAGCCACAGCCACGCGGGATCCGAGCTGTATCTACAACCTACACCACAACTCAGGGCAATGCTGGATCCTTAATCCAACTCCAGGGGATAGGAAGGTAAGGTTTGTTTTTTTTTTTTTACTTTTTTGTCGTTTTTATGGCCACACCCATGGCATGTGGAGGTTCCTAGGCTAGGGGTCTAATCAGAGCTGTAGCCGCCGGCCTGCGCCACAGCCACAGCAATGCAGGATCCGAGCCACATCTGCAACCTACACCACAGCTCATGGCAACGCCGGATCATTAACCCACTGAGCAAGGCCAGGGATCGAACCCTCAACTTCATGGTTCCTAGTCGGATTCGTTAACCACTGAGCCACGACGGGAACTTCCTGTAACAATATTTCTTAATCATTAACTTTTTCTTTTTTAGGGCCACACCCGTGTCATATGGAGGTTCCCAGGCTATGGGTCGAATTGGAGCTGTAGCTGTCAGCCTACACCACAGCCACAGCAACGCAGGATCCAAGCCGCATCTGCGACCTACACCACAGCTCACAGCAATGCCGTATCCTTAACCCAATATTTGAGGCCATGGATCGAACCCACAGCCTCATGGTTCGTAGCTGGATTCCTTTCTGCTGTGCTAAGACAGGAACTCCTTAATCATTAACTCTTGAGTCAGCTTTTGTGTAACTGAGGGGAGGCCTAGGATGCTAAAGGAATAGGCTTTTACTTCAAAACACAGGGACTCGGGGGCTTGTAAAGGGTTTCACATGGATGTCCCTTCACCACACTGTGCTTTGGTGCATTTCGTTTCTTTTGCCAGAAATGCTGCTCCCTCTGCCTTTCTTCCTGGCAAACTCATCTCTAAAGACCCAGTTCAGATATCAGCTACATGGTGACACTCCCTGGCCCCTCCCTCAGTTATGGAATTAGCCTCTCTGTCTCCTCCTTTGTTGCTCTTCATATTTTCTGATATCAGAGGTTATTCCTGGACACACTGGCAGAAAGTAGCCCTCATCTATATTACATTTGGCCTGTACACTGGTTGTTAAAAAATAGAATTAGTTGGCAAAAATATCAATTTTAGGCAATTTCACACATACACAAAGCCACATCTCCATTGCTTTTTAAAAACTGGAAGGTCTGGCCATCCTGGGCTACTTTATTGCATGACAACAATCAGGTAGGACCGAGTTCAGGTTCCCCTTTCAGAAGGGGTATATGTGCTCTGATTTTTTTTTTTGCTTTTAGGGCCATACTCATGGCATATGGAAGTTCCCAGGCTAGGTGTGGAATTGGAGCTACAGCCGCCTGCCTACACCACAGGCCCAGCAATGCCGAATCCAAGCCATGGCAACACCAGATCCTTAACTCACAGAGTGAGGCCAGGGATCAAACCCACATTCTCATGGATACTAGTTGGGCTCATTACCCCTGAGCTACAACAACTTCGAACGTGCTCTGATTTGCAGGTCATGCTACTTGTTCATTTTACCCACTTGTACCAATCCACTGGGAGGTGGGTTAGCAACCTCTGGAAAACGGTGACTAGTTTACCTGCCTGTCTTCTTGACTAGATTGCTAGATCCTGGAAGGTGGAACTGTGTTTCATTCATGCCTGTAATCCTTCCAGATCTATTATAGTAAGTGGTACTTAGTAGGTACACACACACACACACACACTAGGTACACACACACACCCCAAGCACAGGTAACCATGGCCCTCACGGACTACATTCTCCAAAAGTGGTCCATTTCAGTTATTTTGAATACATTGACATAACTCTTATTCAGTTGCTAATGAAACAATATTAGAAGAGCCACGTAAATGCCAAACATAGGAAACATTTATGGGATGCTTGACGAGTACTGCCTTTTTTTGCATTATTTACCCAGTGGGGAGATTGGATTAAGATGGCGGAATAGAAGGACTGGAGCTCAACTTCTCTCCCAAAAAACAGCAAAACTACAACCAAATGCCGAGCAACCTTCAACCAAATGGACTGTAAACTCCCAAAAAAGATATTCTGCTCCAGAAGACAAAGAGGAGACTACATCAAGAGGTAGGAGGGGCGATGACGTGATAGAAGCAACCCCATACCTCCCGGGTGGGAAGCCCCACAGACTGGAGAGTAACTGTATCACAGAGACTCAGCTGCAGGACTGAGAGTTTTGAGCCCCACGTCAAATCCCCATGCCTGGGGATCTGGCACAGGAAGAAAGAGCCCCCGGAGCATCTGGCATTGAAGGCCAGCGGGGCTTGTGTGCAGGAGCTCCACAGGACTGGGGGAAACAGAGACCCCATTCTTGAAATGCACACACAGACTTTCACGTGCACTGGGTCTCAGAGCAAAGCAGTCTCCATAGGAATCCAGGTGGAATCTGACTGCAATTCCTGGAGGATCTCCTGGGAAAACAGGGGTGACTGTGCCTTGTTGTGGGGGAAGGGCACTGGAGGTGAAGCTCCATTCAGCAGCCTGTATTTCTTTGGAGGTGGCCATTTCTGGGAAAATCTGGTCCCTCCCATCAGCACTGAGAAGCCCCAGGCCAAACAACAATCCATCCCCACCCATCAGTAAACAGCTGCCTAAAGACCCCTCAGGCACACAGCCAGCCTCTAATCTCATGCAGAGACAAAGCCCCACCCATCAGAGGGAGAGGAATCAACCCCACCTACCAGTGAGCTGGCATCGCTCCCTCCCGTCAGGAAGCCTACAGCAAGCCCTCTCCATACCAACTTTAGCCACAGGGGAGGCAAACACCTAAACTAAGAGAGGCTACAACTCTACTGTCAGCAAAGAAGTCACCACATCAAAAACCTGTAAAAATGAAAAGACAGAAAACTATAACTCAGATAAGGGAGAAAGAGAAAAGCCCAGAAAAACAGCTCAGTGATGAGATTATCAGCCTCCCACAAAGAGACTTTAGACTGTTGATGCTGAAGATGATGCAAGGCATTGAAAATAGACTGGAGGCAAAGACTGATAATTTACAGGAAACACTGAGCAAAGAAATACAAGCAGTAAAAATTAAACAAGAAGAGATACAATATACAATAACTGCAATAAAAAATTCAGTAGAAGCAGCCAACAGTAGAATACAGGAGGCAGAAGAAAGAATCAGTGAGGTGGAGGACAGATTAGTGGAAATCACTAATGCGGAAGAGAAAAGAGATAAAAGATTGAAAAGAAATGAGCAGAGTCTCAGAGAACTCTGGGATAATGTTAAACGCACCAACATCCGTATTACAGGGGTGCCAGAGGGAGAAGAGAGAGAGAGAGAGAGAAGGGGACAGAAAAAATATTCGAGGAGATTATAGCCGAAAACTTTCCTAATATGGGAAAGGAACCACTCAGTCAAATCCAGGAAGCGCAACGAGTACCATATAAAATAAACCCAAGGAGGAACACCCCGAGACACATATTAATCAAAATGACCAAAATTAAAGACAAAGAGAAAATATTGAAAGCAGCTAGGGAAAAGAAACAAATAACATACAAGGGAACCCCAATAAGGCTATCAGCAGATTTTTCAGCTGAAACTCTGCAGGCCAGAAGGGAGTGGCATGATATACTAAATGTGATGAAAGGGAAAAACTTCCAATCAAGATTACTTTATCCAGCAAGAATCTCCTTCAGATTTGAAGGAGAGATCAAACCTTTATGGATAAGGAAAAGCTAAGAGATTTCTGCAACACTAAACCAGCTTTACAACAAATCCTAAAGGAACTTCTCTAGTCAGAAACACCACAAATGACAAGGCCCACTAACAAAGGCATATATACAGTAAAGATACTAAATCATACATGCACAATTATGCTACCAAAATTAGAATTCATGAGAAGAGAACACAAATGCAGGTTACTGGAGAAGCACGTGCAATTAAGAAACCAACAACTTAATACAATCTCAGTTATATATAGACTCCTATATCAAAACTTCAGGGTAACCGCAAACCAAAACTCTACAATTGATACACAAACAAATAAGAAAAATCAACTCAAATACAACATTCAAGATAGCCATTTTGTGAGAGGAGACAACAAGAGAATAAGGGAAGAAAAAAAGAGCAACAAAAACCCCAAACAGTTAATACAATGGCAATAAGAATATATATATCAATAATTACCTTAAATGTTAATGGACTGAATGCCCCAACCAAAAGACATAGAATAGCCGAATGGATACAAAAACAAGACCCATATATATGCTGTCTTCAAGAGACCCACTTCACTTCTAGGGACACATACACATTGAAAGTGAGAGGATGGAAGAAAATATTCCATGCAAACGGGCATCAAAAGAAAGCTGGAGTAGCAATACTCCTATCAGACAAAATAGACTTTAAGATGAAGAACATTTTAAGAGACAAGGAAGGGCACTACATAATGATCAAAGGATCAATCCAAGGAGAAGATGTAACAATTTTAAATATCTATGCACCCAACATAGGATCACCACAATATATAAGGCAACTGCTAACAACCTTAAAAGGAGAAATCAACAATAACACCATCATAGTGGGGGACTTTAACACCCCACTTAGAGCAATGGACAGGTCATCCAGGCAGAAAATCAATAAGGAAACACAGGCCCTGAATGAAGCATTAGATCAGATGGACTTAATAGATATTTATAGGACATTCCATCCAAAAGCAACAGAATACACGTTCTTCTCAAGTGCGCATGGAACATTCTCTAAGATTGATCACATCCTGGGCTACAAATCAAGCCTCAGTAACTTTAAGAAAATTGAAATCATTTCAAGCATCTTCTCTGACCACAATGCTATACAACTGGAAATCAACAACAAGAAAAAAATGGCCAAAAATACAAATATGTGGAGACTAGACAACACGCTACTAAATAACCAATGGATCACTGAAGAAATCCAAGAGGAAATTAAAAAATAGCTAGAAGCAAATGACAACAAAGACATGACACCCCAAAACCTCTGGGATGCAGCAAAAGCAGTTCTAAGAGGAAAGTTTATGGCAATACAAGCCTACCTCAGGAAACAAGAAAAAGCTCAAATAAACAACCTAACTTTACATCTAAAGCAGCTAGAGAGGGAAGAACTGACAAGACCTAAAGTTAGTAGAAGAAAAGAAATCATAAAGATCAGAGCAGAAATCAACGAAATAGAAACGAAGAAAACCATAGAAAAGATCAATGAAACTAAAAGCTGGTTCTTTGAAAAGATCAACAAAATTGATCAACCCTTAGCCAGACTTATCAAGAAAAAAAGAGGGAGGACACAAATCAATAAAATTAGAAATGAAAAAGGAGAAGTAACAACAGACATCACAGAAATACAAAGGATCATAAGAGACTACTATATGCAACTATATGGCAATAAAATGGAAAACCTAGAAGAAATGGACACATTCTTAAAAAAGTACAATCTCACAAGACTAAACCAAAATGAAATAGAAAATATGAATAGACCAATCACAAGTTCTGAAATTTACCCAGTGGGCAATGCTGCAATGACCCAGGCTCTTAGGTACATCCCAATGCAGAATATATCGCTTTAAGTCTGTCTTTCTCTCCATCTTTCACATCCACATTGCTGCCTGCTTACCAGTGTGTGTCCATGTACACACATAGACTGACCTGCTCAAGTTCCCCAAATCAGCATTTGCCTGATTTCGTTATGTCTATGGCTATTCACGGAGTAGAGATGGAAGGTGAAAGACAGTTTATGAGCCAAACGAGTTTTCATCTTTGTTGGCACAAAAAGAGAGAAAAAACCTAAAAACCTTCACACGCCTAAACACAGAGTCTAGACTATGTGGGGAAGTCATCTGGGATATTAGGCACTTGGGTGACAGAATCCAACACGCCAACTTGTCTGCGATGCTATTCATATTGGTACTTCTTGGTTGTTATTCAAGTTTACTTTAAATAACACCACATATTTTTTTAATTACTCACTTTTGCCTGTCTGGATACTGAAGTCCTGGAGAAAGACAGCAGCAGTTGTTGATTTTTTTTTTATCATCTCAGACTGTATTTTTATCTTTCTCCTGGAGCCATTCCCTCCGGGTGTTGTGTGAAGTGTTACATAATGAAACGATCATAGATGGCATTTTTCCTTCCTCAGGCTTCAGTGGATACAAGACTTTACAAATGAGATGGATTAAGTGTAACCTCTATCGTCAAAACAGTATTTTAAAGAAGTGCAGCCTCCTAAAAGAGAACAAATAATAAAGGCTTGCAGGTCTCAGAGGCATACTTTGTTTTCATTTTTTTTATTGTGGTTACAAAAACACATAAATGTAAAACTGACCATTGTGATTATTGTTACACATACAGTTCTGTGGTATTGGGTGAATTCACATTGCTGTGCTACCATCTGCACCATGCATCTCCAAAACCTTTTCATCTTGCAAAACTGAAACTGTATATCCATTACACAATAACTTCCCGTTCCTTCTTCTCCCAGCCCCTGGCCACCACCATTCTACTTTTGGCTTCTGTGGTTTTGACTGTTCTGTCTCATCTAAGTGGAATCCTGTGGTATTTGCCTTTTGGTAATCAGCTTATTTCACTTCGCATCATGTCCTCAAGGTTCGTCCATGTTTGCAGGATGTGTCAGAATGTCCTTTCTCCTTTTTTCTTTTTTTTTTCTTTTCCTTTTGGTCTTTTTAGGGCTGAACCCATGGCATGTGGAAGTTCCCAGGCTAGGAGTTGAATCGGAGCTGCAGTTGCCAGCCTGTGCCACAGCCACAGCGATGCAGAATATGAGCCATCTCTGTGAACTACACCACAACTCATGGTAATGCCGGATCTTTAACACACTGAGCAAGGCCAGGGATCAAACCTGCATCCTCATGGATCCTAGTCGGGTTTATTAACTGCTGAGCCACGAAGGGAACTCCCTCATTTTAACTTTTTGAGGAACCGCCATACTGTTTTCCACAGCAGCTGTGCCATCTTAAAATTCCCACCAGCAATGCCCAAGGGCTCCAATTTCTCCACATCCTCATCAACACTTGTTATTTATCTCTCTCTCTCTGTTTTGATAGCGACCATCCTAAAGGGTGTGAGGTGGCATCTCACTGACTTGCAATTCTCTAATGATTAGTGATGTTAAGCATCTTTTCATGTGCTTGTGGGTCATCTGTATGTCTTCTTGGGAGAATGCCGATTCAAGTCTTTTGTCCAAGGCATACTTTTTGTGATGAGGTCCCCACTTCGCAGTAGGAGGGTCAGAGGAAAGGGGGACTAAGGGTGACAGGACACTGCACTCACTACGTGCCAGGGCCCACACCTGACTTCCGGAGTCCCATGATGAGCTCATCAGCAGTGAGAAAGAGAGGGGCACTTCAGACAGGGAGGGGCAGATAACAATTCATATAGTATCCGGGCACACAAGACTCTCCTGGAGACAGGGGGCCTGCCAAGAAGGAGAGAGATGGGGTGGGGGACAGGAGTTCAACAAAGGGGCCAACTCCCTGCAGAGTGTGTTCAGAAAGCTGTTGGGCAACAACGTGTAAGAACAAAGACTTTTTAGTTCTGCACGGGACTCCACCATCACCAGTGACTAGCTGTGTGACCTCGAGCAAGTCACTTAGCCTTTGTAAGCCTCCCCTTATTCACCCATAAAATGGGAACAGTGATGCCCACTGCATGCGGTGGTTCAGAGAACTTAGTGAGATAGTGTCAGGCTAATAGGAGATGCCAGGGGGAAGGCAGCTTTTCTTATTGTTTCCCAGAACTCTGGGTTTCTAAGAACTGCAAGTTCAGGTCAGTCCGATTCCAAATACTTTGTGATTTCTACAATACCCCACAGAAATTTTATAAAATCCGTGGAAGGGGAGTTCCTCCTGTGATGCAGTGGAAACAAATCCGACTAGTAACCATGAGGTTGTGGGTTCGATCCCTGGCCTCACTCAGTGGGTTAAGGATCCAGCATTGCCATAAGCTGTGGTCACAAACACTGCTCCTGCTCCGATCTTGCGTTCCTGTGGCTGTGGCCTAGGCCAGCAGCTATAGCTCCAATTCGATTGCTGGCCTGGGAACCTCCATAAGCCATGGGTTCCGCCCTAAAAAGCAAAAAAAAAAAAAAAACAAACCCTGGAAGCAAGTGAATACAGCTATTCAGTTCAGCCTCAAAGCTTCCCATGGGAGTGTGACTTTCCTACATTTTGCTGTTATCATAGCACAGCCCAAGGAGTTCTGAGCCCAGACATATCTGTCCTGAGGGAGATCATCGGAATCAATGGCTTCGATGAAACTGAGCAGAAGGGGAAATATGACCTTCCCAGAGCAAGTGGTGCATGCCGGTCACTGTGCCAAGCCCTGTGCATGTGATCTGATTACGACTCAGCCTCCTCTAAGGAAAGGGCTTTTACTTCCATTTTACAGACGGGAAAACTGAAACTCAGATAGGGAGCAACTTGTAAAATGTCGATGGAGGTGAGGAGTGGGACTAGGATTCGTTTGGATTAGGCCTGACTCTAAAGCCTCTTACTCTCTCCCTATTCTATTTTATACATTAGGAAAATACTGTTTTAGGATTTATATTAGACATTTTTAGGGATAAAGGCCTATTTTGGCACTTGGTGTCATGATTAAACTATAGGGTTTAGATGGCATCCATTTTTCTTCCTACCTTCCTCCTTTTTTTCCTACCTTTTCTTTTTCTTTTTTGCCTTTTAGAGCCATACCCACAGCATATGGAAGTTCCCAAGCTAGGGGCTGAATCGGAGCTGCAGCTGCCAGCGTACACCACAGCCACAGCAATGTGGGATCCAAGCTGCATCTGCAACCTACACTGCAGCTCATGGCAATGCCAGATCCTCAACCCACTGAGTAAGGCCAGGGATCGAACCCATGTCCTCATGGATACTAGTAGGTTTGTTATTGCTGAGCCACAATGAGGACTCTCTACCTTTCTTTTAAAATATCCTTTTCCTTAATTGTATGTATGTATGTATGTATGTATGTATGTATGTCTTTTTAGGGCCATGCGGGCGGCATATGGAGGTTCCCAGGCTAGGGGTCGAATCAGAGCTGTAGCTGCTGGTCTGCACCACAGCCACAGCCACACTCACGCTGGATCTGAGTCATATCTACGACCTACACCACAGCTCACGGCAACGCCGGATCTTTAACCCACTGATCGAGGCCAAGGATTGAACCCACAACCTCATGGTCACTAGTTAGATTTGTTTCTGCTGTGCCACAATGGGAACTCCTCATTTTCCTTAATTTAAGTCTTCTTCCCTCCTCCTACTTAAACTTAAAAACTTTTGAACAATGAAGGAAACCACTGGCAAAACAAAAATTTAACTTGCTGAATGGGAGAAAATATTTGCAAATGATATGATTAATAAAGGGTTAATATTCAGCATATATAAACAGCTCATACTAGTCAACATCACACAAAAAAGGAATTAATAATGGGCAGAAGAACTGAATAGACATTTTTCCGAAAAGGAAAAGCCTCTGGCCAATGGGCACATGAAAAGATGCTCAGTATCACTAATTATCAGGGGAAGGCAAATCAAACCCACAATGAGATATCACCTCACGCCAGTCAGAATGGCTATCATCAAAAAGAACACAAAGAATAAACGTTGGTGAGGATATGAAGAAAAGGGAACCCTTGTACACATAGAAATGTAAATTAGCGCAGCCGCTGAGGAAAGCAGGATGGTTTCTTAAAACTAAAAACAGAACTACCACATGACCCAGCAATTCCAACTCTTGGGTATACATCTGAAAAAAACAAAAACACTAATTCAGAAAGATACATGCACCCCAATGCTCACCGCAGCATTATTTACAATTGCCAAGACATGGAAGCAACCTAAGGGTCCATCAACGGATGAGTGGACAGAGAAGACATGAGATACCCTGGAGTTCCTTTCGTGGCTCAGCGGTTAACAAACCCAACTAGGATCCATGAGGATGCGGGTTTGATCCCTGGCCTCAGTCAGTCAGTGGGTTAAGGATCCAGTGTTGCTAACTGTGGTGTAGGTTTTGGACTAGGCTCTGAATTGCTGTGGCTGTGGCACGGGCCAGCAGCTGTAGCTCTGATTCGACCCCTAGCCTGAGAACTTCCATATGCTGCAAGTGAGGCCCTAAAAGAAAAAAAATAGATGTGAGATATATATACCCCCCCGCCCAATGGACTACTACTTAGCCATAAGAAGAACGAAATGTTGCCATTTTCAGCAAGGCCATTTGCCATTGCACGTCCAGTAGATGAACTTGGAGGACATTATATACTAAGTGAAATAAGTCAGACGGAGAAAGACAAACACTGTATGATATCACTTATATGTGGAATCTAACAACTACAACAAACTAGTGAATATAACAAAAAAGAAGCAGATTCACAGATATGGAGAACAAACTAATAGTTACCCGTGGGGCTGGGGGCGGTTGGGGGGTAATATAGGAGTGGAAGAGTGGGAGGCACAAACTACTGGGTGTAAGACACACTCAGGGATATACTGTACAACATGCGGAACATAGCCAATATTTTGTAATGACTGTAAATGGAAAGTAACTTTTAAAATTTGTATAAATTTTGTTTATAATTAAAAAAGAATTTCTTTCCTTTTTATAATTCTCTTTCTCTTGGATCTCCATGTTTCCTTGGAGGGAGCACCCAGGAGGGCTTTGCTGTGTTGAGTCTGAACACATGGCCTCTGGAGGGCCGCACCCACTGAGCCTGCCATACACAATGAGGAGGAGGTGGCACTTCCTGTTTTCAGATCCCTTTGGGAGTTGGCAGAGGACACAAGGGGGCGAAGAAGAGTGGAATGGGGCAAGTTCAAGCAGGGGAGTAGGGCGTGTGGGGAAGACAGGCAGGGTGCTCTGGGGGCAGTGAGACCGTCATAGTCCTCAGTCTGCCCATTCTCTGGTTGTATTCCGCTTCCCTAGAAGCTGCCAGCGGTCTGCTGTGCGTGCTGATGGCCAAGGGCTACAAACACAGACATCGAAAGGGCCAGGCAACGGATTCCCTGGGGGTTCAGTGGGTTAAGGATCCAGCTTCGGCTAGGGTCGCTTCTATGGCTCAGGTTCTATCCCTAGTTCAGGAGCTTTTGGCAGCGCCAGAAAAATAAATACATAAATAAACCACTCCTGGGCATCTATCCAGAGGAAACCATGACTCAGAAAGACACATGTTCTCCAGTGTTCATTGCAGCACTCTATGCAATAGCCAGGTCATGGAAACAACCTAAATGCCCATCGACAGAGGAGTGGATAGGGAGGATATGGTACATACACACAATGGAATATTACTCAGCCATTAAAAGGAACGAAATACCAACATTTATAGCAACATGGATGGACCTAGAAATTATCATGCGAATTGAAACCAGTCAGACAATTAGACTAACACCCAATGCTACCGCTTACATGTGGAAACTAAAAAGACACAATGAACTTCTTTGCAGAACAGACAATGTCTCACAGACTTTGAAAAACCTTAGTTTTTCAAATAAGACAATCTGGGGGGTGGGGAGATGCACTGTGGGTTTGGGACACAAAATCTATCAAATTGATTGTGATGATTTTTGTACACCTATAATTGAAATAAAATTCATTGTTATAAAAAAATTAAATACATAAATAAAAAAATAAATAAAATAAATTATAAAAGGACCAGGGAAGTAACCCAAATGAATCAGACGTATCTATTTCCTTTCACTGCACCACTGCTAACTGTATTGGCACTCGAACACAACCCTTGCAGTGATTTCAGTGCCTGTTCAGTCCATTAAGCTTTTCATCACACATCTTTCCCATAAACTGGATATGGTTTTAACTGTTTGTTTTTTAATGGGGTCATCGGTCATATTCTTTCCCTATAGACTCACTTTATTTGCATATTAAACTCAGAAGAATATTTTTAACTTCCACCAAAAAGATTTCTTTCTCCAGTTTTTCCTGAAACATATGGCCTTTGTTTCTCAATGCTTTGCTTTTCTTTTCTGAAAGAGGTGTGGGTATAGAGAAATAGTCCCCTTTCAAAAGCAAAGCATGGGTGCCAACGAGAAATGGCCACTGTGACTTGGGCTCAGGGTTGGGGAGACAATAAGAAGCTGCTGGGGGCTTCAGAGACATGCCTTTCTATAAGTGACATCTGCCATTCAGCTCCAGCTGAAGGCAGATGGGGCTTCTGACCCAAGGAGGCCAGATCTTCTGATTTTTCAAGAGAAACTGGGACTTCTGATTTTTATGTAAAATCTTCTGTTTTTAATTTAATTAAAAAAAAAACAAAACAGCACTGTGCATGCCTAACCAAACACTACTGAGGATCACATCTCCCTTACGACCTGCTGACGTGTGAACGCTGCAGGGTTGGGATCACTGTGCTCCCCCCTAAAACGAGCACTGCCCGTACCGCGGAGACATCCCTGATCGCACACCTTCAGCGTTTTCTCCTTCCGAAACCCCCCAGTTACGTCACACTCTGCACTACTCTTTCCTTCATGAGAAAACTGAGGCGTGGAACGGCCAGCCCCCCACTTAACCAGAAGTCGGCGATGGCACCCGCCAAGCAGCTGGGCTTGTCACCTGAGGGCCCCAGTCCCTGACATGCTGCTCACAGAACCAACACAGCAAAGGTTTGGTCCCCCAACACTCTCTATAGGACTAGCTCACCCTAGGCATATAAGAAACTCGGTTTTCATAGAAATATAAAGAAAAGAGGCCCAAAGACTTTTACTTGTTTTCTTTCCCCAAAGGACTTTAGCTCCAAAATAAAAAAGTTCTTGTTAGAAATTGAATTCCCAAGTATCCCTCCCCTTTCTCTTCCCTTCTTTGCTGCTTCAAAGGATGGTAGGCTTCCTCTTTGAGGTGCCCTGGCCAAGACGCATGAGGGGGCAGAGTCCATGGTGCTCAAGGCAGAGCAAGACAGCCCGCACCACGCCCACCTTGAACTTCACTTTCATCTCTGCTAAGCCGCTCTGGCCCTCGCGTTCCGCATTAACAGGGTGTCTTCAACCTTGGATCCCCAGTTACCCACTGGCTTCCGGGCCCTTCTTCTTTGCTCCAAATCCAAAAAGCCTGTCGAATCAGGTAAAGAGACAGCTGCTCTTTTCTTTGAAGCTCCCCACAAACGATCAGCCCAGGTCCATCCTACTTAGAAACCTTCAGGGCCTCCCTCTGTCTTCAGACGAAAGTGCAGACTCCCGGTAAAGCCTTCAAGACCCTTTACAATCCGCCACCTCCCATCTCCACCCCTCAGGCACCATCCATTATTGAATGGTCACAATCTGAAAGAAAGCTGCTTAACAGAGTGACCGAGAGCACAGGCTCAGAGTCAGGCTGACCCGGGTTCAAGGACTGCCTGTGTTTTCCCTGGGCATATGGCCTTGGACAATGATTTAAAATCTCTGTGTGCTTAACAGGGACAATGTCAGTTCCCAGGATTCACAAAGACAATGCCTGACATAGAGTAAGCCTGCAATAGATGCTGATAAAAAAATAACCTTGATGGACGGCTCATTATATGCCAGGCATTATGCTATATGATTTAAACGTGTTAACTGTTTTCATTTTCCCAATAACTTTATCAAGTAGGTACTACTGTTATCCACATTTGACATGAGGAAACTAAGGCACAGAATGTTTAAGTTGCATGCCTAAAGTCACAGCTTAGAAACCAGGCTGTGACTCCAGAGTTCCCATGCTTGCTACAATGCTACGTAGCCTCTTAATTCTTGCTGCCAGTGTGGCCAATGACATCACCGTCCCCGTGCCTTGAGAAAAGGCAGCTTTCTTTGTGTTTGCCCAGAACCCTCAGCACAGGGCTTTGTATACAGTGAAAGGGTAGAAGTCACACATTTTGAGCTCCTATTATGCATCAGACAGTTTTTAGGTGTTAGCCAGTCCAGCAAGGCAGGGATCATCCTCATTTTCAGATGAGAAAAGTGAGATTCAGACAGGGCAATTGGCCCCTTAAGATCACACAGCTTATAATTTTCAGCACCAGGCTTTGATTCCAAACCCACCCCACTATCACACTAAAGGCCATGCTGTTTGTATTCTCTCAATGGGAAAATAAATACGGGCTTGCATACAGGGCGAGAGTGGAGCATTCAAATCTGAGTTCAGTTCCACCCTGGGATGCTCCAGTGGAGTAAAGCATAAAGAAAACTGGGTTATAATCAAAAAATGGTCAGAAGAGGGAGTTCCTGTTGTGGCACAGAAGAAATGAATCCGACTAGTATCCATGAGGATGCAAGTTCAATCCCTGGGCTTGCTCAGTTGGGGATCTGGTGTTGCTGTGAGCTGTGGTGTACGTCGCAGATGAGGCTCGGATCCTGCGCTGCTGTGGCTGTGGTGCAGGCCAGCAGCTGGAGCTCCGATTCAACCTCTAGCCCGGGTACTTCCATATGCCATGGGTGCGGCCGCAAAAAGGAAAAAAATAAAAAAGAGCAAATCTAAATAGACATTTCTCCAAAGACAGACAGATGGCCAAAAAGCACATGAAACAATGCTCAACATCACTAATTACTAGAGAAATGTAAATCAGAACTAGAAGGAGCTATCACCTCACACCAGTCAGAATGGCCATCATCAAAAATTCTACAAATAAATGCTGGAGAGGGTGTGGAGAAAAGGGAACCCTCTTACACTGTTGGTGGGAATGTAAATTGGTACAGCTACTATGGAGAATAGTATGGAGGTTCCTTCAAAAACTAAATAGAGAGTCACCATTTGATCTAGCAATCCCACTCCTAGGCATCTATCTGGACAAAACCATAATTTGAAAAGATACATGCAGACCAATGTTCACTGCAGCACTACTGAAAAGAGCCAATATGTGGAAGCAACCTAAATGTCCATCAACAGAGGACTGGATAAAGAGGATGTGGTACATAGATACAGTGGAATATTACTCAGCCACAATGAAATGATGCCTTTTTCAACAATTTCGACAGACCTAGAGACTGCCACACGGGGTGAAGTAAGTCAGACGGAGAAAGACAAATATCATGTGATAGCACTTATATGTGGAATCTAATTTTAAAACGATATAAAAGAACTTATTTACAAAAGAGAAACAGACTCACAGATTTCAAAAATGTACTTAATGGTTACCAAAGAGGAAACCCTGAGGTGGGAGGAATAAATTAGGAGGATAGAATTAGCATATACACACCACTATATATAAAATAGGTAACTACCAAGGACCTACCCATAGCACAGGGAAATCTACTCAATATTCTGTAGTAATCTATAGGAGAAAAAAAATCTAAAAAAAGAATGGATATATGTATGTGTATAACTGATTTACTTTTCTGTACACCTGAAACTAATACAATATTGTAAGTCAACTATACACCGATTAAGTTCAAATTTAGAAAAAAGAAAGAAAAGTGGGTTAGAAGTAATAGGATCTTGATTCTACTCCTGCCTCTCCTGGGTAATAGTTGTGTTGCCTCAGGCAATCCCTTTCCTTCTCTGGATCTTTCATCCTCACCTACAAAGTGAGAGTGCTATAATTTATTCCTGGGATGGCTGGTTTTACTTGCCTCTCGCCTTCCCCAGGTGGTTGTCATGCTTTAGTGTCATGATGCCAGAGTTGCTCCTTTTCAAGAAGGAAGCTGAGTCACCTTACTGGAGAAGCATGTGTTCCTCATGGGAGAGGAGACTGTGGTTTTGTTCAGAAGAAACTTGTCCAGGTGTATTATTTCTAGAACATTCTGAGAGGACCTCACTCTAGTCCTGGAGGGTGAAGAAACTGGGTGGCAGAGACCTCACTATCACCCCACTCAGAGCCTGGATAGAGCAAACGCTCTGCAAACACCCAGAGGAAGCCAGAGGCAGAAAATGCGCTGGAGTTGAGGAGACCATGAGGCCTGAGTTCTTTCCTCCTGTTGCAAAGAGCAGAGTTTCTCTAGGGACTTAGGTGGAGGTTTTGCACAGTGAGATGGCATGTTAGTGAGCATGGGCTATGTTTTGCCGCTGTGACAAATGAAACAAAATCTCCGTGGCTTAACACCACAACACTGTTCTTCCCATTCCTGTCCAGGTTGGATGCGGGTCAAGTTATTCTCTTCCAGGTGATGACACAGGAACCCAGACTGCATCCGTCTCTGGTCCCTGCCATCCTGTGGTGGCTCCAAGGCCTGGATGTCATCCAACCAGCAGATGGGATTGGGAAGCCGGAGTTAAGGAACAGGGAAGCCTGTACGAGAGGCACCCACAGAGGCTGAAGTGGGCCTACTGCCCTGCACCTCTCTTGGTGGGCATAAGAGAATGGGTCTGTAGCATTATTCCTTCTATGTTCAGTGCTAGGAGCTTATATAAGTTTTCTGCAAAATAACTAATTAAAATGTCAAACATCCGGAGTTCCCATGGTGGCTCAGTGGGTTAGGAACACGACTAGAATCCATGAGGATGTAGGTTCCATCACTGGCCTTACACAGTGGGTTAAAGATCTGGCATTACTGAAAGCTGCATGTAGGTCACAGACCTGGCTCGCATCCCACATTGCTGTGGCTGTGGCTTCGGAAACTGCAGCTCCTATTTAACCCCTAGCCTGGGAACCTCCGCAGGCCACAGGTGCAGCCCTAAAATGAAATTAAAAAAAAAAAGAAAGAAAAAAAGTCAAATATCCTTTAATTCATCTTAAAACCCAAATTTTGCAACACTTCCCTTTCCTCACTCTTGGGGATGAATCTGCCACTCTGCCATGTCCCACTGTGGACGCCTGAGTAGGTCCCAGAGCCTCCCTAAGTCTGTGTTTCTCCATCTGTAATCTCGGATCACGGCCCCTCCTAACTGGATTTTTGTGAGGCGTATGAAAGATGACGTCTACGCAAATGCTTAGAAGGCTGCAAAGGAGACTTGACAGACACAGCACTGTCAGAACACCTAGGATATATTCTCTCTCTCAGTTCAGCAGAGGCTCGATTTCGATGCCTTGGGAGCAAAGCCTTTTCAGATGAAGATCTCACTTTACCCCCTATCCCCCTTCGCTCGTTCCAGCCCATTTTATTTTTTAAAATTTTTATTTAATTAATTAATTTATTTTTTGTCTTTTTGCTTATCTAGGGCCACACCTGCGGCATATGGAGGTTCCTAGGTTAGGGCTCTAACAGGAGCTGTAGCTGCCGGCCTACACCACAGCCACAGCAATGCGGGATCTGAGCCCCGTCTGCAACCTACACCACAGCTCACAGCAGGCAATGCCGGATCCTTAACCCACTGAGCGATGCCGGGGATCAAACCCGCAACCTCACGGTTCCTAGTCGGATTAGTTAACCACTGAGCCACGACGGGAACTCCCAACCCATTTTCTTTAAAAAAAAAAAATCTTTCTTTCCTTTTCAGGAGACAGAGGCAGGTGGCGCGCTGTGTAAACCGTGAAGCAGATTATGAAAATATCTGCAAATCTTGTGCCGTCTCCAGATATTTCAACATAAATATTTGCTGGAGGCAGGTTCCACTTCCCGGCTCAAGAGAAGGACAGAAGGTGAGTTGGAAATGGGAGCAAAAGGCCTGAAGTCTGTCCCTTTTGTGGGAGACTCAGTAAGGGACACGTGGCCTGAAAGGTCTCAGTTTAGAACTTGATCCTCCCTTTGGGCAGCAAAAGGAGGCTGTGGTGAGTTTAGGGTCTTTTCCCAGCTAGTCGCTATGGCCACGTCACGCCTCCACACTGTGCACTGTTCTCAGCCAGAACTGCCCCTTCCACCCTTGTCTACTTGGGGATTCTTTCTTCATCCTCTACGAAAAACAAGACTGAAAAGTCTTCTCTAGAATGCCTTCCCAGGGGAGTTTCTGGCATGGTTCAGTGGTAACGAACCCAGCTAGTATCCATGAGGATGCATGTTCGATCCCTGGCCTCGCTCAGTGGGTTAAGGACCCGGTGTTGCTGTGAGCTGTAGGTCTCAGACGTGGCTTGGATACCGCGTGGCTGTAGAGGAGGCTGGCAGCTGCATCCCCGATTCAACCCCTAGCCTGGGAACTTTTATAGGCTGTGGGTGCAGCCCTAAAAAGAAAAAAATGTTGGAGTTCCCCTTGTGGCTCGGTGGGTTAAGAACCCCGTATAGTATCCATGAGGATGCAGGCTGGATCCCTGGCTTCACTCAGTGGGTTAAGAATCTGGTGTTGCTGTGCCTGTACTGTAGCCAGCAGCTAAAGATCAGATTTGAACTCCAAGCCTTGGAACTTCCATATGCACCGCATATAGGTGCGGCCGTAAAAAGAAAATAAATAAATAAATAAAAGAATACCCTTCCAAACTGCTCCATCCCCAGAATTGTCTACCTGGTCCCCCTCTGCTCATCACCATCATCACCGCCATTAGCACCATCGCTAACATCTATCGAGAGCTGACCGTTGCTCAAACATTGTTTAAACACCTTGTAGTCAGTGCTAACAGATATGCCATGAGAAAACCAAGACCAATGAGACGAGATGACAGCCCAGATCACGTGGCTGTAGGTGCAGAGGTGGCTGAGCAAGGCCTGGAGAGTGTCACTGATGGGTGTACGCCTGGTCATCATGCCATAGCTCTCTTCTCACCCCACCTGCTCCCCAGGAGCTGCGTCAGTACCTTACTCACCTTTGTATTTCCACACCAGCCTCCACAGCAAGTTTGAATGAATGAATACGAGCTCCCCTAATGCAGCTCTAATTAAAAGCCTCGGCATACAGAAGTGGCTCCCTGAGTGTTTATTGAAAGAATAAACAACAATATAAAATAACCAGGATCTCGGAATTCCCGCTGTGGCACAGTAGGTTAAGAATCTGACTGCAGTAGTTCAGGTCACTGCAGGAGTTTGGGTCCAATCCCTGGCCTGGAGCTCTGGGTTAAAGGATCTGGTGTTGCCACAGCTGCAGTACAGGTCACAGCTGCAGCTCGGATTCGATCCCTGGCCCAGGAACTTCCACATGCTGCACCATGGCCATAAAAAAAGATAAGTCAATAGAAATTCAAAAATAACCAGGATCCCCAAACATGGGTCCCTACTAATGACTCCCCACTTCCCATCCCAGCTGCATCCTTCCAGGTCTTCCCACCCCTAACACCATCTATTGGACTGCAGAGGAGGGACTGGTCCAAGGCCCAGGCACGTCTCTAGAACATCCAAGCTGCACCCCCCACCCCGGGCTACTGATAAGTCTGGGACCTGGTGCATCCAAGGTACCCTAGAAAAACTCCCTCAGTCACCATCTGCTCACCACCGCCAATTCCTTCTGAGTCTCAGTCCACAGATCTGCTCTATAAGGAGCTGCCAACGACCGAGAGCCTTTTCTTTTCTTTTTCTGCTTTTTAGAACTGCACCCAAGGCATATGTAAGTTCCCAGGCTAGGGGTAGAATTGGAGCCACAGCTGCCAGTCTACACCACAGCCACGGCAACTCCAAATCTAAGCTGAGTCTGCGACCTATACCACAACTCACAGCAACGCTGGATCCTTGACCCACTCAGAGAGGCCAGGGATTGAACCCACGTCCTCATGGATACTAGTCTGATTCATTTCTACTGTGCCACCATGGAAACTCCCAACTTCTAAGCGCCTGATCCATGCTGGGTGATTCCCACGAGTTGTCTCTCATCACCATTGCACTCTACAGCCAAGGGCTTTCCTCCCATTTTATAGCTGAGAAGCCCAAGGCTCAGAGAGATGACATGACTTGCCTAATCTCACCCGTATGGTAAGAGGTTTGGTAAGAGGAGAAGGCAAGAATCCAGCCTAGACCTTTCTGATTTGAAAATGCAAGATCTTTCTGATATCTCAGAGTCCCTCCTTCCCAACCTTAGACTGTAATCTGGGACTCTGGTTTCCAGCTAATTCTTGCCAGCCTCCTAGAGCTGCCCAGTCCTCTAGGACCACCAGTCCCTGGTCAGACTCCCATTGGGTATAAACACAACTCCTGATGGTGCACCTCCCATCTGGCCAGCCTTGATGGCGGCTCACAGTCAAGCCTGCTTAGCTCACTACTGCTAGACAGTAAGCTGAATGGACACTGGTTCCTTGCATTTCAGCTCCCTGTGCTGTGCCCTGGATCTCAGGCTGTCCCCGCAAATCTGCGCCTGCTGTCCCCAGAGCTAGGCCTGGCAGCTGCCCCAGCTCCCCTCTTCTGCCATCCCCGGCCAGCCAGAACAGTGGCAGACAGTGCAGCCAACGCAACCCCCTCGGAGCTTGCCCCCCTGCCCCCGCAGCAGCAACAGAGGAGTTCCTGGCCTGGAGCATGCGCTCTTCTAGCAATTTGCAAGATGGTCTTTTGCAATTTGTATCTTCAGCTCCGCTGAAGAAAATGGGAATGGATGGGCTCACTGAGCAGAAAATGCCAGAAGGCATGCCAGAGCCCAGAATCCCAAACCCAGGCCTTCTGTGAGGGGACTGAACAGACAGGCAATGCTGGGAGGAAATTCTTACCCCACGTCAGGTTACACAGGCTCAGAGGATTATTTAAAAAAATCCAAGAGTACGTATTTTTTAGGCAGCTACCAAGAGAGTCGGAAGGGCTTCATGGATGGGAGAGATCCTGCAGACACCGCAATCAGCCTAATATCAGCTCTGACACTGGCTCTGTGGTCCTCATTCAACACTCAGTAACTGCCGGTGAGCCCCTACTATGTGCTGGGCACAATGCAAGACAACAGGGATACAGAGGTGAATGACACTAAATGAGTGACATCCTTATTCTTGTGGTGCATGGCATCAAGTAATAGGGGAGGTTGATAAGAACTCAATCAGCAAACACACAAGCATTGAATTATAGGCTGTAATAATGGAATTGTGCCAGCACAGCAGACAATGAGGGGACGAGACAAGCTAATAGGACTGGGATTGTCTTTGGGGAGGGTGGTCAGGAAACGCCTCTCTAAAGAGGTTTGGGGAAAGATCTGAAGGCTATGGAGCCAGCCAGCGAAGCAGAAAGGAGAGCCCTGCAGGCAGAGGGCATGGCACAAGTGAAGGCCTAGGGGCAGGAAAGAGCTGGGCAGGACTAGGGAATGAAGCAAGGGGGTGGGAAGCGATGCCAGGCTGGGAAATAGAATGGCACAAGATGAAGGTGGCCAGAAAGGCGGGACCAGAATATGTGGGCTGGTGGTAGTGGGGTGGGTGGCCTGGAAAGACTTGGGATTTTTGTCTTAAGAATGATTTGAAGATTTGCTGCACACCTGAAACTAATACAACATGGCACACTAACTCCTTCAACAACAAAAAAAATAAAATGAGAGGATTTTTTGTTTTGTCCTTTTAGGGCCACATCCTCGGTATATGGAAGTTCCCAGGCTAGGGGTCAAATCTGAGCTACAGCGGCCGGCCTGCACCAGAGACACAGCGACACAGGATCCTTAACCCACTGAGCGGGGCCAGGGATCGAACCCGCATCCTCATGGATATTATTCGGGTTCTCAACCTGCTGAGCCACAGTGGGAATTCTTGGAGAGGGGATTTTTAAGGAGGGGGAGGTATCCATACTGAAAACAGCATCTATGGAAAAAAAAAAAAAAGAAGGGCTCCGCTGCCTTAAGAGACTTTTGGACACAAAGAGGGAGGGAGGAGGGAACATTTTGGGGTTGTCACAATGACTGGAGGGAGGGGCATTATTAACTTTTAGTGACCCAGCTGCCTGGGTGAATGAACTGCCAATGTGTAAGAGAGTCTCTCTGAGCAAAAACTTGACCTTGCCCTGATGCCAGTAGGGCTCCAGTGGGAAACATCGTCCTAGCTGCTGTCTACACGGGGGCAGGCTCAGAAGATGATACGCAGCAACAGTGGAAGCACACTGGTCACCAAGCGAAGAGCGATCCCAGCGCAGAATAAGCCTTGGGTGCCTTAGCTGTGCCCTCCCATCGCAAAGGCCCTCTGGTGGCTCTGCAGTGACCTGCCGATCTTTCTTTCCCGGAGTCCTCAGTAGCTGCCTTGCCCAGGGTCACCCAAGAATGCTTAGAGTCCTCAGGGCTTCCAGAGCATTTTCTCAGGATGATGGAAATGAGGCCCCCCGACCCTCCAGCTGACTCTGCCAAGTATAGCCCAGACCCTGCTGACCTTTGCTCCGGGATCTTCTGTCACCCTTCAGCTAAGGGCACTTTTCCCCATGACGGTACCAGAAGTTCATGTCAAAATCCATTAACTACGTAAGCTGCAGTGAGAAAACAAAACTCCTCTTAGTTCCAACTAATGTTCTGCTGGAGATTCATTCTGACTATAACACAATTTCTCCGTACAGTTCTGCTGTGCTTCCCACCTAACGGAAGTTGTCCAGGAAACCTTGGAACCAGGGAGTGGGACAAGACCCAGAGGGCTCAGCAGGCCCAGCTCTTGCCTTTGGGTGGTATGTTCACCTGCCAAGGCAGAGCCTCCGCTGCCAATGTCATCACACACACAGATGTCAACCTGGCCCGAGCCCTTCTTGTGTGTGGTGGGCCCACAGGTAAGGCAGCGGTTATCTCTGGGTCAGGGTCTGTGCTGAGCCCAGGTACACAAGCGCGGTAACAGCCCTCCTCCTGCATTGCTCACTGGCTGATGGGGGAGGCCCACAGATAAACAGTCACTCCTAGTGTGACACTGGGAATGGAAGACAGAAAAAGAAAATTCTGGTGGGGAGGGTGGTGGGCAGAGGCAGAAGAATCTGTCCAGCCTGGGGAGAGTCTAAAAGCTTTCTAGGGAGTTCCCGTCATGGTGCAGCAGAAACGAATCTGACTAGGAACCAAGAGGTTGCAGGTTCCATCCCTGGCCTGACTCAGTGGGTTAAGAATCTGGCGTGGCCGTGAGCTGTGGTGTAGGTCGTAGATGCAGCTCGGGTCTGGCATGGCTGTGGCTGTGGCTGTGGCATAGGCTGCCTGCTACAGCTCTGATTCGATCCCTAGCCTGGGAACCTCCATACGCCATGGATGCAGACCTAAAAAGACCAAAAAAAAAAAAAAAGGCTTTCTAAAAAAAGCAACTTTTCATTGTTATTCAAATCAAAATAACATTTGCTCACGGTTAGAATACCAAACAGTGAGAAAGGATTTATAGTCAAAAGCAACCATCAAAAGGAAGTAATGCTTGAGCTGAATTTTGAATATTAAATAAAAGTTAGCTGGGAGAAAGGCTGAAGGGAGGAAAGGGCATGCTAGGAAGAGGGTACAGAGTGGGCAAAAGCAAGGAGGCAGGAAGAGGACGGTGTTCAGAGAGTCAGGTTGAGGGGCTGGCGTTATCAGACCGGATGATGAGAAGAAAGGAGTGGTGGTGAGGCTGGTGGGGCAGAGGGCAGGTGGGCACAGGCCTTGCGAGTGGTCTAAAGGGTGAAGACTGCATCTTGTGGGCTCTGGGGAACCCCGAAAAGGTTAAGGGGAGTGTTTCTCAATTGTGGATGATTCTGCAGGGACACGTGACATTTTTGGCTGTCCTATGGGGGGGAGCGTGCTGTCATGCTGGTGACTAGTGGGCACAGATCTAGAATGTTTGCCAAATTTCTTACAGTATAAAGAAGAGCATCCCGTAGTGAGGAGTTTTCCATTCCAAAAACGTTAATAGTTAAATGTTAGTGGTTGAGAAGCTAACTGAGGGCTGTGAGTCACCCAGTCAGATCAGTCGCTCTCAGTGGTCCCTCCAAGTCCGACCGGAAACATATCTGCTGCCATGGAGGAGGGTGGCCTCACCAAACCTATTTATTAGAATGGGTGTTCATCTCCATCACCGCCCCGTCCCTGGAACAGGGCTGAGAGAGGGTGTCTCACAGACTTGAGTTTCAGGCTTAGCCCTGCGTGGTCACAATGGTCGCCTGGTACAAGACAGGTACCACCTCCTGGAGCCCAGAACCCCGTGTTTAGGTGAGGGTGACAACACCTGTCCTCGCCGCAGAGTACTCGTGGACAGCACAGTTCGGAAGACAGAAGCACCGCGCCACATTTATTTCCCCTTTTGCTTTGGAAACAAGTAGCCTCAACAGCCAATCAGGTATCTGAGTTTAATAACTGAAGGGCTGTGACTTGAACATCTGTGCATTCATTTTTCCCTACCCTGCAACTCTCACTCTGGTTCAGAATTTGGTCAAGGTTATTTATATCTTGCTTGCTGGTGATGTGTTTTTTTTTATTTTAATTTTTTTCATTTTTATGGCCCCACCTGACGCATATGGAGGTTCCACGCCAGGGGTGGAATCAGAGCTGCAGCTGCCGGCGTACACCACAGCCACAGCAATGCCAGATCCCAGCCGAATCTGAGACCTATGCCCCAGCTTGCAGCCATGCCAGATCCCTAACCCACTGAACAGGGCCAGGGATTGAACCCACATCCTCACGAACACTATATTGGGTTCTTAACCCGCTGAGCCACAATGGGAACTTCTTAAAATAAACTTTACCCTGGTGTGGTTTACCCAAAATGAAACACACCCATTTGAAGTGTACAGGAGTTTTGACAAATTGATATACCCAAATATTTATTACCGTGGTCAACGTACAGAGCATTTCCACCACCCCGTGAAGTGCCCTGGTGACCTTTGCAGTTGGTCTCCCTCCCCTGCCGCCAGCAACCCTGATGTGCCTTGTGTCACTGGAGATGATTGTGCCTTATGGAGCCATCCAGTGTGTGCTCTTTTGCATCTGGCTTCTTTCAGCCCAGTGTTCCTGACACTCAGCTATGCCACTGTGTGTATCCACACTTTGTTCCATTTTATTTCTGAGCGATATTTCATGTTGGGTGTTCCACAGTTTTTGTATCCAATCACCTGTGGATGGACCTTTGGAGTCTTAGCATTTTTTGTTGTTATTATAAATAAAGCTGCTATGGACATTTATGTATTGCTTAAAATATTTCAATGGTTTCCCAGTGCACCTAGAATCGAATTTCAATGCCCTTCTATGTCCTCCCAAGTCCCCTCGGTGGTCTGGATTCTGCCCACCCATCTGACCTCATTTCCTCCGTTCTCTTTATTCTCTCCTCCTTACTCACTGCTTTCCATCGAAGCCATCTTCATACAGCTCCTCAAATAAGCCAGAATTGCCAAAGAGACACCATCACCCTCACCATAATCCTGCTAGCTCCAAACCAGCTGAGTGCAACTGGCTGCCTGCCTGGGATGTGCATTAACCTTCTGGAATCATTAAATCAAACTGATACTTGAGTCCTAATCTCTAGTGAAGCATTTTATTTATTTTAATCCCCTAAGCACTTCAGCTTGACTTTTCCTCTGGGCCTGCCATTCTGGGAGAGCTCAGAGAGCCCACCCTGATCCTTTCTGATTGAAATCCCCCAAAGGCCAAGAGGTGGGGGTGTTTCTAATGATTTGCTCAGCCATGTGACAAGTTATTTTTTTAACCCCATTGTGATGGCCTCTAGCATTAACAGTAGGTGGAAAAATTAAGTTCTCAGGTTCTGCTTCGATTACAGACTTAATAAACTTGCCTTGAACATCAGTGGCACCTCCATTAGTGATTTCACATGTTATCAAATTTAGTCCTCAGAATAACCCTGTGAGATGGGGATGTCTTCTTTTCTGGAGGGAAAACAGAGTGTCTGCAAGCTGTACTGCGCTAGGCCAGAAACTTCTATATGACAGTCTGCCTTTGTTTTTCATTTGAAAATGTTTATCTTAGCAAATCCCCAAATGTGCCTTCTGGTTCCCAGTGATGAAACTAGATTCTCTGGATCAACCATCCCACTGGAAACAACAGAAATTACGGCATGACATCTAAAAAACACACCACCTTTGAAGCATCGATGGACTCAAGGCAATGAGGTTGTCTTTTCTTGCAAGCTCACTATAACGAGATAGCTAGAATTTAAAAGCGCTAAACTCGGAGTTCCCGTGGTGGCTCAGCAGGTTAAGAACCCGACAGGTCTGTGAGGATGCAGGTTTGCTCTCTGGCCTCGCTCAGTGGGTTAAGGATCCAGCGTTGATGAACGCTGCAGCATGGGTCACAGATGTGGCTCCAATCTGGCATTGCTGTGGCTGTGAAGTAGGTCGGCAGCTGCAGCTCTGATTCGACCCCTAGCCTGGGAACTTCCGTATGCCACAGGTTTGGCCCATAAAATAAAATAAAACAAAATAAAAGCACCAACTGACAAACTGAGGGCATTTGTCACTTCCATTTGGGATCCTATAAAGAAGGGATGAAGGAAGGACAAGGGGGTCAGAAACCAAGGACCAAACTGAGAATACTTAGAGGTTCTCCTCCCTACATTGAAATGAGTCTCAGAAGAGTTCTCCTTTCAGAAGAGGGAACCCAGATCTAAACTCACACTGCTCTATCAAGGTGAAGTTCAGACAGTATGGATCTGGCACTGAACAAAGCAGGAGGGAAGGGAGTGAAAGGCAGGAATGACCCTGAGAAGTTGTGTCCATAGACCAGCTCTCTTACGGATGTACATCCTGGGAGGGCATAGGCTGGGTGGACTCAAGAACCTTAAGCTATGAACTTGCCATATGATAATCCTGACTGGTAGGGCCACATGCACCTGGAAAAAACAAAGGAAAAGGACTTCTTGAGAGAGACAAGTCTCCTGCGGCACTGGGAATGCCCTACAAATAATTTGTTCAAGGGCAATGAACAACGTGCCATCAAAGATAACCAGACATACAAAGAAACAAGATCTATGGATGAGAAGCAAGAGGCAGTGGATATGAACCTGCACAGGCTTTAATTTTTAAAGCAACTATATTTGCCAAGTTTAAAAAAACATATAATAAACTGAAAAATAACTGCAGGGCACAGGCGGCAATAAAAAAATAATGTAGCAGATGTGAAAGCGAATTCAAATATAACTTCTACAAGTTAAAAAATAATGTAGTAATGAGAAATTAATACTCACGGGGCATTTTGGCAACAGATTGGACACAGCAGATGAGAGAATTAGAGAATAAATTATGTGGGATGCAGCATGAAAGAGAATATGAATAATATATAAAAGAGGGTAATAAATAAGGAGAAAACATTGAGAAGTCCATGTTCAGAGGTCCAGAAGGAGAAGAGATGAAAGTGCCAATGTAATACATAAAGAGAGAATGGATAAGCAATTTTCAGAACTGATAAAAATCACCTATTTGAGGGGCCTAGAACATTCTAAGCAAAATATATTAAAAGGAAATCTATTTTTAGACATGGCCCTGAACCTTCCCAAAGGCAGAGTCAAAGAAAAAGAGATTTTAAAGGCAGCAGAGAAAAAAGACAAATGATTTTAAGTGAACAGTAGATACATTTACAGCTGT
The DNA here is from genome assembly GCA_004024745.2 of Catagonus wagneri. Lineage (NCBI taxonomy): Eukaryota > Metazoa > Chordata > Mammalia > Artiodactyla > Tayassuidae > Catagonus > Catagonus wagneri. Next base: position 1,057,132 of record PVHT020000166.1, on the reverse strand, counting down.
CGCCTCAGCAGCAAAATGGAAACCTCAAAACAAGTGAAATCTTATTTTAAATGTGCTGAAGAAGAAGAAGAAAAAAAAAACCGCACTGCCGGTCTGAATTTTTTAGGCCCAGAAAAAACAAAAATATTTTGAAAGAAAGAAGGAGGAGGAGAGAGGGAGAGAGAGAGAATGAGAATTGTCATTGAGTAAAATCTCATTGAAGGGAATTCTAAAGGACTCACTGCTTGAAGCACAAAGTAACCCCAGATGGAAGGTCTGAGATACCAGAACTAAAGAACAGGGAAAGTGTTATATGTGTGGGCAAATGGAAATTAACAACAATTATATGAAATAGTTGTAATAATGTCTAAGGGCATTAATGTTTAAAAGTTATAATTAAAATATCAAACTACAATTGCATTTCCCTTAGGAGATGGAGAAATGTTGTTGACACTAAGATTTTTCTATTTTCTGGGGAAAGAGTAAAGGTTTTGATTAATTTCTACTTTGTTAATTATATATGATGTAATTTTCAAGTAAACGCTAAAGATTAAAAACAGAGTGTATTAATTCTAGACTTGCAGAGTGATCCAAAAATAAAAGCAAAAAGGAAGATAAAAAGATAATGGGAGGGAGGTAGAAATCCCAAAGTGATATGATATAGAACATCCGAGGCACTATATTTTGGACTCTAAGAGGAATTAATTGTAAAAAGCATCATTTTATGTACCTTTAATAACGAAAAAATCCATTAAAACTGCTGTAACACTCTCCTTAACACTTAGAATTTTTATTTTATACTACTCAAAGAGCTTTTCCTGATTCCTAACTTTGATCACTATTGTGCACGCAGGAGAAAGAGATCAGAAGTCAAATAAGTAGGTTAAGATATGTCTATGGCTTCCTCACATTCATAATATATCTTTTCTAAATCTTTTTTTTTTTTCACTCGGAGTGTTAGACGTCTGTGTTTTTCGACACAACATCAAACTCTGCTTTGCTTAGGAGCTTGGGTGATACAGCATTTCATAAAAGAGCGCTCCACTGTTGCCTCAGAAGTTCGCTTCCAAGCTGCTCACACCCACTCTAAAGATGTGAATGTACACGCTCAGACAATGATAACTACAGCACAACTGCTGCTTAGCCAACAGTGAATGTCTACCAGCTTCAGAGATGTCAAGATGGAAAAATGTGCACCTAAAAACCAATGAAATATTATCACTAATTACATTAAATATAAATTGACTAAATCCTTGAGTTAAAAGACTAAGGTTGTTCATTTAAAAACATCTGCTTTTGAAGTTCCTGCCATGGCTGAGCAGTTAACAAATCTGACCAGCATCTTGAGGAAACATGTTCGATCCCTGGCCTCACTCAGTGGGTTAAGAATCTCGTGTTGCTCTGAGCTGTGGCGTACATCACAGACGTGGCTCAGATCCTGAGTTGGTGTGACTGTGGTGTAGGCTGGCAGCTGTAGCTATGATTGGACCCTTAGCCTGGGAACTTCCATATGCCGTGGGTGTGGCCCTAAAAAGAAATTTTTAAAAACCCACAAAATCTATCAATGCACCCTTTATAAGTGATACACACAGTCAGTTCTTTGTGTCAGTCATGTTCTATAAAGCCATCGTGAACAATGAATTAGTGAATGCCGAACCACTGCCCCTGAAGGAAATATAGTTTCACTTAAGTTATAGTCTTAGATCCCGGAAGATTCTGTTTTCTTTTACAAAAGAGAAAATAAGATTCAGAAATGATTTTCCTGAGGCCAACTACTAACAAGGACCACAGATGAGATTCAAATCCCCCAAAACTAGCCCCAGAGCCAGATTTCCTGCTCTATAATGTACTGCCTCCCTGCCATCTCCATCCTCTACTTAACCTCACTGAGGCTGAAGCAAGAGCGCAGAGAGCACCACCCCGTTCAGTCTTAGCTGGGAACAGGCACGTCAAGTGATTCAAATTTTTTATTGCTCAAGTCATGTCCATGAATGACCATTTTTATGAAGTGTTAGAAATTTCTTTATTATTACTTATTGAGTACCATCTTAAAACTGAAGAATATTGATAATTGTCTGAACTGTATCTGTAAAAGCTGTGCCAGCCCTGCAGTTTGTCATTAGTTAAAGATCAGGGGCAGGGAAAGTAGCAAAAAAAGGGGGAGAAGGGGAAAGACATCAACGAGGAGCCTTCTCTAATGTCTGAATTAGTCCTTTAACAAGGGTACCAGACTCTCTTGTGAAATCTACCCTGGACCTAATAACAAAGAGGTGATGCCTTTATCTGGGATTGCCAGCAATGGGGACATAAAGTCTCTGGCTTCTTGTGACTTTATCTTGTCTGATTATGAAGCTGTGTTACAGCAAGTAGAGGAATAAGCAGACAAAAGCCCTGTCTTTCAATTCGGGATCCAACCGTGTGTGAAGAGAGTCCACACCTGGATCTTCTCATGACCAGCTTACCAGCTTAAGCGGGTTGAATAAATTTCTGTTGATTACAACTGAGTCTTCATAATAGAATACGCTCTATCAAATCTGGCCCCAACAGTCGTAACTTTGAAGTGAGTATTTTTATCCCCAGTATAAAAATGAGAAAATTGGTTACCCAGTTGGTAATTGCTGCGGCCAGGATTCAAATTGAGTTTTGACTCTAAATCATGTGTTGGGGTCCCAACTGCTTTCCAGGTTTTTTTTTTTTTTTTTTAACATTTTTCAGGGTTTAGTGTGAGACAGAACAGCTTAAATTCTAGAAAAATGATCAGAGCCATCTTCTCTGGGTATGAGTATGCAATACCGAGGCAAGAGCAAAGCTTGATTTAGTAGCAAGACAGGCGGCCTTCCTGGACATCCCTGGGGAGACTGCACCACTCCCCTTCCTTTATTAGAGTCTGCTACACTAGAGGGCAAAGCTTGTGTTCATGTTGATAATCACAGCACTTTCAGGATCAGCTGAAGTTCTTAGGACATGGCAGGTCTTTAGTAAACATTTGTGGACGGATGGCTGGATAGATGGAAGAAAGGAAGGAAGGATGGATTAATGGGTGAATGAATGGATGGATGGATTTGAGGAAAACATTACAGAGGAGATAATATTTGAAGTATAGATTGATATTTGGGAAAGAGAGAAAGAGGGGAAGGGCATACCAGAGAGAAGAAATAGCTGTCTAAGGTCCTAGAAGTGTTTCTGAAAGAGCAGAGATAACTGTGCATAGGGTGCAGTGGGAGCGGAGGACTAGATTATGGAAGAACTCAGAGTTTGCCTCTTATGCCATAGGAGAAGAGGCTGTACGGGCACTCCTGGGAAAGACGACTTCGAAGGGGAATAGGACAGAGCAGAAGAAACCAGTGAGAAAGCCACTGCAACATTCAGATGACAAATTCTCTAATGGAGAAGGTGTAGAACTTGTGGACCAACTGCATGAAGTGGGGCAGTGAGAGGCAGATGTTTAGCAGGGCTCTGGCTTAGGCAGATGGTTGGCAAGGTCATTAACTGAGACGGGGAACTCAGGATTGAGAGTAGTTCTTCTGCGGCAGATAAGCAACAAAATGTTGAGTGCTGATTATGTTCTGGGCATATTCCATACATGACTCACTCAATTATCATGAGAATATACTGTCATTTACTGTCATTTAAGATGAAAGCTGGTTAGTAACTTGGGCAAATGTGCAGCCCTCATTCTCTACTGATAAAAGCTTTTTTTAATAAAGGTATATTTTAATTGTATTACTTTTTAATTATATAGGTAACCCATGAATACAATCTCACAAAACATAATTCCACATTATAGAGACAGCCATATTCATTTGATCTTACTCATCTTCCCTGATCCTTAGAGAAAATGGACCTTAACGGTTTGGTGCACATCCTTCCAGACTTTTTTTTCTATGCAGTTGCCATCTCCGTGTACCCATGTAAAAGAAAGATTTGCGTGTGTGCGTGCATTTTTATATGGTATAAATGCATTCACCTATTCAAACAATACTTACTGAATATTTAAAATATTCCAGGTATTATAAACTTTCTGTAAAGGGCCTGATAGTAAACATTTTAGACTTTGCTGACCATGTATGATCTCCAGAACATATTCTTCCTTGTTTTTCATATAATCCTTTAAACAGGTAAAAACAACTTTCAGTCCAGGGGGATGGGGCCTCGTTTAGCCTGTGGGGTCTTATTTTACTTTTTTTTTTTTTTTGTGGCCACACCTGCGGCACATGGAGGTTCCCAGGCTAGGGGCTGAATCAGAGCTGTGGCCACGGGCCTACACCACAGCCACAGCAATGCAGGACCTGAGCCGCATCTGCGACCTACACCACAGCTCTCGGCAATGCTAGATATTAAACTTACTGAGCAAGGCCAGGGATCGAACCTGCAACCTCATGGTTCCTAGTCAGATTCGTTTCCACTGCGCCACAATGGGAACTCCTTATTTTACCGACTCTGTTCTGGGAGATAGAAATGTATCAGAGATGCTCGACACTGTATCCTTGAAATATTGTCCTCTACCTCTTTGTAATTCTATCTCATGCTTTGTCATGGTTGCGCAGCATTTCTCCCTATGGACTGTAATTCATTTCCAAGTCTAGCTTTCCCATTCACCCTAATACCAGCCATTGAGGGCAGGAACCCTGACCACATCATCTTGGTGTTTCAGGGCTTAGCCCAGTGATCGTCCAAAGACTATGGCTTGATTCATTCTAACCCATACAGGGGAGGTGCCCTGAAAATCTTCAGTGCTTACAAAAATGCACCAAGCACTTTGCAAAGTGCTTTGAAAGTATCATCAAGGTGATACTCTTCACAGGAAACCTGGTGAGATGGGGATTTATCTCCATTTTTAAAGTGAGAGAAAGAAGGCTCTGAGAGGCAAAGCCATTTTCCCCAAATTCTCACAAGAAGTAGATGGAAAGCACAGAGATGGGTGACTGTGTGGTCTGTCCTGGTGGGACTATATTTCTGTGTTTCGCCCACGTGCACCTAGCATCTCATGCTCCCAAAATGTCCTACCTCTCACACCCATGAAAATACATAAGGTTGGATCAGAAACACTGGCAGAGCTTCCCTGACTTTCTGAACCAGTGGCCATAACTCCCTTGTTAATTAGCCAGGTGACCTTTGAACATCCCTTCTCACCCTCTCAGTGACAAACAAACTCACCTAGACATTCAGAAACTCAGAACTAAGCCAGCCCTTGTGGTCCATCTAAGCCATAGTACTCACGCAATTTCTCCAAAAATCAGGGGGCCGCTGACTAGATGGTTTGCCATTCTTCATTTTATGAAAACTTTCATTCATGCATTTATTAATCCAAACAATACCTCATCCTTTTTCATTTCTACTTTGTATGTGTGTTTTTTTTAATTTTTATTGGCGTATAGTCAACTTACAATGTTGTATTCATTTCAGGTATACAGCAAAGTGAATCAGTTATACCTACACAGAAATCCATTCTTTTTTCCCATATAAGTGGCTACAGAATATTGAGTAGATTTCCTTGTGCTATACAGTGGGTCCTTGTTAGCTACCCATTTTATATATAGTTGTGTATGTGTTTATCCCCACCCCGTTTCTCCTTTGGTGACCACAAGTTTGATTTAGAAATCCGTGAAGTTGTCTCTGTTTTATAAATAAGTTCTTTTGTATCATTTTTATTAGATTCAACATATAAGTAATACCATATGACTTTGTATGCGGTTGTGGTTTTTTTTTTTTTTTTTTTTGGCTGCCAATGTGGCATGTGGAAGTTCCCAGGTCAGGGATCCAATCCGAGCCAGAGCTTCAACTTAACGCCATGGCTGCAGCAACGGCAGGATCCTTAACCTGCTGCACCGGGTGAGGAATTGAACCAGAGCCTCCAGAGAGATAAGCCAGTTCATTAACCCACTGTGCCACAGTGGGAACTCCACTTTGTATGTGTTTTAAAGTATAAAATACGTTAGTACAGTGATACGGGCATACAATGTGTTAAGTAAAAAACACACCGAAGGAAGAGCTCACTCATTCCTTTTGTTTTTTAACTAACAGTGCTATATGATTGAAAACAGTCAGACGACACTGGGTGAATACTGGAGACTCAGGAAGCTGGTCACCCTTCCTAGAACCTGCAGATCTGTGTGCATTTCTCCATGCAAGCATGTGTAATGTCTTACAATGATCTGTACAGTATCATGAAGAAGAAATCAGGCTTGGAAGTCTGAGAGACTCGGGTTTGTTTTCCAGCCCTGCTCCTTACTATCTGATGGACTGTGGTTCCAAGCCTCTCGGGTCCCGGTTGCAGGAATACCACAAGCTGATGCATGAAAAGCCCTAAGAAGAGCACCCATAGAAGTCCAGAACATATTATCCCATCAGCTCTGCCAGGCTGAGTCAAGTCTCCCCAGGGCTAGCTCAGTGTTCTACATCTAGCAGGCAAGCACATAAAAGTGTGCTGGTAAAATCGCACAGGAGGGTCCCCCCCACACCCAAACAAAGAACAAATGCCTCATCAGCAAAAGGAGCCGCATTCAGGAGATGTTCCCTCTGTTTAAGCCCAGAGACACATATGGTGTAGGAAATCCATTTCACCACATCTCGGTGTTAATTCCAGGCTTCCAGCAACCCACAAAATGGGGGCACAAAATGGTGAGACAGCCTAAGAACCAGCTGGGCCCCATGGCCTCTCAGGTTCTCGCTGTCAGGCGAAATAACTGGACTGGAAACGAAACCCTTGGAGACGTCAGGACCAGGTGGAACACGAGAAGCTTGGTCAGTTATTCTGTCTCTAATTATTACTTACGGGGCTTGTGCTGTACTTGTGTGCTGCTAGCCACAGGCTCCCAGATGGACACAGGGAGCCTTTTCACATTCAGAAATTAATATACTCATAATTTAATCACCAGTCCCTGGGTTCAGGGAGCCCCAGCTCCAATGCTCATTGATGCAGGGCCAACAGGGCACACCCAGCAGAAGGGCATTTGTGGTGGGTTGGCCAGGCCTGGACTTGCACCCCTTTCCAAGTGACTTCAAACCCACCTCCACTCTATGGAATTAGCAGTTACTTTTTTTTTCTTTTTTTTTAAGGGCTGCACCTGCAGCACATGGAAGTTCCCGGGCTAGGGGTCAAATAGGAGCTGCAACTGCCAGACTGTGCCACAGCCACAGCACAGCTGAATCTGAACTGCATCTTCAGCCTATGTTTTGGCTTGCCACACGCCAGATCCCTAACTCTCATGGACACTATGTCAGTTTCTTAACCCACTGAGCCACCATGGGAACTCCTCAGGACAAAGACTGTGTTGGGCTCTCAGTCTGCTCAGCCACAATGGGAACTCCTCATCATCTTTCTTAAATGTTACCCCAAAGCCGTTGTCACATTCTCTCACATGATAGACCGACTTCATAGTTGAGAAGGGGGAGTGTTCGAGAAAGCGGACATCACAGCCAATGCCAACCCCATCAAATGCAGTTTTGGTGGCATTTTTTTCCCCCCAAACTCTCCAGCCACCCCTGATCTGCCCCATTCTGGAGATTTTGCTGCCTCCTCCCCTGGCCTGGTCCCAGCTACCTCTTAAAAAAAGGGGGGGGCCTTTTCTCTCTCCTTGTGTCTCCAGTTACACTTTTCCCATTCAATCCCTTTCTCTGCAAAGCAACAGGTAAAATTCTCTCCTTGCTTCAAATCTCAACAGTAGCTGCCACCCAGAGCTTTAACATTTGCCAGAGCATTTTTCTAATGGCCAGACTCTCCCTAACAAGTCTCTGGTGCCAGCTGATAGGACTTTACACAGATATTTATTACTATTTTTAAATTATCATCACCATCTCCATCGTCAACACATCATCATCACCATCATTGTTATCATCGTAATAATCAACATATCATCACTGTTATCATCGTCATCAACACATCATCATTGTTATCATCGTCATCAACATACCATCATTGTTATCATCGTCACCATCAGCATATTATCATTATCATCATCATCGACATATCATCACTGTCACCATTAACATCATTGTTATCATCATCATCATTGTCATATCATCATCACCCAAATCATCATCACCATCATATCATCACTACAATATTCTATAGTGGGAGGCAGCATTTCCTGATGCATGGGACACAGGCTCTGGAACCACACAGGAGTAGATTAGAATCCCAGCTCCCCCATTTACCAGCTGTGTAAGCTGGGGCAAGATTTTTTTTTTTTTTTTGTCTTTTTGCCTTTATGTAGAGCTGCACCCGTGGCATATGGAGGTTCCCAGGCTAGGGGTCTAACAGGAGCTGTAGCCATCGGCCTTCACCACAGCTACGTGGGATCCGAGCCCCATCTGCAACCTTCACCACAGCTCACGGCAACGCCGGATCCTTAACCCACTGAGCAAGGCCAGGGATCGAACCCGCAACCTCATGGTTCTTAGTCAGATTCGTTAACCACTGAGCCACGAAGGGAACTCCAAGATTCTTAATCTCTCTATGCCTCAGATCAGTCAGATGATTGTAATAATCATTCCTACCTCACTAAGTTGAGTTCAAAATTAAACCATGTTGAGTTTCCATTGTGGCTCAGTGGGTTAAGAACCTGACTAGTATCCATGAGGATGCAGGTTTGATCCCTGGCCTCGCTCAGCGGGTTAAGGATCTGGCATTGCTGTGAGCTGCAGTGTAGGTCACAGACGTGACTCAGATCTGGTGTTGCTGTGGCTGTGGCTTAGGCCGGCAGCTGCAGCTCCAATTTGACCCCTGGCCCAAGAACTTCCATATGCCACAGGTGTGGCCCTAAAAAGGAAAAAGAATGGGTAGAGCTCAGTGTGCCAGGCCTGCAGGGCTGGTCCACCTGTCACCATGGCTAAATATTTATTTTGGGACACCATCTTCAGAAAACTATGTTATCTGTTTCTCCTCAGAATTTTTTCTTTCCCTGACTCTAGTAGGCAACACATGAGACTTCAAAGAACCCATCTTCAACTAAAATTTATGATGGAATAAACAAAACCATGACTTAGAAAGAAAACAGGACCCCAGCATGTTTTTCTTCCAAAACAATGACCTTCGACTTCTGAGCTCCTGCCCTGGACCATGTGGGCTTCCTCCTAAATGCACCACCTTCCACAAGGTGACCTCAGACCACAGGCCACATGTGGGGTTTCCCATGTGCAAGGATGTGCCTTTTATTTTCAAAGCTAGGAAGACCTCACAAAAAAAAAGACAACAACAAATTCACCTAACTAAAACTTAAAAACTAAACAGCTCACCTAAGAACAAGAGCTGACAACTTTAATACCATCTCACTTGAGACTAAATGTGTCATTTATTACAGAAATCAGAAATTCACCAACATATCACAAACTCCAGGAACACTGACACCCCGGGGGGGATGAGGCCTGGTCCCCTGTTAAACACCTCCAGCATCTCCCCTCCAACAGGGCTGGGTCCTGCCGCATCCTGTTTTCCAGGGAGGAAACTGAGTCTTTTGGTTGGAGCCATGGTCAAGGTCGCCCACCCCACGGCCATTCCTCACCTCTTGGGTCTGGCTCAAAGGCAGCCACCTGGGAGGAGAGGAACCACTTGAGTGCATTCCCGGGCCCATGTTCCAGCGCCCACAACGAAAAGCCGGAAGTCTCTGACCTTGGGGCTCACCCTGTCAGCGGGGCTGGGTTCTCAGACACGTTCAGGACCCCGCGCAGCTGCCCGCAGCTTCTCCACCACCACCTCCTCCCCCTCACCATTGTCCCTATCCCTCAGCTCCCCCCTCTTCCTTCTCTGGTCTTGGCCTTGTCTTGGCCCCCAGGGTACCTGTACTCCAGGATAAAGCCAGTCTGGTAGCCGCTGACCATCTGCAGGCGCTTGTCCTGTAGCCTGGTTCTTCGGAAGTTGGTCTCCTTGAGCTTGGGTCAGTCGGCCAGGTCTGCTGGGATCTCGTTCCGCTGGTTATTGTACAGGCCCAGTGTCTACGAGGGAGACCCAGACGCGTCAGACCCCTGAGCACCAGTCTGGCGCTGGGACGGGAAGAGACCCCGCTGCCCTGGGACCCGCTTTCCTGTGGCTGCCTACCCCGTCCCAGCACCAGCCTCTCTTCCCCTGCCTGGTGCCCAGCACTGACACAGCCATCAGAGGCTCCTCGGAGGGTCAGGTGAGCGTGGAGTCCCACGAACCTCTCTAAAATGCTGAGTTTTCCTTGTGGTCACAGCTACAGAAAAATTTCAGCTCAATGGCTCCGCTGGGGGCGGGGGGAAGACAGCAAAGCATGACGGGAATGTTCGCTCATGAACAGATAAGAACTTCGAGTGAGACATAGATTCTCCACAAAACGGGGCTAAGTTTTTTTCTTTTAAATAGATGAGCAAAAAAGAAAATACAGCACGACTAACACAGCATTCCTCTTCCTGTTGAGAGGCCAAGACGCCAGCACGCAGCGCTCCATGCTCTCAAAATTCCGCGTGTGCAGACAGATGGCGAATCGGCTTCGGTGCTGGGAGGGGTTCTGGGCCCTGCGAGATGATGCGGAAGAAGGGAGTCCGAGTCCGGTCCACTGCTGTCTACCCCATAAGGAGGCTCATGAAAACCTGCTGCCCACGAGATGGAACCTTCTGTGATTACTACTGATGAAGGCTCTCCATGGTGTCGCTGACGCAGTGACAGGAAGCAAAGCGGCCACCTCACACGGCGGCTTCCTCGGAATGGGGAGGAGGGATACGGAAGGAGCATCTTTGAGGTAGGTTGGGGTCCTCACACCAACATGGCTGTCGGGGGAACAGGGCCTCTCCCAGGAGACACAGCCATGTCCCCTCTGCTCTTTCCAGCTTGACTGTCCCTGTGGCACCCCGGCCCGGGCGGCATCTGGCGCTGCATGTAAATGACTTTTTGTTTGCTTGTTGTTGTTTTTTAATTGAAATGTAGTTGATTTACAGTGTTCTGTTGGTTTCGGGTAAGCAGGGGAGTGATTCGGTTATACACACACACACACACACACACACATATATTCTTTTCAGATTCTTTTTCATAGTTTATTACAGTATATCGAGTATAGTTCTCTTTGCTATACAAAAATAAAATAAAAATAAAAGCAAAAAATAAGAGTTCCCATTGTGGCACAGCGGAAACAAGCCCAACTGGTATCCGTGAGGATGCAGGTTTGATCCCTGGCCTAACTCAGCGGGTCGGGGACCTGCATTGCGGTGAGCTGTGGTCGCAGACCCGGCTCCTATCCCCAGTTGCTATGGCTGTGGTGTAGGCTGGCAGCTGTAGCTCGGATTGGACCCCTAGCCTGGGAACTTCCATATGCTGCAGGTGTGGTCCTAAAAAGCAAAAAAATTAAAATAAATAAATACAAATAAAAACAAAAACCCCTCAGCACAGCTCCTGGTAGAGTCAGATGGCCAATAAATGGTGGCTGGTATTACCATTACCACATACGGGCTCCTGTCCGGCTCACTGGCCTGAGTCCAGGTAAATAACGTGTGTATACCTGCAGCTCTTCACGTGTGGCAGGCACTCTTGTGGTTTCCATTGCACTTTTTAGCATCTGTTTCACTGATACTGACAATAGATATTCGTTTCTCTTGTCCTCTCAGTGATTCTGTAACGTCTTTAAAGGCAGGGAGTCACCTTAGTCATCTCAACTTACATCTTGTTGGTGGAATCAAATTGTTTATTCTGAAATCCGGGGCTTATGACCCCATCATATGTCTGAGTAGTTAGTTCTCTCGTAGCACAGGGAAAATAGGGGGTGGTGGGAAGGAAGACGGGACGCTCTGATATGGTTGCCGTTACCCCAAAGCATTGCCTCCATAGAAAAATGCTAATGCGACTGCTGTCTGGTGATGCCTTCCATGTTTTCTGGAAAAAGTACCATGGTTAGAATGAATCTCAGTGGGTAACTGCATAACAGAGGGTCTTTGAATGAGTGGATAAGTGAATGAATGAATGAGTGAGTGAACACATCAGCCACTTTGTCACTTGGCGCTCTTTATATAAAGGCCTTCCTGAAAAACTCTTCCCAGAGCCCAGGACCTGGAAAAGTTTGTTTCTGCTGCGATATTAGAAGTTTCTTTGTCACTGGCATCCTGCCCTTTAGAACCAGTTCCAGTTGTGGTTCAGTGGGTTAAGAACTGGACATAGTGTATGTGAGGATGTGGTTTGACCCCTGGCCTTGCTCAGTGGGTTAAGGATCCATCTGTTGTGGCTGCAAGCTGCAGCATAGGTCTCAGTTGCGACTTGGATCCAGCATTGTGTGGCTGTGGCATAGTCTTCATTTGCAGCTCTGATTCCACCCCTGGACCGGGAACTTCCATATGCCTCTGATGCAGCCTTAAAAAGACAAAAGAAAAGAAAAATAAATAAATACCCAGCTCATCATCACCAGCAGGGCCCAGAGGATACCCATGCAGAAAAGGGCATTCCCTAAACCCTGCCCTCACTCTTCTATCTCTGCTGATGCCCCATGGCCTCCACAGCTGCCCATCAACCGGAGCTCTAGTGGGGTCTGGTCTTACCGGGGCATCCAGCACAGCCTCTTCAGCTCTCTGCCCTCTACTTGGCTAGCTGGCTGATTTACCACTCATTCTGCTTCTCTGGAGCATGGTTCCTTAGTCTAACCGCTCTCTCTTTTTTTTTTTTTTAATTTCACTCATCTCTGTGATGCACAGCCCATAAAGACACAGGCTGGTGTCCTGGGCTCCATCTCCCTCCCTTCATTATCTCACAGTGCCCAGCTGGACCCTTCCTATCCCTTCCCTGGGCAATGAGAATTGTATAACCCACCACGTTTCTTCTTCCCCTTGGCTGCCAGGGAACTCAGAGCTATGTTTTCTGCCCAACAGCTTTATTCAGCCTAGAGTTTTAGATGCAGTCTTTCACTCGCTTTCTTTTCTTGGCTCTTTCAGCTTTTAACGCAGAAGTTTTGTTTTAATATGTCTGCTCCATTTATTTGAAGCTGGCAGGATCTAAAGAAAAAAGAAAGTTAAAAAAAAAATCTTCCACTACCTTTGAGCCCCTCTAAAGTTCTACCCCCAGCCGATAACAACTTCTCCAGGAAAAGGGGAAAAGGAAGTCCCACCTGGGCTTAATATTTACAGACGTTAAAGTGTCAAACTGCCTCACCACCCCCCACCCCATTTGAGGCTCAGTGACAAATCCTTTGCAGCCTAGAGGGACTGTTGCAGCCTTTTCTCATCCTCCAAACGCCCATTGACCTTTGAGCCTGGCTCCAGGCCTTGGTTACCAGTCTCTTCCCCCTGCCTGAGCTCACTGCCTCCTGACTGCCTCCTGGCCATAGGAAACCCCACCGGGAGCATTGCCCTTGGGTACAATGTGACCTTATGCACGAGGCTCTGACAAATATGAGGACAAGGATTTCTCCTCTTCTGTGGCAACTCCCTATGGCAGCTCCTGCATTTTTTCCAATTTTGGTTAGCTGTATTTCAAGCGAAAAAAGAAGGAGAAGAAGAAGGAGAGCTGATGTTTATGTTTCCTTTTCTATTTGTAAGCCATTAAGCTTTGCATTTTGTACTCATTCTCTTATTTAATTCATCAATGAAGGAGAAACCATGCTATTCTCCATTTTACAGACAAGGAAACTAAAGTGCACAATTTTTTTTTTTTTAATCTGCATCTAGGAGATAAACCCTAGGGAAGTAGGAACCTGGCTGATCCTTTGTGCCCTTCTCAGCATCTGTCATGGGACCTGGTATAGATGTTCAATATGCAATTTATGACTTATTGATGTATTGATCACCAGAATGAAACATGCATTCCCCCAAAGCAAATCATTAGCATCTCCCCAGTGGGGTGGACGAGGTCATGGAGCTCTGAACCCCAGATGAATTTGACTCTGCCTAGGGCCACCGCACCCTTCAGGACTGATGTCCTTACGTGGCACTGGGCAGAGAGGTACATAGATGGAGGTCAACTGGTCCAGGGCCATGTCTCTGGGCTGGGCTGCAGAGTTCTGTGGGGTCTGGGGCACAGAGTCTTGCTGGGGCCAGACCTCCCTCTAGGGTAGGTCTTAGCGCCCTCCGTTGTAGTTTTTGTTTTCTCTCTCTTCCGTTTCCTCCAGAAGATCCTGGGTGCTTCTGTGGACTGTTATAGAGTAGAAGCCAATGAGAGAAAGAAAGGAAGGAAGGAAGGAAGGAAGGAAGGAAGGAAGGAAGGAAGGAAGGGGAGAAGGAAGGAAGGGAGGGAGGGAGGAAGGAAGGAAAGAGAAGGGAGGGAGGGAGTGAGGAAGGAAAGAAAGGAAGGGGGGGACAGGTGATGGTATGAGCTGTGAGGTGGCTCATATACCCAACTAACACTTTGGTTTAAAAAATATAATCGTTACTTGGAGTTCCCGTCGTGGCGCAGTGGTTAACGAATCCGACTAGGAACCATGAGGTTGCGGGTTCGATCCCTGCCCTTGCTCAGTGGGTTAACGATCCGGCGTTGCCGTGAGCTGTGGTGTAGGTTGCAGACGCGGCTCGGATCCTGCGTTGCTGTGGCTGCGGTGAAGGCCGGTGGCCACAGCTCCGATTAGACCCCTA
>PVHT020000166.1:1001226-1042554 GCA_004024745.2 Catagonus wagneri | reverse complement strand
TATATAATCGTTACTTGATGGGATGAAGCATAAGAATCCTGGGGCAAATAAGCCAAAGGAACCTTCAGGAAAAGAGAACGAAGAAGAGATAAAACCAAGCTGGGGGAGGGAAGGCAGGCTGGCAAAGACCAACCTGGGGACCCTGCCCCAAAGCCACAATTAGTCCTCAGCTCCAGAATGCACTCTGTGTCAGGCCCATTTTTCACATTGCTGCTTTATACTTTTCTGTACTGGGGGCTGATTAACTTCAGCCAAAAGCGCCGCTGGCAGCTGAAAACTTAAAACAAAGGGTCTGTACAAAAGAATTGTGTTCCCCCTCCCCTTCATTTATTTGAAACAGTTTTACCCTCCTTAGTCCCCTATGATTCCCGCATAAATTACTCTGCAAGACCAGCCTGCCGTGAGCATGCTTGCCTGACTGCCTCCGCTCCCCTTCAAATCTGCCAGTTAAGCTTTAAGCATCTTGAAAACGTATTGTCTGGAATGAAACAACCAATTATGCCGTCAGGTTTTGTGGCATAATATCGCAGAAACCAGCAATTACAGAATCAGAGTGGCATCAAAAGAGGTAGAAGGGAGTTAGCACGGATTATTCTTTAAATAGCAGTTACATGAACTCATAATAAATAGGTATTAAGTGTTAAATGTATGATAAGTAATTCTTGACAATGCAATTATCCAAACAGAAGAGGGGAAAGTGGCAAAATGGCATTGTCAAATTCTTTGTGCACCGCATGCTCAGTTAGACTGAGATGTGAAGGTAATCTGTCTTTGTTCCAGCCAGCGGTGGGGGCAAGAGTACAGATGTGGGCGCTGAAGGGCATTCGGCTGGTTCCTAAGAGATGGCAGGGTTTCAAAAGAGCAGAGCCTTTTCCACGGGGGCAGGATATGGCTGACCAAAAAATTCCATGGCAACAAGCTCTGCTTCATGCATGGCTAGGTAATCCAACATACATTTAAGAAGTTCTTGTTATGAAGTAACGTGCAGGAAGGTATATAGCCTGGTACTTGGCAGACAGCAGGTGTGTAGAAAATGTTTGTTAAATTTACCTGGCACTTAGAGGCAGGGCTGCTATGTAAGGCTGTATAGGTTGTGCAATGAACAATTCCAGGGAGGGACATTTATATGGATATGATGTGAACAGCTTCCCCTTGGACTTGGGATATGCTGTGGCCTTACTTAGAAGGCACAGTAGAATTTATATCTGTGAGCTTATACTTCAGCTTGATCGATTCTCACCAGGGAAAATCAAGTCTCAATTCTGTCAGTGGTTTTCAGCAGTACAATTTAATGATTACAATGGATGACATATGACCAGACTGCTTGAAGTCAAATTCAAGTTTCCCTTATAAGCCATGTACCTTTGGGAAAATTACTTAAATTTTTCAGAGCTTCTGTTTTTCTAGTTATAACATGTGGATAAAGAACAGTATCCCCTCATAGGATAGTCATAGGCATTAAATGCCATAATACATTAATGAGTTTGTAAGGGTCCATGCCATCTCTTCCCTTTTCTTCAAGGAAACTCAGCTAGACTAAATTTCTTGGGGCCCTGTGACTCAGCAGGGCCTGGTGGAGCCAGCAGAGAATCCCCAAATCCTGGGGGCACGATAGAGCCACGAATGGAGGGAACTCGGCTCCCCGGAACATCACGGGGCAGAGTGGTCCCTGCCAGCCGGGCCCACTGGGTGAGGAAGCAACCGCCAGTTGATGAAGGATTGATTGGTTAGAGCGCCCACCATCACCCTGATGCATCTGAAGAACGGCATATGTGTTTTAACCACATTACCTCGGGCGAGGTATGAGAAGGCCAGACACAGATCAAGAGGAAGAAAGCAGAAAGAGTGGGTCACTAGCACCCCACCCACGGTCACTCAGGGGAGGCGCAGAGGTCAGTCAGAGGCAGGAGGAGAGAGAGGAGCTGTGGACCAGCACCCTTAGTGTGGTTTCTAGGAAGGGACATACAAGGGAGGGTCAGTAGGCTGAGGATTAGCTGGATTGAGTAATTTCAGCAGAGTCCGGGATACAGGTGCTGTCCCGCGTTGTCTGGTACCTAGTCCTCGGACAGTTAGGGCTGAGGGATGTTGTCTGGAGTGGGAGAGCGTGATCAGGAAGGTGCTCGGACTTGCAGACATAATCCGCTGCTTAAGGGGAACCAACTGACCTCTACCCAGGGCCCCGTAACTGGGTTAGGACAGCACTTATAAAAACTGCCCTGGAGTTCCCGTCATGGCTCAGTGGTAACGAATCTGACTAGTATCCTTGAGGGTGAGGGTTCGATCCCTGGCCTTGCTCAGTGGGTTAAGGATCCAGCGTTGCTGGGAGCTGTGGTGTAGGCCATCGGTGTGACTCAGATCGCATGTCTCTGTGGCTGTGACGTAGGCCAGCAGTTGCAGCTCCGCTTAGACCCGTAGCCTGGGAACTTCCATATGCTGCAGGTGTGGCTCTAAGGATGGAGCCCTTTTAAGTCAGCTACTCTTCTGAGCGGTAGTGGCATGGAGGCAACAGCCTAAGCATCCAGAGAAGAAACTGTGTGCTGTTCTGCCAGTTCAGACAAGTGACCTACCCCGTGGAAAAGTGACTGAAGCTACTGAGAGGCAAGCTCTGCAGAGGAAAGGTACTCGAAATTGCAGGGCAGTCTGTAGCCTTGGGCTGCCACATAGCTGTGTTGCTGGACAGACCACGTGGAGAAGCCTCGCGGAGGAGCCAGGTAGAGACAGAGAGGCTTTGAGACGACACGGAGAAAGTGAGAGGCCCAGCTGAACCCAGCCTTTCAGCCATTTCTGCCCTGGGTCCAGATACATCATTTGCTCTGGAGAAGCAAGCCACCGTGTTGTAGGTGGCCCACGTGGTGTACAAATGCATGCCAGGGATCCTGGAAGCACATTCACCAGCTTCACTGGCGCTTTCAGATGACTGCAGCTCTGGCTTGCAGCTTTCCTGTAACCTTGTGAGCCAGAACCCCCAGCTAAGCTACTCCTGGATTCTTGGCCCTCAATGTCTATTGTTTGAAAAATAGTGGTGTCCCTGCCTTTAAGGAGCTTGTAGTCGGTTGGGAGAGAGAATGATAAGCAGAACATACGAAAGGCATAGAAAAGGACGCCTCTGCTTTGGGGCTGAGGATGGGAAGAGAGTCATAAAGCAGGTGATGCACGCACTGAGTTTACAGAGTGAGTGTGGAAGCATAACAGAGAAGAAGCGTGCGAGTTCCTTGGTGGCTCAGCAAGTTAAGGATCTGGTACCGTCATTTCTGTGGCTCTGGTTATTGCCGTGGTGTGGGTTCGATCCTTGGCCCAGGAATTTCTGCATGGCAAAAAAGAAGAAGGAGCCATGGAAAGGCACTGCAGGCAGAGGAAACAGCCTGAGCAGGGGCACGGAGGCGTGGAGCTCAAGGCACATGGCAGGGACTGCAAGCAGCCCATGTGGTTGGAGCACAGGGCAGTTCAGCAAGAGGCTTGCAGCCAGGTTGAAAAGGACCTTGTGGGTTTTTTGAAAGAGTTTGCTCTTTATCCCAGGGGCCATGGACAAACCCAGGCAAATCTTCTGGTACATTTATTAAGCTTATTTCTTGTTTTAATATCATTTTGTTTTTAAAGAATTTTTGTTGTTGTTGTCACTTACAGTTACTTCCTTATAACAAGGGCCCAGGCATCGCATAATCATAGAAATATAAAGCTGGGTGGAGTCCATCTAGGTCCGCGTTTCCTGTTGCCCTACCATGTAAAGGAGGAAACTGAAGCCCAAAGAAGGAGAGTGATTTTCCTGAGGCTTTGCTTCATGATAGTCATCTTCCCAGAAATAATCTTTACTTCACATACACCTTTGCCTGTAATAACGTGACCTAAACATCACAGTCTAAATCAAAGTCTCCTTTCTCCAGGAAACCATCCAGGGTCTCCACTGATCTCTTATCTGTCAAATCCTACAGTGTGGAGAGTCTCTCTGCCTTGTGCCTTGGCCACCTACTGTCCCTTCACCCAAGAGGCAGAGTCACCCCATAACTCGGCATGATCCCCCCCCCCTTACTCTCGAGTTGCTTATCAAGTTGCAGTTATGACTCCAAACTTGTTCACACTTTCTGGTTCCTGTTGTACGCTACTGATATTCAACCTTACATGAAACTCCTACGCCTCTGCCCTCACGCAACTGTGCCTCCTGGCCCTTTAGACCTCCTCGCTGCTGGTCTCTACCTACTTACCCATCATTCTCCTCTCTCCCTGAAGACTCAGGTTCCTGTTCCCATTTTCCCTCTCCCCTCCCCTCCCCTCCCCAATCCCTACTGGGGTCAAAGTGATTCCAGCATCCTCATGGGCACCAACTGACCCAACACCCCAGTTTCACCTCCGCTATCTTCTTCCCAATGACGTGGACTTTCTCTCCCCTTCACCCCCTCACTCCCAAGGTGGCTGTCTGATCTCTGCCTGACCTAGAACTCCTTCTCTTAGAAAGTATTAAGCTCAAGCATGTAGCAACCTCATCTTTCCAAGACTCCCAGGTGTTTTCTTCGACCACATCTGATCTTCAGGATCAAACTCCTCCAGCTTCTTGGTTTCCTTCCTTCTCATCAGCCCTCACTCCTGTCTCCACTGCTGTCCCCACTGGCTTGGATCTTAAAACTCATGACTTTCACATCCCTCTTGCCAATATCCTCAACTCGCCAAACCTAGTGTGCATATATTAACACCTGCCAGACAAGTGCCAGCCTTTCTTCAGCCCTGCAGTCCGACTCCTCCCTGCCCACATCCAGGCTGCGGAGCCTGGTGGGAGGAAATCCCACCTCATTGCAGGTTGGTGCCACTAAAAAGGCAATGTCTTCAGCCTCACCTAGAGCCTCAGAGCTTCCAGCTTCCTGAGTAAGCTCTCTCCCACTCTCAAGCATAGCTATTTCAGATTTCGCCGCACTTCTCAAATCTCCTACCCCACCACCTCCCACTCACTCGAGGCAGATAACCTCACCTCCTACTGCACAGAGAAAAAATAGAAGTCTTTAGACAGGAACTCCTGAAAAGTTCTGATGCCAGAGCTGCATAGCAAGCTGTGTCCGTATCCATCCTCTTTCCCCCCTGTGGTAGCGATGGAGCTACCTTCTTCCTCGCCCATGCTCTGGATTGTCTCTTCTTCCTTTTCCAGGACTTTTCCTGATTATCCTTACTCTCTCCTCGAACTTCTTCTTTTTTGTCTATTTAGGGTCACACCCGTGCCATATGGAATTTCCCAGGCTAGGGGTCCAATCAGAGCTTTAGCTGCCAGCCTACGCCACGGCCACAGCAACGCCAGTTCCGAGCCGCGTCTGCAACCTACACACCATCTCACAGCAACGCCAGATCCTTAACTCACTGAGCAGGGCCAGGGATCGAACCTGCATCTTCATGGATGCTAGTCAGATTCGTTTCCACTGAGCCACAGCGGGAACTCCCCGAAGCTTCTAATTGACCCTTTCTTCTTGATTCTTTAATATCTGGGTTGAACTTTGAAAGTCTCTATGATTAAAAACATCATCCCCCCCACAGCTCTCTAAATCCAGCTGCAGCTTAGCTCCCCTGCTCAGCAAAGATTTGGAACAAGGTGCTTACCCTTGCATCCTCCTTCCTTTGCCTCCACCCCCTTCTTGAGCCCATTGCGGCCGAGCATCACTGCCCACCATCCTGCACAGGCTAATCTCATCAGATCCAAGCCACAGTTTCGAGCTACACCGAAGCTGCAGCGATATCCAATCCTTAACCCACTGTGCTGGGCCAGGGATCGAACCTATGTCCCAGCGCTCCAGAGACACCTTAGGTTCCATTGAGCCACAGTGGGAGCTCCTCAGCCAATTTTGTGAAATGGTCAAAACCTTGGAGTCATTTTTGGTACCCTAAGTATTTCGTGATTTCCCCCCTAACTTCAAATGTAATACATGCAGAAAGTGAAAATTTGCCAAACAACAAAATGAGACTTATTACATTTTTAATGTGTATTCTCAGTTTTTTCTATTCACTTATATTCACTTTGTTCCTTAAAAAAGAAAAAAAGGACCTGTAGCACAGGCTGTTTGTAGCCTGCATTTTTTTTTAAATTAGCACTGTCAGAGTGAACATTTTTTGATGTCAGCGTATGTTCTTCTGTCTATGGATTTAGCAAATGCCCAGCTTTTTACCATGTAATGTATCACAGTTTACAAACTCTCAGCTGGAGAGAACTGGACCTTGAGTTATTTCCATTTTTTGCTGGAACAGCCTCCTTATAACTTCAACTTTGCACACGTGCACTTTAACTTCCTTAAACCAAAGTGCAGACACTGTTAAGGTGTTTGATGCATATCCAGAAACCCCGAATCAGTTCACTCTCACCAACAGGAATGGGTAAGTCTGTATCCTTAAAAATATATTCATAGATATTTGCTCACCAGCAGACACTACAATTATCATTAAAATCTTTATCTTTTCTTCCTAGACAGGTTAGCTACTGATTAATTAATTTTAACCTGCAGATTAAAATATACTTATCAGGCACACAGTGGTTCTCTACTCTTGACTCTTATAATCACTTCAACTTAGTATTCACATTTAGAGGAAAATGAATTCCCACCACCCAACCTGTCCTCCATGAAGCCGGGGTCATGAGTGCAGGTTTCAGATGCATCTCTTTACATAATATGAAGTTCATTCTGTAGCCATTCCTTGAGATCTGCCTTGTTCTAGGTCTGCCTTGTGCCAAGGCCATAGCAGTGAGCAGACAGCCAAGGTCCTTATTCTCCAGATGCTTACATTGCAGTTCTAGAGACCGACAATTAAAAGACAAAAACAACCCCAACAAAAGACTCTTTCAGCAGTGATAGATAGAAGAAACAAAAGATGTGTTGTAACAGAGAATAGCAGAGGGTGGGTTTTGGGCACTCGGATGAGTCCTTTCTGAGAAGGGGACATTTGTGCTGAGCCTTGAGTGTCAAAAGATATCTGGTCTGGGTTTGGGTTTCCCAGAGAGAGAGAGAGAACAGAAATCACACAAGCTTGGTGTATTTGAACATCAGAAAAGAGGCCAGCTGTCTTTAAAATAGAAACAGTGGAAGGGAGAGAATGCTACAAATTCAGATCTGAGAGGTTAGAAAGGGACTGGAAAGCATAGGATTTTGGGGGTCATGAAAAGAAATTTTGAAAACTTAGTAAATAACCAGGAACTTTCAAGTTTTTTGTTGTTGGTGTTTTCTTTTATTTTCTCCATGCTCATAATGTGCGCAAGTTCCCAGGCCAGGGATTGAACCCGGATCACAGTGACCCAAGCCGCCACAGTAACAAGGCCAGATCTTCAACCTGCTGCACTACCAGGTTCTAATGTCATGTTCTTTCCACAAAATCCTGAGAGTTTAGTATTTATCTTCGCACTTTATGCAGTTCCTGGCACACATCAAGCACTTGGTCAATATTTTGTAAAGAGAAAGAATAAATGAATGAAGGGAATAAACTGAGGCCAAGGCCGGCACACTCGCTTTGCAACCCCTTGCTTTTGGCATGGTAGAAATTGATACAATAGTCACCCAACTATTGAAAGAACTCTTCGAGCTCGCTGAAATTGCAAGTTCCTTAATTCAAAATGATATCCTGACAGCAATAATTCTGAGAGAAAGAGAAGTCATAGCAAAACATAGGATTTGATAGACTTTTGAGTTAAATACAGCACAGCACCCCAGAGCACTCATTTGGTTAATTGTGGGTGGAATTATTTGAGCAAAACATTTTGTGCCTGCAAGCAACTGCAGGTGCAGGCAGAGAAGCTTGTAAGAATCTTTAGCCAAATTTGGTCCTTACAGTTCCCCCAGAAGTTGGCACTGGTTCCCTTCCCTCGTGGCTCCTTCAGTTCCTCTGATGGCGGAAACATTGTGACAGCTGCGAAGTTTCCTTGGCTAGTGTATCCACTCAGGCAGGTTGCGTCTCCCTTCCTCCACAGCAGAGGCAAGAAAACAGCTGAACGTGTGTCCCTGAGTTTATGATTTCAGGGACTTCCTAGATCAGAGACCAGAACTTCAAGACTCCTCTATCCATTGTACCATTCATTCATTCGATCATTCATTCATTCATCTCATCTCTTTTTATCTCTCAGCATAGTGTTAGGCAGCAAAGGTGGGCGCAGTCTTTACCCTTACAGAGCATACAGTTAATTATGTAGGTAATCGCTAAGTTATAATTATGATAAAGGCTATACATAAAAATGACAGAGTGCTGAGGATGGGAGATGCTACCTTCAGCATAAAGATTAGAGACAATTTCCCTGGGTAAACTAATTTTGGACTGAATTTGGAGCGGTGAATAGAAATTAACCATGTGCATCCAGTTAGGATGGAAGGAGGTAGAGGGCATTCCAAGCAAAGGGACTTGCTGGAACGAGGCGGGTGTGATGTGCTGGGGAACGGAAAGACCAGTGTGGCTGGAGCTCAAGAACCTAAGGAGAACCTATAATTGAAATAAAATCCATTAAGGAAAAAAAAAAAAAGAACCTAAGGAGAATACATAAGAGATAAAGCTCAAGAGGAGGCTATTTTAGGTCACGTTGAAAAGTTAAAAGCTTTATCTGTGGAGCCCTGGAATATCGGTAAGCTTTTGCTGCAAAACACATCATCCCACATTTCACTGGCTTACAACAGTGATCAATTATAAATCATGTGTTTATGGGTCAGCTGGGAATTACTGATCTAAGTTGTGTTCAGTTGATCATGGCTGTGCTCCCTTGATCTTATCTGGGTTCAGTTGATCATGGCTGTACTCCCTTGATCTTATCCATGTTCAGTTGATCATGACTGCATTCCCTGGATCTTATCTGGGTTCAGTTAATCATGGCTGTGCTCTCTTGATTTTAATTGGTGCTCGACTGATCTTGGGTGTGTTCCCTTGATCGTTATCTGTGCTTCGTGGACCTTGGCTCAGCTCAGCTGATCTTGGCTATGCACTCCCATGTGGCTTCAGATCAGCTAGGGGCTCTGCTCTAGGATGAACTTGGCTGGAGCACCTCACCTGGGGAGGTATCCTCTTCCTAGGACCAGTGTACTGTCCTTGGCACACACACTTTACAATGATGGCAGAAGCATGAATGAGCAGGCAGCAGCTTCACAGGCTGTACTGTCACCTCTATCTCACTTTATTGGACAAAGTATAGCAGGTGGTCTAGCTCAGATTCAAGAGGTAAGAAAATAGCCTTCTTGGCAAAGAGAGTAAACAGATGTGAAAGACTGGGGCCGTGAATATAATTAACCATAAATAGGAAGCTAACAAAAGTTTTTAAGCAGGTGATTGACTTTGTTGTTCAACAGAATATTCCACAGCGTCAAAAATCTCCTCCTAGAAGGGTCTGAAAGTGGCTCTGTTAATATATCCAGATAGTTATCATCCTAAGATCCCTTCCTACCCCAAACTCATAGAATCTTAACTTTCCCATTTTAAGCTTTCAAATCCATCTCTTCTCCTGCATCACTACGACCATTCTCTTTAGTTTCTGTTCCTGTCGTCTCCTCCCTGAACCATCTTAACTGTCGTGATAACGGTCCTTTCGTGTCTCCTCCTCCAGCCCACATTCTGCATGGTCCCTTGAGCAGCGGCCTTTGATCTTATCTCTCCCATAAGATGAGTCCTCCTCCTTGGCTTGGCATTCAAAGTCCTGCTTCAGATGGTGCTGTTTCCTTTCCAGACCTCTGTTCCTCACTCTGTCCTATCAACACTGTCATCCAGACACAATGGTTCTACTATCTTCCCCCAGCTGCTTTCTCTTTGCCATGCTTCTGCACCCCTGCACACTTGTGTTTCCGTGTTTCTACCTAGAATTTCTGTTCTGCTTATTGTTCATCTGGGAAACTGTTCATTCTTCATGACCCAACTCAGTAGTCATCACCTGTTTATTTCTGCCCATCTTCCAGGCACCTACCACAGCGTATGCAATGTTTTGCTTCTGGTTCTGTCGCCTCTTATAGAGTCAGGGGCATCCATCACCCTTGGCCATGTACAAACTGAACTGGGTATAAGAAGAAAGGATTAAAGTCGTTTTTACGAAATACTTATTTTGACTGGTATGCTCTTAAATGCTTTGTATTTCTTATACATGTTTTTGATATGTTAGTATAGAAATACAAAATATAATTTATAAATAATACACAGAAATTGTTATTGAAGATGCATGCTTAAAACTTTTTTGCGAATTGGTGCACCCAAGGAAAAAAGTGTGAAGACCATACTTCTAGACCATACACGCTTTGATAGATGGGATCTTGATGTCAAAACCGGACTTGAACGTGCTATGTTTTAAGTGACAGCCAAGGGTACTAACTCCCCCAGGAGATTTTCATTGCAAGGCCGGGCAAAGCTGTCAGCTAGAAGGTAGCAAGCCTTCCAGCTCTTCCCCAGCCCCCAACAAATACACCAGTATATGATGAGGAAGATATTATGGAACATCGTCCTAGACTCTTGCTAATAAATCAAAAATTGGTTCTGAGCTGGTAGAAGATACATCTCTCCTTCTATTGTGGAGGGATCAAAGGTTTGTATTCCTTGGAGTCAACATAGATCATGCCTGGGGAAACGTCCCAGGAAAAGACTGAAACAGACAGTCCTTCTCTTTATCGTCTCGTCTGGAATAGTTGCTTATATAGGGAGAGCTCACAGTCTTTACCTTTCTGGGATAATCCCAGCCCAGGTGAGAGGAAGAGCCTGGATTTAAATTGTTGGCCCGGCAAATCATTCTCAGTCAAGAGACTGTCACCACTTGGCTGGGGCAATAGCTTGACCTTTGCGTGGTTGCCAGAAATAAAAGTGATCACTTCACTTTCCTTGTCACTAAAACAAAACGACTTTTACTACATTTAATGGCAAGAGCTCACTGTCCCAGAAACAGATTATTTCTAAACAATAACGATAATTTAGGTTGAGTTTCTCCAAATACACACTGTGTTCTGGGTACCCTGGGTATCCTGCTGCATGCTCAGTCCTCATAGCAACCTTGACATCCTCATCATGTTTTCATTATTCTCATTTTTTTAGTTTTTTTTTTCTCTTTTTACATTTTAGGGCCACACTCGTGGCATATGGACGTTCCCAGGCTAGGGGTTGAATCTGAGCTTCAGCTGCTGGCCTACATCAGGTCCGAGCTGCATCTGCAACGTACGTCACAGTTCACGGCAGCACCAGATCCTTAACCCACTGAGCAAGGACAGGGATCAAACCCACATCTTCGTGGATACTAGTTGGATTCTTAGCCCACTGAGCCACAACGGGAACTCCTGTTATTCTCATTTTTATATAAACTCAGAGCTTGAATGGCTTGGCCAAGGCCACACAACTCAGTGGTGGAGCAAACATTAGTGCCCATGGCTGTCATAATCTACAGTGAAAGCTTTTAACTAGCTCACTAAACCGGGTCTAAAAATAAATCAATCAAACCCAAAGAAGGGACTGGAGAACATGAGGATTTTTTCCCCTGTTCTAAAACTCTGAAATCACATGAAAAAATATTCTGAAATATTATGTAATGTATTCTGAAGTCAAAGAACAATGTGTTTGTTTGGCAGCCACTGTTCTGGAAACTCCCTGTCTCAGTATCCCAACTAGTCAGCCAAATACCCAAGGTTGCCCATACAGACCACATGCCACTAAGACAAAAAGAAAATCCGAAATCTGTGGCTATTCCAAAAGACCGCAGTGTCCCCACCATCAGGGCACGAGTGACTTCCTGCCGTTTTCTCTTTGCCAGATGTAGAAACGAATGTCTTAATCCGGGGAAATTTTTTATAATTGCCGAAGATGACTATTAGAGCTTTTTTCAGAAACATGGGCTCATTTTTAGAAAAGAAAAAATAAAAAAGGTTGCATAATGGCTGAGTGGAAATTCACAAGCAGGCAGGCAGGCAGTGCACGCACGTTGGTTGCTCATTCCTGCTGTAGAAAAGAGGGATGAATTCCAGCTTAAACACTAATTATGTTTCCAGATAGGAAATCATTTTAAAGGCGTTTAATCTAATTTTTTAAACAAATTGTGTATCATAAATATTTCGAGATCTCATCATGAAAAAGAACAATACTAAAAAGCCTTGATAGAATATCTAATTTAAAAAGAATAACATGAGCAAAGGTTATTCAGTAGTAAAAAAGGAAATGTAGGAGTTCCGCTGTGGCACAGTGGGTTAAGAATCCAACTGCAGCAGCTGTGGGGGAGTTTGGATTCGATCCCCGACGCTGCACAGTGGGCTAAAGGATCCAGCATTGCAGCAGCTGTGGCATAGGTCACAGCTGTGACTCAGATTCTGTCCCTGGCCCTGGAACTTTCATATGCCACAGGCACAGCCATAGGGGGGAAAAATGGAAATGTAAACAAACAAACAAACAAAACTGATGAAAATCTTGAGCACGTTTATTTCTCCTTATTTTACGGATTCTGCACAGATCCTGGGCATCTCCTTCTCCCTAAGCATTCAGTTCTTGGCTGGCTCCCCCGCACCCCCAATCCTCTGCTTCTTTCTCCTCCACTGTCTGTCCCACTATAGGAATTCCTGAGATCCATCCTTAATACCGTTTTCTTTTTTCCACTCTCTCTCCTTTGCAGGACCCCTTATCCCTGCCCGAGTTCCAGTTTTCATCTCCATGTATGTAGCACCATCCTCCTTAGCTGGCATCTCTCTTCCAGGCTCCACCCCTCTTTTTCCAGTTGTTCATTGAAAATGTTTACTTTGATTTATTCAACACCTTCAGTCATTTAACACATGATGTTTGAGAGCGTTTCATGTAGCAGAGCTTTTAGATGTTGGTGATGCAGTGGTGAATGAAGAAGATAAAAATCCCTGCCACGGTGGAGCTAAAGCATTGTTACATAACAACTCCCATCAAGATTTGGCTAAGGGCTTAGAGCGTTCATTTCCTGAGCCCCCAGAGCAAGAGGAAGCCCTTGGGCAGCTGGAAGATACACACTGAAAGGATTAGGGGACTCAGGTACAGCAACTACAGTGGAATAGTGTATGACACGTAAGGCGACTTCTACAAAGTTGTGGGAAAGCAAATGAAGTGTCATGTGATTAAGTATGTGACAGAGCTCAGCTGACACAGGTCAGTGCCCACCATATGACTTGGCTCAATGTATGTATAAATAAACATTTGTTAAATAAATGTACAAAGTGCCCCAAGGAGCAGAGAGAAGAGAGCAACTATTTTCCACCATGCTTTTGCTGCAGAGACTGGCTAGCATTTTACCTTTTCCTCTCTTTCTTAGGCAGACTACATTTCCTAGCCTCCTTTGCAGGTAGGCAAGGTCATGTGACTGAGTTCTGGCACATGGGATGTGGTCAGAAGGGATGTCACCACCCCCGGGCCTGACGCATGGAGACCCTCCCAAGCACAGTCCTTCATGCCCTTCTGTCTGCATGGGCTTCTGTCTACGGGCTAAGGGTGGAAGCGTTTGAGGTTCCCGAGTTTGCCATTCAAGGAGAATTGCCTCAAGGAACAGCTTCACCGGGGCCACTCCTGTTGGACATTTGTTGAAAAAGAAATAAGCCTGTATCGGATGAGGCCACCGAGCTTTTGAAACTGTTTGATAGGGCACTAGCCTCCCCTTACACAGTGGGTGCTCAGTAAATATTTGTGAACGCATGTCTGAATGAAGGCTAATTGGAAGAGATGATCTGTTTCACGCTGCTCCAAGTTGGCTAGGCTAGTGGGAAGCTTGGGAAAAGTGGGATTTCTGACAATAGCTGCAGGGAGAGGTGAAATGACATGAATAACCGCTTTCATTTCCTTCCCTGGGTCGCCCAAGGCCAACCCTGCTGTCAGCCCTATGAGCCAGGCCCTGTATTATTTAAATTTCTCCTTCAGAAATATGAGCCCATTTTCCTCTCTCTTAACCTCCCCGCCCCCCCCCGTGAAAATGGAAAAGGTTTGGCCTCCTGCCTGCATACGATCACTTCTCATATACTTGATGGTTATTATTAAGTCACCTTCTTCTTGCTCCTAAGTTCTCATTTCATCTCATAAGTCAGTATGGAAACTAGCTTTGCAATGTCAGCCCTTTGGAAAAATTAAACAGCTTTGCAAGAGAAACAGTAGGTGGGGCTGAGTCTGCATGAAGTGAGTGGTTTCTTCCAGAGTCGGCTGGCCTCTGAGCCGACTCTGCTTCCATGCCTTCTCCCTGAAGGAGGGAGGCCAAGGCAGGTGTCAGTGAAGAGATTTTCAAGTGGAAGAATAGCTCTTAGAGTAGAAAGCATTAGACACGGACTTTGTGCCCATCACTTTACGCTTTTGCTCTTACTTGATTCTGGCAAGATCCTCTAAATAGGTGCTCTTACCCCCATTTAACAGATAGGAAAACTGAAGCAGAAAAATGAAGTCACATACAAACCTGATACGTTGTGGGAGCTACAGTTTGAACCCAATTCTGTTTGTTTACACTGTGACATATTAAGGTGGTTATTTACTATTTAGCTTGAAATATGTGTGGCTCCGCCTGCCCCGGCCCCCCTGGTGGGGGGAGGGAGGAGATGTTAAAGTCCTTATGCCAGTACCTACCAGTGGGAACTTATTTGGAAAGAGGGTCTTTTGCAGACAGTCAAGTTCAGATCAAGTTAAGGTTTTAGAATGGATCTTAATCCAGTATGGCTGACATCAGGAAAAGGGGAAATTTGGACACAGACACTTACACAGCAAAGATCACGTGAAGACAAAGTGACATCTGTAGACGAAGTCCTGAGGTAACCGAAAGCTAGGAGAGAAGCTAGGAGAGAAGCACTGAAGCAGAAGGCAGCAGCCCTGTTCACACCTTGAGTTCAGGCTTCTAATCCCTGGAACCACAAGATGACACATTTCTGCTATTAAAGCCACCAGTTTGTGGCACTTGGTTGTGACAGGCCCAGGAAACTAAAATACTTACTGTCTTAGAATCTCCGTTTTCTCATCTATGCAGAGGGAAGATGAGTCAGATCTTCTCTGCAAAGTTTCAGGGTCTGTTGAATAAGATAATGCACATACTGCACCTAGTAGGGCTCCATAATAGCAGTCATAATTAACATGATTGTGTAAGAAAAACTCCTCCTATGACCTGGGAGAAAACCATTGGTTTCGTCCCCACCTCTTTGGGGGAGAACATTTTCTTGCTCTCAGGTACTGCCTAATTTTCTACAGTGTCTTCTTTTTGTTTTTGTTTCTGTTTTTTGACCAGACCCTCGGCACGTGGGAGTTCCTAGGCAGGGGAAGGAACCCGCACTGCTTTTGCAGGCTGCACTGCCGTAGTGGCGATTCTGGCTCCTTAACCCACTGCACCAAAGGGAAGCTTCCATCTCCGGAGGTTCTTAATAACGCAGTATTAACTAAGCAACAAAAGTAGAATGTTCTTTATCTTCCAAGTTTGTATGAGGAATAAAAGAAAGCATCTATGTTCAAGTTCTTGGCAAAGTTCTGTTTAGCTGTGAAGGCACGTGATTATTTGCCCACATGCTCCTACATCTCAGTGACAAAATGTTTATGAAACCGTGACCCAGGTGTCCTGTCTCTGAGCAGGGTCTCAGTCCACCAGCCAACCTAGCAACCAAAATTATTTTCAGTGTAAACCGAGTCCTTTGCTTGTATGTCTCCAGTGTGGTGCAGTAGCACCTTTTAAAGTCCCTCTCTGGTCCCACATTCTGCAGCCTGATCCCTGGCTTCTTACTCCCAGCTTCTGGAAAAAACACCTCCTTCTGCCCTCTTTCACTCTGTTCTGTCTCCCTTGCTCTCTTTCCTCCCCACTCATATTCCGTTTTCCTTTCCCTGCTCTGACCAGTAATGGTAGACGTTAAACCGTAAAGCAAAAGTGGGAGAGGGGAGGGAACCACAGCTCTCTTTAGGGGCTGGGGGGCGGGGGAGGGAGGGAATCCAAAACACTGAAAGCGCCTGTGCGGTCATCCTTTTTTGTTACATTGCAAGGAATATGTCCCGCTCAAGTTGGCAGAGGGGCAGAGTTGATTCAATAAAAGGACACCATCAGAAGCACAGCCAATGTGGGCAGAATTTAAATCCTGTTATCTGGCAAATGCTAGCTGGGCATGGTACTTAACTTCTCTGAACCTCTGAATGCTTATCTGCAAAATGAGGCAGCAAGTGCGCAGTTCACAGGGCATGCTGAGGATTAAGTGAGATCCCAAATGTGCATCACTCACCATTGTGACACATGCTCGCTGTTAATAATAACCACCAATTTATGAAATAAGCTGATTCAGAGGATAGCAGCAGAGTGCAAATTTAGTTTTATCAGTGGCAGCCCTTTAAATGTATCCTTTAAGGAGTTCTCCTTGTGGCTCAGTGGGTTAAGAATCTAACTAGTATGCAAGTTCAGTCCTTGGCCTTGCCCAGTGGGTTAGGGATCCAGCATTGCTACAAGCTGTAGAATAGGTTGCAGATGTGGTTTGGGTCTGGTGTTGCTGTGGCATAGGCCTCAGCTGCAGCTCCGATTCGACCCCTAGCCCGGGAACTTCCACATGCCGCGGGAGTGGCCATAAAAAGAAAAAAAATGATCCTTTAAGGCAAGTTCTCTCCTTTTACCTGGAGGAAAGTTAAGATGGGCTCCAAGACTTTTTCTGGTCATTCTTAGATGATAAAAATTCCTTCCATCAATCCGATTGCCCAGACAATCTTATTAATGGTGGTTAAAATGTCTAGTCCTGCTCTACCAATCATAATTTCTCCCTCTTCTCTAGCAAACTAGCCGCCTACAGTGGGACTAACAGCACAGGTATTCTTCCTCCTGCCTGCTGGTTGCTTCCATCCCTGCCCAGTCTTGACAATCTAGGTCTTTGCCCCTCTAGAGTTGGAGCTAGTAGAGGAGGAACAAGCAAGAAAGGTTTGGCCCGGAGTTCCTGTCGTGGTGCAGCGGAAACGAATCCGACTAGGAACCATGTGGTTGCGAGTTCGATCCCTGGCCTTGCTCAGTGGGTTAAGGATCTGGCGTTGCTATGAGCTGTGCTGTAGGTTGCAGATGCGGCTCAGATCCCCCATTGCTGTGGCTGTGGCGTAGGCCTGTGGCTACAGCTCCAATTAGACCCCTAGCCTGGGAACCTCCATATACTGTACCTGTGGACCTAAAAAGCAAAAAAAAAAAAAAAAAAAAAAAGGCATGAGTTCCCATTGTGGCTCAGCGGGTTAAGGACCCAGTCTAGTGATGTTTCTGTGAGGATCCAGGTTTGATCCCTGACCTCACTTAGGGGGTTAAGGGTCCAGTGTTGCCATAAGCTGCAGCATAGGTCGCATTTGTGGCTTGGCTCTGGTGTTGCCATGACTATGGCATAGGCCGCAGATGCAGCTTTGATTCAAGTCCTAGCCTGGGAACTTCCATATGCCACAGATGTGGTCATAAAAAGAGAGAGAGAAAAAAAAAAGGAGGATACAGTGATACAGTGCAAAACAGCTCGGGTGTTCCAGACTTCACATGCACACCCCAGACTGTCCAAAATGAAAGAAGGATTTTCTTTTTTTACCTGCCCTTAGTTATTAAGCAAAAATACAAGACTTCACTCTGATTGGACCAACTTGGATCACTTGAATATGCCTGAAACAACCACCGTTGCCAGGACAAAGCTTTGTCCTCATTGGCTTGAGCTAGGTTTTTGCCAGCTCTGAACCAACCACTGTAGTGAGGAAGATTGCTTTAGTCCAATAAGGATTCACCCCTGGAGAAGAGGTGGGCTGATGGGGACGGGGGAACAATAAATAGAATTCTTCCCTAATTGTCCCTCTGATTAGTGAGGCCCTGGCCTTCTCTGTTTCGATTTCATTCAGTTTGAGGCGTGGGACACAGTGTAATTCTAGCTTGAAAGGCTGTTTAGGAAGTTGTTTATTTAATCGGCAGGGAGGCCAGCTATTTACAAGCTAACAACCCAAAGAAACAATTTCTTTCCCATAGAAATCTAATAAGCCTGCCAAAGGAAGCCTCGCTGGGTCCCTAGGCCTTTTCCCCCAGCTCAGCCCTCCTCTCTGCAGGCAGTAGAGTCCCACTCTAAGTGAAAATAATAACTCATATTTGTAAACTACTTTGCAATTTGCAAAGGGCTTTCACATCCATTATGCCATTTAATCAACAAGGGGTGCTGGGGAAGGATGCTGGGGGAGGATGCTGGTTTGGATGCTGCTGTGTGGATTTTGTAAGCATGTTGTATTAGGGATGGAAAAACGAATTATGCCTGAGGTTCTGTGAGGCCAGGTTGGTTAAGGCTGTGGAGAGAGTGTGCAGTTGGAGGGTTGCAAAGGGGCATTAGAGTTTCTGTCTTTCCTCCCCTTTTTGTTAACTGACCCCATTCCACCATTCCTTTGGAGTATCTGGTATCCTCTACTGTATATGGTTTTGGGTCTTAGTGAGATCGTGAACCAAGATGTGAACCCCTGCTGGCCAAATTGGCCCCTGACCTCAGGAAGGCTAACTGGGTGCTCCCTTTCCTGAGAATCTGAATTTTGATCAGAATCACACAAGGAATGGCTTCTGACAGTCCTTGACCTTACTTCTAATATAAGCCAGTTTTCCCCATGAACTTCCTGTCCTTAAATCAGAGGACTCTATCTAGGACATTGTGTGTCCACTGGGCATGGTGCTGAGGGATCCCAGATGTCCTCTCATGGTAAATCTTGGGGAAGCAGAAATACGCATTCCCACTGGAGACAAGAATGGAAAACAGACAGAACTGAGCACTGGAGACCGAGAGATACAAATACCTTGGTAACTATGATCCAGCTGACAAGAGCAGTTCAACTCCAAGGACCTAGGTCTCCTCCCACCAAAATTATCTTCCTGGACTCTTCTCTTTAAATGCTGTCTCTAATTCCTGCATCTCTCACACAGATTTCCACCTCCTCTGCGGCCCATTCTCCTCTCTAAATAGATCCTGAAGGCAAAGACCATGCTGTTTCACCCTCCATAGAGGCTCATTAGTGTCGGACATATGGGTGGCACTTGACAAATCGTTAAAGGAAGAGGCACAGACACACACAATCAGTTGACTAAAACGTGTTAGGGAAATCGAAAATATATATATTTTTTGGCTGCACTCCTGGCACATGGAAGTTCTCAGGCCAGGGATAGACTCCGAACCATAGCTGTGGCAATGCAGGATTGCTAACCCACTGCACCACAGTGGGAACTCCATAAAAATATTTTTAATTGATACAATTACCTATCATAAAAATCATGATTTGGAAGGATACAGTTAATTGACTTTTAGTATATTCATGAGTTTGTGCAACTTTCACCATTATCTAATTCCAGAGCATGTACATCACTCCCGAAAGAAACCCTGTACCCATCAGCAGTCACTCTTTATTTTCTGATTCTTCCAGCACCTGACAACCACTTTATGTCCATGCATTTGCCTCTTCTAGACTTTTGATAGAAATGGAATCATACAATCTATGTTTTGTGTCTGACTTTCATTTAGCACAACGTTTACAGAGTTCATCCATGTTGTGGCATGTGCCAGTACATCACATTATTATTATTATTTTTTTTGCCCAATACTCTTCCATGGTATGGATGTACCACATTTTGTAAAATGTTATCCATTCATCTTTGGTGGACATTTTGTTTTTACCGGTTTGCGGTTATCATGAATAATGCTGTGCATACTCAAGTGGAAGGTATTGTGTGAACATATGTTTCAGTTCGTTTAGATATATACCTGGGAGTGGAACTGCGAGGTCATATGGTAACACTGCGTTTAAATTTTCAAGGAACTGACTGTTTTCCAGAGCATTTACACCACTTTCCAAATTCCCACCAGCAATGTATGAAAACTGCAGTTTCTCCACATCCTCACCGGTATTTGTGGTTTTCCATTTTCTTAAAAATTATTATACCCATTCCAGTGAGTTTGAAGTGATATCTCATAGTTTTGATTTGCATTTTTCTGACGTACTGATCTTCAGCGTCTTCTCATATACTTGCCATTTGTACATCTTTTGGGGGAAAATGTCTGTTCAAATCTTTTATCTCTCTTTTTTTTAATTGTATTGTCTTTTTATTGTTGAACTGTAAGAATTATTTAAGTATTCTTAATGGTAGACCCTGATCAGATACATACTTAAGAGTGCCGACTCCTAACCACTAGATTACCTCTCTATGGAGTCTCTATGGAAGGTGAAACAGCATGGTCTCTGCCTTAGGATCTATTTAAAGAGGGGAATGGGCCCCAGAGGAGGTGGAAATCTGTATGAGAGATGCAGGGATTAGAGACAGCATTTAAAGAGAGACGTATAGGAAGATAATTTTGGTGGGAGGAGACCTCTGTCGTTGGAGTTGAACTGCTCTTATCAGCTGGACGATCCTTGAAAATAGTTTTTACCGTTATGTAACTTGTCTTTTCACTTTGTTAATGATGTCCTTTGACGTAACAAAGTTTCTGATTTCACTGAGGTCCAGTTTATTTTTTTTTTTCTTTTGTTGCTGATGCTTTGTGCCATATCTAATAAACTTTTGCCTAATCCAAGCTCACAAAGATTTACATCTGTTTTCCCTGAGAGATTTGTAGTTGTAGCTCTTACATTTAGGTCTTTGGTCCATTTTGAGTTAATTTTTGTGTAATATGATGTAGAGGTCCAATTTCATGCTTTCTCATGTGTATATAGAGTTGTCCCAGCATCTTTTGTTGAAAAGATTGTTTTTTTCCCCCATTGAATGGTCTTGGCAATCTTGTTGAAAATCAGTTGGCCTTAGGTATATGGATTAACGTCTGGACACTCAGTTCTCTTCCATTGATCTGTATGTCTGTATAAGTATTGCAATATAACACTTTTTGGATTACTATTGCTTTTAGTATGTTTTAAAATTGCAAAGAACTTCGCAGTCCTTTCTTTGAAAACTTTCACTTTTCAAGAAGGTTTTTTTTTAATTAACAGTGAATTTTATTTCAGTTATAGGTGTAGAAAGATCATAAGTCAATATGATAGATTTTGTGTCCCAAACCCACAGTGCATCCCCCCACCCCCCAGATTGTCTTATTTGAAAAACCAAGGTTTTCCAAAATCTGTGAGTCATTGTCTGTTCTTCAAAGAAGTTCATTGTGTCTTTTTAGTTTCCACATGTAAGCGGTAGCATTGGGTGTTGCTGTCTAATTGTCTGACTGGTTCCACTTCGTATGATAATTTCTAGGTTCATCCATGTCAAGAAGGTTTTAGTTCTTGCATTTCTTAATGAATTTTAGGATAATTGAATCCATTTCTGAAAAAAAAAAGGCTGTTGAAATTTTGAAATTTGAATTTAACTGTGTGTTTTGTATTTTAACTGGCAATCTTACATAGATAGAGAGCCAGGCTTAGAGTTGGAGAACAAGATAGGGGGTTAGGGATGACAAGTAGGTTTTATTGACAAGACCCTGCTTGTCTTTTCTCTGTAGAGTTTTATTTACTTATTTTTTTGCAAAGAGATTAACATAAAGAACAATAAAAGTGGGTATATATTGCTTATTTAAATTGGAACAGGCAGTCAGTCTTCTCTAAATTCCCCCCCCCCCCCCCCCTCTCTGTCTCTCTCTCTCTCACACACACACACACACACTAATGTATGGCTCCCTGGTAAAAACTGAACTGGAGAACGAAGTTCAAAACTGAGACATTAAGTCTCCTGCTTCCTTCTGTTGCTAAGATTTGGCCTCTATTCACTGATGCTGAATAGAAATGTAGAGACAGAATTTGGTGCAAAGTAGAAAGCAGTGGCTTACATTGCTTTGCCAGGCAAGGGAAGCCACATCAGACTAATGCTCTAAAGACTATGCCCTCCCTTGAGAGAACAGGCAAGAGGTCTTATAATTAGAAGTGGAAATAGGGCCACAGATAAGGATCTGTGGAGATTCAAACTTGCATTCTTCTTCAAAGCTGGTGTCAGGTGGTCCCGGATGGGTTCTGGTGGTCCTTGAGGTTATCACACGGTGACTTTCTTTCTGGAATATAGAAGGCTTCATCAAGTAGTTAACATTTTCCATTTGTTGGGGGTTTTAGTTCTGCAGAAGAACTCAAAGATATTGTTATCTATATTCCTTGAGGAAGGACCAGGATCCTGCCCCAAAGCTGCACTGTTGTTAGTCTGCCCCTCCCAGGTCTCTGCATCGCCCCCTTTCCCCAATTAGAAACTGTTTGAACCTACCCTTTGGAACTCAGGGAAGGTCATGGAGGGTGAAGTTTACTCCCTAAAAACAAGAAATGGGGGACACAGAAAGTCTTGTGTGCCCAGGAGCCCCACAGGGCCCTGCTCCATTTCAAAACCAGCCTGGAGCATGACCCTCATCACCCACTAGCTGGGGCCTCGGGCAAGTACATAGGAAGGTCAGTCATGTGCTTAGGGTTTAGGTGAATCAGGCATTGGTCAGGCAGAGGATGTACAGAGAGCAAGAGAACAACCATCTTGAGAGGCCTGACCACATGCCATTTGATCTTTTTCTTTATTTATTTATAATTTTTTTTTTTTTGGCTGCACCAAAAAAGAAAAAAAAAAAAAAAAGCCACAGCGTATGGAAGTTCCCAGGCCAGGGATTGAACCTGTGCCACAGTTGTGGGAATGCTGGACCCTTAACCTGATGGGCCACAAGGGGACTTGTTGATCTTCCTCTTAAATGAAAAATCTGTGCCTCTTGCCTATTTTCCAGTTGGATTTTTTGCCCTTTTGTTGTTGATTTGAGAACATTCTTTATATACTTTTTGGCTATCAATACTTTGTTGTTGATGTGTTTCTCTCCATTCCTGGCTTCCATTTTCACTTTGTGGAGGTTTTTTGATCATAGATTTTAGTGTTTTTTTTTTTTAATTTTATTTTACTTTATTTATTATTATTATTTTTAATTTTGTATTTTAGTTGATTTACATGTTCTGTCAATTTCTGCTGCACAGCAAAGTGACCCAGCCATACATCCATATACATTCTTTCTTTTGCATTATCCTCCATTATATTCCATCACAAGTGATTAGATATAGTTCCCTGTGCTATATAGCAGAATCTCATTGCTTAAATTTTAGTTTTGGAATTTATCATTTTTTTTCTTTTATAGGCTGTGCTGTTAGCATGTAATTTAATAATGCCATACTAATTCCAAGGTCTTAATGTCTTTTTTCCCCCAATAATTACTAAAATATGGAGAAAAGCAAAGATAAGAAAAATCACCTATCAGAGTTCCCTTCATGGCTCAGTGGTTAACGAACCCGACTAAGAACCATGAGGTTGTGGGTTCGATCCCTGGCCTTGCTCAGTGGGTTAAGGATCCGGCATTGCTGTGAGCTGTGGTGTAGGTTGCAGACGTGGCTCGGATCCCGCGTTGCTGTGGTTGTGGCGAAGGCCAGCAGCTACAGCTCCTGTTAGACCCCTAGCCTGGGAACCTCCATATGTCACTGGTGTGGCCCTAAAAAAAAAAAAAAAGGAAAGGGACATAGATACTACTTCTCAATGGGAAAAGTATAAAAGAACTTGAAGATACATTTTTAAATTACCACAGTCCTCTAAGCACAAATTATTTACATTATTCCTGCATGCAAAATACACTCACTTCCTCCCGAGACCCACCTGCCCCCAGAAGTTTCCCCCTATTATGACATCAGGCTCAAGCTCCTAGTCCAGGATCACATCAACTCTACCAGATCCAGGGGCAGATGAGGATCTTCACATGTGGTTCTTTTCAATCTAAAGATTTGTGATTTAAGATGAAAAATTAGATGCAAACCACCCACCACCACCACATACACACACATTCAGTGGTGGGACAGGCATAAGATAATCCCAATAAACGCTTCCAATCAAAAATGGGGCAAATAAAAGGTACGTCATCTACTGCACTTCTAAACTCTAGTTCATTAAGTAGGGTTTGGTCCTACTTGCTGGGAGTTGTTCTCCATGATTTTTTGGCATGATTCTAATGAGTTACATTTCCTTTTCCATAAGAAAAGGCTCATATTTACATCCTGCTTCTTATGCAGAAAAGATCAGGGAACCAAAGATTTCATCTTGTGTTCTCTCTGCTCCTTTCATTCCAGGATAATGCAATTCCTTTAAAAAACTTTATGGATTTTCTGTCTACCAATTTATAATCAACTCCATTAGAAAGAAGTCACAGATATCTTCTAGAAAAGTCTCTGCCTATTTTGGATCTCTTGTGTATCTCAGTTGTGGGACAGTTCCATTAAAATTCTTAGAAATTCTGTCGTCTACAATTTAACAGATATCCTTAGATATCTGTTTGAAAAGTTCTGTAAGGTACAGCTTTAGATTTGGGGGGGACCTAACAAAGGTTTTTACAGTCATATCCTTAGCTTCATCTTTACCCTGAGTCTACATTTTCCTCACAGCACCCTGGATTTGATCTTTTCCCTGAGGTCTTTAATTTCTTTGAGAATCCTTTGCTGCCTGGGAAGACTGTCTTGATCTAAGTTTTCTCAAAAAAATCTCAAAAATCGAGTAGTTTGTTCTTTGACTCATCTCTCTCTTCTTACATTTTCCTACAGGCAGCTAGAAGTCAGGCAACATCTTTGACACTCTACCCAGAAATCTCCCCAGCTACAACACCAGGTTTATTAGGTACATTTCTGTTTTCCACATTACCGCAGATAACAGGTACCAGTGTTGCTACACTTTCCACCGCTACGTGGCAAAGTTCTCCTTTCCTTTACCTTCTAATAACATCTCTCAGCTTTCATTTAAGCCCTCACTGACAGACTCAAGGATTCTTCTAAGAGGCTCCTCAAGATCCTTTCAGCTTTTACCTACCACCCAGTCTCAAAGCCAGTATCATGCAGCACCCCACTTGCAGGTACAATGTTCTGCTCCTATTACCTCTTAAATGACCACCAAAACTAGTGACTCAAAATAACAACAATCACTTTACTATCTCTCTTGGATTCTGTGGGTCAGGAATTCAGAAACGCTCAGCTGGGCAGCTCTGGATCAAGGTGTTTCGTGCAGTTATAGTCAGATGAAAACTAGCTTTGGGACACAGTGGGTTGAAGCAGTTAGGTATTAGCTGACTCTCTCTTTCCCTCTCCCTCCCTGTCTCTCTCTGTCCCTCCATCTCTCTCTCCACACCTGCTGTTAGTTTCCGTGTGGTGGTCTCATGGCAGTTGGACTGTTTACATGGTAGCTGAAAGCTTCAAAATCAAATATTCCAGAGAGCAAGGTAGGAAGCTTAACCACTTTTTATGACCCTCATCAGAAATCATATAATTTTACTTCTATCATAGCTTATGGATTAATACGGTCACAAAAGCCCATCCAGTTTTAGGGGAAAGGGCATAGGCACCAACTCTTCATAGAAGGATTGTCAGAGAATTTGAGGACACATTTTAAAACTGTCCCAACAGATTCATTTCTTCAACAAATGTTTGTTGTGTGCCTACTATGGGTAGGTATCATGCATACACAAGTGAGTTAGATATAAGGCCTCCTTAAGGAGTTTACTATCTGGTCATGGAGACCAAGAGGTAGGAGACCATTTCACTAGAGTGGGATCAGTATTTTAAGAGAGCAGGCATGCCGAGGGAGAACAGAACAGGAGAATATAATGCCACAGGTACATTTTGGGGAGACACCAGGGAGATGACAGCATCGAGCTGCACCTCGAAGGGCAAGCAAGTGTTCTCCGGTCATGTGGGGACCAAAATGCACAAATGGAGACAGGAAACACCTTAGTGCAGTCTTTTCATTCTGGTTGAATGCTGGTGACATTCTAAGTGTCATTTAGATGGTGACATTTGTTACAAATGTCACACACTGGTGACATTTCTAAGATAACTCAGGAGAGATTGCAATGAGTTCAACCCAAGACATGTTGACATTTTCAGGTGCTGCTAAGACATCTGGAAGTGGAGGAGATCAAGGGGATCCCTGGGTCCCCTAAGAAACAAATCTTTATCTTATTTTTCATCAGGGCCTTAATCACTGCTGCAGGAGAGTCAACAGCTGCAGGTGGTGGCCCTCCTTCCACCAGGGCTGCCTACTCTCAGCTCTTCGTGCCATTGCAGTTCATGATATGAATAGATGCTCTAGAAATATGTCATTAATTATGACTTAACGCTCTCACCTTAGGCACTCAACCCAACCTGAGAAACACAGATTCTACCCGGAGTGGTTGTAATCTTGGGTCCTAGGGAAACAATTCTTCCATCCTGTACCTTCGGGCATCTACTTCACAGCCTTATGCTGGGTTGGCCTCTATCTGGTCAGAGAAGAAAGGTACCTTTGAGGTCATCTCCCCCAGAGTTTGCTAACTGGTGGCCTGCGATCTGCAGATGGTTTGCAGAGTCTTCACTGAAACATGGAATTAGTTGACAACATCATTTAAATCAGGAGATGTTACTTAAAGTGCCTGCATTTCAGCTTCTTTTGAAAATTCAGATTTTAATTTTGCCACCAGGCATAAATTCCCACATGGCAACAGTAAGCTGGAGCCAATATGGGGCTGTGCCTCCAATTTGTCAAGTATTAGGAAGAATGTGGGGACACATTCTCATCCCCAACTGCTAAATTGGTACAATCTGGGGGACAATTTATAGATTTCTACTTAAATTTAAGATTCACATGACATTGTTCTGACAATTGTACCTCTGAAAATGAAAGCTGTGGAAACACTCAAATGGGAGCACCAGGTTGACTTCCACTGTGATATTATTTATAATTAAAAAAAAAGAAAGCAACCTACATCGCTCTCTCTAAGGAACTGGCTAAATAGATTAAATATCTTAATATCATATATCAATGCAACTAAATATTGTATAGCCACTGGGGGAAATGATTTGGTACTATATTAACTTACAATGAAAATGCTTGAAATATATTAATATATAAATATATTAATTTATTTACAAAGCAGATCACAGGATGATGTAGTATAGTATTATCTCATTTAGGCTAAAATCTAAACTGTATTAGCAAACGGTACAACTAATAGCAAAAAGTAGAGGGCTTTGGCCTTAGACAACTTGGGTATTATTGGGCAACCCAAAATACCACTGAAAACTTGTTAAAGTAAAACTAAATTTACTAGAATTCATTGTCAGAATCTTAGTCATGTCTCAGAGAGAGAGAAATTAGCAATAGGATGATTATAGGACCCCAGGGTCTGGGCTTCAGTGGTCTAAGGCTTTTTACCAAAGATAGGGATCTGAGTTCGACAGAGTTGATACCATAATCCAGTTGATACCATAATCTCACATAAGGTGAGAGTGGTAGAGCGAGGTTTGACAAGAGGACTGTTAGGTGGTGAGCAATCCAGGGCTATCTTCAATAACTTGATCTCCAGGAAGTTCCTGAAACCAATGATGAAGTTACTCATGAATTTACAGTCTTGTCTTTGCCAGCCAGGCAGAAATTTTCAGGAACAACCCACCATCATGCTGACATAGGCGGGCCACAGGATTTTTCCCTACAACTAACCTGAATGATATTGATGGCTTGGCTTCTCAGTGCAAACCCCAGCTCTGTCATTTTCCCGCTATAGGAATTTGGGCAATTTATTCAAAATTTCAGTTTCTTTACTGGTGAATGACGATTGACGAGGGTGGGGTGTTAGGATTAAATACGATTCTAGTGCCTAGGGTATAGAAATATGTTAGCAATTTTCTTATATCTGGATACAGAGGCATAGGAAAAGGTTAGAACTGGACTTCTCAGCCTTGACAATATGGACATTTGGGACCAGGAAATTCTCTGTTGTAGGGCCTTGTCCTGTGCATTGTAGGGTATTTGGCAGTACCCCTGAGCTCTACCCACCAGAAGCCAGAAGGACCAACCCCTCTAAGTTGTGACAATCAAAAAATACTTCGGGACATTGCAAAATGTCCTTGCTTAAGAACCACTGACCTAGAGGCAACCATCATGTGGGTTCCACAGGGAAAGACTGGGAATTAATAACATGAGAGAAAATGGTGTATGGCTCGTATTGTAGCCTGCTTTTTTATTCCTGGAGTGCTTGTCCTGTCTGCTCAGCTAAATTGTAAGCTGTTAGAGGCCTCATCTTTGCATCTTCTGCAAGGACTAGTGATTTGCAGACAGTAAGCGCTAGAGGAATATTTCCCATGCTAAAACTTCAGTAGTTACTTGTAGACAGGTTAAATGTTGAAACTGTTGTGGCTACTGACCCATGTATGAGTCTCGAAGAAGAGAAAGGTTAAACCTGTTCATTTCAGAGATAATTTCATTAGACATTAAAAATCGAAGATGCTTCTTAAGTAAATTTGTTCTGCCTTTAGGCTCTAGGATGTGTTCCAGAAAATTCAGAATGACCACAAATGATTGGGAAAGGCTATGGGCCAAGGGAACTTGAATCTCCAATGGAAGTCATTTTAAAGAGCCTCTGTCTGGCAGCCTTGGCCCTCCTTACTCACCCATTTGGAGCCGTTGGTTTCTGCCAGAGCCTGGGAGAGCCATCGAAAGACATGCTTCCAAATGTCCAAATGACCTGGTGCCTCCATCCACCCAGGGCTTCCGGCCAAGTGAAGCATGCTCAGGCTGCCACTATTGCATTTTGGTGGCCTTCAGGTATATCGAGACTGCACAGTTTTTCTTGAACTATAGAGAGAAGGAAAATGGCTGGCGTTACTCTCGCTTTTAAAAATGATTTGCAGGAATTCCCAGTGTGGCTCAGTGGAAACGAATCTGACTAGTACCCATGAGGATGTGGGTTCAATCCCTGGCCTCGCTCAGTGGATTAAAAGATCCAGCATTGCTGTGAGCTGCGACGTAGGTCACAGACAAGACTCAGATCTGGCATTGCTGTGGCTGTGGTGGAGGCCAGCAGCTGTAGCTCCAATTTGACTGCTAGCCTGGGGACTTCCATATGCCTTGGATGCGGCCCTAAAAAGCAAATAAATAATAAATAAATAAATAAATAAATAAATAAATAAATAAATAAATAATAAAAATGTCTTGCAGTGGGAAAACTGTGCCAGAAACCAGTCACCCACACTACAGCCAGGAGCATCTTCCCAAAGCGCAGTCTGACCTGAGGAGTAGAACAGTGTAACTCCTTGTCTCCATGGTAAACACTTCTGGGACTGGGCATACTTCCCTGATGCCATGTTAAACGATACTGCGAATTAGAAAGAAAATGAAAATAACTTATCTGCTTGCTTCAAGAAATAACTTCTAGAGTGGAATGGGTATTTGCACCCCTGTGTTCTTACTAGTGGTATTCACCAAAGCCAAGTGGCAAAAACAACCTAAATGTCCAGCAGTGGATAGATGGATAAACAAAATGTATATCCATACAGTGGAACATTAATCAGCTTTAAAAAGGAAGGAAATTCTGCCACATGAGACAACATGGATGGACCTTGAGGACATTAGGAGTAAAATAAGCCAGTCACAGAAGGACAGCTGATATGTGATTCCAATTACATGAGATATATAGAATTGTCAAATTTATAGAGACAGAAAGCAAAATGCCCAGTTGCCAGGGGCTGAGGGGAGGGAGAAAAGGGGAATTCTTGTTTAATGGGAATGGAGTTTTAGTTTGGGAAGATGAAAAATTTCTGTAGCTGGATGGTGGTGATAGTTTTGTATAGCATTGTGTATATACATAATGCCCTGAACTGTATACTTAAAAATAGTTAGAATGATCAGTGTTGTGTTATGTTATATAATTTTACTGCAATAAAAATGCTTCTAGAGGTTATTAGGAACTAAAATATTTTAATTATCAAGACTAATTAAATATTCACTCATCCAGACTCACTTTGGCCCAATTTAAAGCTACTAGGTCATAAACTCTGCCCAGCTCTGATTCTTGATTTGCAAAATCCTCCTTTAAGTCACCCAGCCTGGATCCTGAATCCTCCCTTCTTTACCCATTCTTGAGATGCCACCAAGAATCTCTCACAACCTAATTGTAGTAGGTCTGATAAACTTACCTTTGCTTAAACAAAACAAAACAAAACAGTTTTTTTCTGATAGGTTATTATTTATTTATTTATTTATTTATTTATTTATTTATTGAAAGTCGACTGTTGACAGATCATGGGTTTCCCTGCTTACAGTCCTTCTGAGGTCGCTCATCACCAATATCTGAGTTTGCAAATGGGTAGCTGGCATGGCCTTGAGTTATATTTTATTTGGCTTGCAAAATGGTTTGAAAAATATTTGAATTTCTGCCAAATGTTAAATACTGAGACTTTTCCCAAAGAAAATGAATTTCCTCTCTGGAAAATTCAGAACCAAATCCATTTGCTAGCCTTGTTTCTGATGCTTGAGTCCATTCATTCAAGGTATTCTCTTAAGCAAAGATGAAATGTTTGATCTGCCTTGACTCTTGCTGTGCACAGCACAGTGTCAAGCACAGGGATATTTTTTAGTCTAACACGCTGTCACTCAGAGGCACTTGCCCAAACTGAATGACAAAGACCTTGCAAGCCCTGAAGTTGGTGAGGGATGTCACTGCTTTGGAGCCAAAGGAGTAGCTCTAAGTCTGGCCTCTACCACCTGACATCCAACGCGGCATCAGGCAAGAACCTTATCTTCTAAGAACCTCAATTCCGCATCTGGAAAATGGGAGCAGCATGTGGCTCTGGGGAAGATTTAATGAGCTACTAAATGTCCT
Source organism: Catagonus wagneri (assembly GCA_004024745.2). Lineage (NCBI taxonomy): Eukaryota > Metazoa > Chordata > Mammalia > Artiodactyla > Tayassuidae > Catagonus > Catagonus wagneri. Next base: position 1,012,042 of record PVHT020000166.1, on the reverse strand, counting down.
GACATGCAGCAAACATGCATAGGTGAAAGCTTTTGTGACTATGGTTATATTCCATGACTTGCACTGAAGCTTTTATTTCTGTGAAATCGCCCTTGCTTTCCATCCACTTTTGGCAGAAGCCAGTTTCAGTCCCACATTCAAATCACAAAGTGTGACTCTGGGCTTTGAGGACAATGAGTGTTACCATGGAAGTGTTTCTGATGGAAGAAAAAATAAAGGGGGAGCAAATTTCAAAGCTGCGCTTTATCTTGAGCATCTTTAAACTACTTCCAAAGCCCATGAAATTGATTGTTCCATGGTTCTTTACAGAGGACATTTTTGGATACAATTCTCTTTTAAATGCATCTGCTGGAGAATGGGCACTAAAAAATGTGCCATCAATGGGAGGAGTGGTTGGAAGGCAAACAACATTGTGTTTATAATTCTGTCTTCAAAATATTTTTACTATGAATATTTTTAACAGAGAGAAAGTTGGAGGAGATAATATAATACACACCCTGGTTTTAAACATCTCACCATTTTGTCATTTTCTTCAGATCTTTTTACTGTTTATGTTAAAGAAGGAAAGTTTGCAGATACAGCTGAATGGTCTTGTATCTCCTTCCCTGATCCTAAGTCCTCCCTCCTTGCCCAGGGAGAACCATGATTCAGAAATTGGTGCATATCATTTTCAGACATGATGCTGTACTTTTACTATATATATCAAATAGCTACTATAAACAATACACTGTATTTTTGGCATGTTTTTAAACCTCAAATAAATAATAATATGCTGTCTATCTTCTCACACTAGTTGCTTTTTTTTTTTTTTTTGGCTATACCCACAGCATATGGAAGCTCCTGGGCCAGGGATTGAAACTGAGCCAGATCCTTAACCCACTGTGCTATAGCAGGAAATCATCACACTGTTTGCTTTTTATATTTTTGTGTAGCGCTGGTTGAATTATTTTAAGTAATCAATTATATAGTAATGGATTACCTTTTTATTTTTTTGGAAGCTCTCAGGTCAGAGATCAGACACACAGCACAGCAGTAACAATGCCAGATCCTTAACTCACTGCACTGCAAAGGAACTCCTAGTAATTCATTACTTTTGATTTGTGGCAGTACTGTATCATTCTTGGGGAGAAAAATGATCACACATCTTCTCTTTCTGGGGCTTCTTGCCCCCTGTAATATAGAGTCTAAATTAAGCCTAGCAGTCTAGACTCCAAGATCCAGGTTGTTTTCCATTCCACCAAGCAGCTGCTAGCTGTTTCCCAACCTTATCATCAGCCAAGAATCTTGTCTCCTCAGGCTACTCCTATTCATCCTTCAAAACCCAATTGAAAAATCTCTTTCTCAGGGAATCTTTCCCTTTAGACTAAATTAGGCAATGTTTCCTTGGCTTCTCATGCACTTTTCACAGACCTTAAGTACAATTCATAACTTACAGCATTGTCATCTGTCTCCCCTTCCCAGACACACAGCTCAGAGTTTCTTAACTGTGGTTTACTCAACTGTACTTCACTGACATTGAACCATCACTGACATTGAACGTATCCCTGGATACTTTATGGCAAGTGGTCAGAATGATTGTGCATACCTGTTGGAGATAGAGAGCGGGTCCTACCAGTGGGTAATGAGCCCTCTTCAACGAGCTTGCTGTGTGCACATCCTCACATCCTCATTCCTTGGTGGCATGAGTTAACCCTTGGGTCTGAGTTTCCTCCCTGCCCAACTTCCAAACAACTCTAAGGAGGTCCCCTTACCTTGGCAAACCAGATACTATGTACGACCAATAGCCTGATCTCAGCTCAACCTTTGGAGACAAGTCCCAGCCAGATTTGGGGGAGAAGAATTTTTTAAAGGACGTGATCCTTGGATCGCAGGTACTCAAACCTGCTTCTGCCTTGGAGGCAGAAGTTTGAAAGGTTCTGGTGCCTGGTGCTCACTCTCAGAGATCCTGAGGTTTCTCTTCTGGGTGCTCCTTGGGCTCTGGGGTCTTCCCCAAGCTCCCCAGGTAAGTCTTACATGCAGTGGGGTTTACAGAGCTTTCTAATGCCCATGTCTGTTCAGTGAGTCTGAACAGGTTGCAGACCCTCCCTTGATCTTCATTCCATCCGCACTCCCACCCAGTGCGGCTGGGTGAAGCCAATTGGCTGAAGGGGCCCTCTCCCCCCCCACCCCGTCCCTTCACCAGCACGAAATCTGTTCTGATTAACTCACTGCACTGAGCGAATACCACCTCTTCACACACTGTGTTTGGAAAGACTTGGGGTGCTTTGCTTTGGAGAACAGGACAAGCCAGAAGCAGCCTAGAATTTCATGAACACACTGAGGCTCGGTTTCAAGGTGGCCTCTTCCTGGCCGTGTGCTGGCTGGTGGGACATTCACGTTCCCCCAGAGAATGGACTCTGGGTTTTCTTCATCATCGTTTTGTGGAATCAGTCTCACAGCAAGCCTAGGAGGTCAGGCAGGTGATCTCCATCCTTATAAATGAGGACGCCAGTGCTATGGAGAAGCAACCCGCCCCAGCAAAGATGGGACGCACGTAGGAGGGACCAAGAGCCTGGCTAAATCTAGAACTGTCTTCTCTGGACTTCCAGGAAGAAGGTAAAGGTCAAAAGAGCCATGGTGATGGAAGGCATGGGCTGCAGGAAGGCCTGGGTGAGACCACTGAAGTGAGGTTTCCAGCCTGAGGCTCCTTTGGAGCACAAGCGTTCAGGTCACCCGTTCAAATCATGGCTCAAATCCCAGCACCTCTTCTTACTGTGTTTGTGATTTTGGCCAGGCAATTGTACCTTGTTGTGCCTCTGTCGCTTGTTTGTAAAGAGGGGACGATGGCGTGCGATAATAAATTTAGGGAACATGCAGCACAGTGTCAGGCTGAGGTTTTACTTCCAGACTTGTCCTTTCCTAGCTATGGGATTTTTTTTCTTTCTTCTTTTCGGTTTCTTTTGCTTCTAAACTTCAAAGCTGTCAAAAAGTTGAGCTTGGCTGTTATCGCTGAGTGGAGATCCTGGCTCTTGAGTTTAATCTGTTCTTGGATCTTCAGCTTTACAACTCCGCCACCTCGTGGCCATCATGTGTATTCTGTAAGGGAAGAGATGTTTTAAGGACAGAGCAGTAGCCCTGTCCATTGAACAAAGGCTCTCTGCTTTGAGACAACTTGGATCTCCTCCAACTAGTTTGTATCAAAGATTCTTAATCTTCACAGTTACATCTTTCTGGAAGGTGCTTATTAAAATGTAAATATATTCCTTTGGAAAAATAAACAGGGCTTAGAAAATGATCATCTTTTGGAGTTTCTGTTGTGGCTCAACGGGTTAAGAACCCAACTAGTGTCCATGAGGACATGGGTTCGATCTGGCCTCGCTCAATGGGTTAAGGATCTGGTGTGTTGCTGTGGACTGTGGGTCACAGACGCAGCTCGGATCCAGTGTTACTGTTGCTGTGATGCAGTCTGGCAGCTGCAGCTCCGATTCGACCCCTGGCCCAGGGACTTCCATATGCAACAGGTGCAGCTGTAAAAAGAACAAAAAAGAAAATAATAATCATCTTTTAAGTTTCCAATAATCAACACTGGACAGTAGTTTGGGTGTTGACTTTAGGGACGTAGACACTGAGTGTCTCGTTAGTACTGAGTGTAAATTTGGAGCATGCTACCTGAAAGCAAACTCTGCTTAAATGGACATGTTCTGCATTAAACATATATTCACAAATAGACTAATCTGGCTTTGCTGGCCAGGCTAACCAGCTGCATCGGTGACTTGGAGGGGCCTGACACAGCCATCTCCTTCCATCTTTACAATATTCCACAGCGTTGCCTCTGTCTCATCTCCGTGCTGGGTTATGAGAATAGAGGCAGAGAAACAGGTGCAGGAATAGGGGAACCGGACAGAATTGAGTCAGAGGCCAGGGTTTGGATTCCAACATCACCACTTCCAGTCTACAACCTTGAGCAAGTCCCTTAACTGCTGTCAGACTCATTTTGCTCATCTTTAAAATGAAGACTAATGGGAGCTCTCATCATGGCTCAGCGGAAACGAATCTGACTAGTATCCAGGAGGACACAGGTTCGATCCCTGGCCTCACTCAGCGGGTTAAGGATCCAGCATTGCTGTGAGCTGTGGTGTAGGTCACAGACGAGGCTTGGATCCGGTGTTGCTGTGGCTGTGGCATAGGCCAGTGGCTATAGCTCCAATTCGACCCCTAGCCTGGGACTCTCCATATACCTGGGGTCGGCCCTAAAAAGATAAAAGGATAAAAAGAGAAAAAAAAGACTAATGACATCAGATATCATGGGTATTGTTATCTCCCTTTTACAGCTGAGGAAATGAGTCAAAGAACAGAAGTCACTTCTATGCCTGGAGCTGGACAGGTGGAAAGTGCCAGAGCCAGTTATTCACACCCCAACCTCCCCAGCACTTGAGGCCGGCTCTGCGGAGTGAATGAGTGCATTGCACAAGCCAACGGCTCCCTCATCGTTTTAGAGACAGCAAGTACTTTCTTGCCTGCCTAAATATCAGCCTCAGCTCCCATCACTGACTCCTGAAGCTCCTCGTCTTGCTAACCAGGTGATGCATCTCCTTGCATGGGCATCAGTTCAACAAAAGGTAAAAGAATTTGCTAAATACCTTGAGATCTCTGGATCAAAAGGCCTCTTGAAACACCACATCCACTTTAAGGATCCAGGCATCATGTTGTTATTTTTGTGTGTTTTGCCTTTTTCACTTGCTCGCCAAGCAAAGCTAAAGCCAGAAACCCTGGTTTTTGATTTCTCATTTGTGAGACCCAAATATTTCAGATCTGATTTATCTTACCTCCATTTCTGCATTCCATTTTTGGCTGTTTCTTGCATTTGCTAGGTTTGCTTATTTGAAGTCATTCATATTACATTGTAAATCATTTAAATCAGTAATGAAATGTGAAAGATGCACAGTTTTCCTGTCCAGATGCCTTTTCTTGTAAACCCATTAAAATGCAAAATAGAAATAATTTGCAATTAAGTTATCCCCTCTCACACACACAGTTACAAACATGTTCTTTCTGGTACACATTCTGCCAAAGATGCCTTCTGCCTCCCATGGTTCCTGGGCTTGTTCACTCGCTCGTGCATTCATTTATTCTTTCATAGATTCATCAAATATTTATTAGGGTCTACTGGGTACTTGGCTGCGAACCAGACTCCGGGGACCCAGAGATGAATAAGACACAGACACAGCCCAGAATAGTATGAATTTGAAATCAGACAAAAGTAGATTTTTTTCATCTTGTCTCTACCGTTTCCAGCTGTGTGACCTTAGCAAGTTGCTAAACCTCCTAGAGCCTTGATTCCCTCATTTGTTGAAGAGAAATGGGCTGCTAACACCATTAGATGTAATCTTTGCCTGGTGCTGAATGAACAGTAGGTCTAATGCACAACTTTCATTTATTTATTTATTTTTATTTTTAGGGCCACACCTGGGGCACGTGGAAGTTCCCAGACGAGGGGTCCAATCGGAGCTGCAGCTGCAGGCCTATGCCACAATGCTGGAACTGAGCCACATCTGTGACCTATGTGGCAGCTTGCAGCAATGCTGGAATCTTTATCTGCTGAGTGAAGGCGGGGATTGAACCTGCATTCTCAAGGAGACTAAGGTAGGTTCTTATCCTGCTGAGCCACAACAGGAACTCCTAATGCACAACTCTGGCTGTGTAATTTCAGCACAGCCTCTGCCTTCAAAGAGCTCAGATCTCGGAGGGCTCTCAGACACGCACCATCTATGCACATACATGCTTTTATTCGGGGGCTGTGCAAAGGACTCTGAGGCTGAACAGGGGGTACGTACCTCCACTGCGGGGCTGGGGAAGGATTCAGAGAGAAGGAGGCATCATCTGTAAGGTAAGCTCACCAGGAGGAGGAGGGGAAATGGTATTGAATGTAGATGGCACAAGAGTTCCCGCTGTGGTACAACAGGATCAGCGGCGTCTCTGCAGCCCCTGGACACAGGTTAGGTCTCCGGCCTGCCCCGCACAGTGTGTTCAGGATCTGGCATTGCTACAGCTGTGGCATAGGTCAAAACTGAGGCTTGATTCTGATCCCGGCCTGGGAACTCCATATCCTGCGGGGGCAGCCAAAAAAGAAAAAGAAAAAAAAAGGAATAGGTGGCACAGGAGTTCCCGTTGTGGCTCAGCGGTTAATGAACCCAACTAGGATCCATGAGGACACGGGTTCAATTCCTGGCCTTGCTCAGTGGATTAATGATCCTGAGCTGTGGTGTAGGTCGCGGACACAGTTCGGATCCCGAGTTGCTGTGGCTGTGGCTTAACCCACTGAGCGGGGCCAGGAATCAAACCTGCAAGCTCATGGTTCCTAGTTCGATTTGTTTCTGCTGCACAATGACGGAAACTCTGTGATTGTCTTTCTTAGCATGGGATTTCTTCATGATTGATGGTTCGTAGGTTCATTTAAATGGAAAATTCCTCCCTCTCTGTCTCCTCCTCCTCCTCTTTTCCTTCTCCTCCTTCTTCTCTCCTTTCTTGGTTTTGAGGCAGAAGGTAGATGGGCTCCAGGCTGGACAGTTACAGCTAGCGTCCTGTTTATACTTTTGGAGGCAGGAGATAGGTAAGCTCCAGGATAGACCTTTACAACTAGCCACCAGTTTCTCCTTGGAGACAGAAATAATGATTACCCCTCCCCCCCGCAGCGTGCCCTGCCCCTCCCCTCCCTCCTCTCCCCCCGTGACCACTAGCTTGTTCTCTGCTACATGGGACTCTAGGCGCCTTGATAGTGCGGTAGGTAGCACCTCAGTCTCATACTGTATGTGAGTCTGTAAAAACACTTTTTAAAGTAACTTTGTAATGACCCGGGCAAGTGTTTATTGATGTAATATATTTAGCATAAAAATTAGAAATGACAACTGTAGACATAGTATGTAGCCAAAGATGTATTAAAAAGCAAACAAAACACAAGTACGTTGAATAAAAAGCCTAGGTGGGAGTTCCCATTGTGGCTCAGCAGTAATGAACCTGACTAGCATCCATGAGGACTCAGGTTCGATCCCTGGCCTCCCTCAGTGGGTTAAGGATCTGGCGTTGCCATGAGCTGTGGTGGAGGTCGCAGACACAGCTCGGATCTGGTGTTGCTGTGGCTGTGGTGCAGGCTGGCAGCTGCAGCTCTGATTCGACCCCTAGCCTGGAAACTTCCACATGCCGTGGGTGCAGCCCTAAAAAGCCAAAAAAAGAAAAAAAGGTCCAAGTGGTATTCTTCTCTCTCTTTGTGATGGAGGGTAAATCCTGTTTCCTTCTGTGTTTGTTTTTTTAGCGTTAGCACATCTAGCATATTTAACTTGGGTAAATAAAAAACAAAAACAAGGCATTTCTTGAAAAATGTTACCATTTTGAGCCCTCACTCTGCCCCAGAGGCTGCTTTGGTCGTTCTCCAGAACAAACATCAAAAAGGGTGCTCTCCTGGGGGCTGGGTCCCACTCCCTCCCCACACCCACAGTCTGGTCATTTGGGTCTCCCCGAAGGATTCCCCCATAGGAGCTGCTCTCCCTGATCCTAGCACCTCTCAGGTCCCCTCCTCGGTGCTGCCCCCTGACCAGACCCCCAGCTACTCCCTGCTTGTGTGACTCACTACATGTTCAGCTTCGCTTGACAAGAAGCTCTCCCGTCCCCCAAGTCCCCTATTCCTTCTGCTCTGCTTCATGGCCTTTGATGGGGAAGAACTGAGGCGCCTCTCCCCCTGATTAGCTACATCCCCAGCCGCTCCCCCATGTCCCCACAGCCCGCCCCCAGCTTCCTCAGCCCTCCCATCACCCCCATTTACTGAGCTTTCCTGAGCTTTCTTGATGCCTTGCACCCCACGACGGCAGCTGCAGCCTGCGCGGGTGACTGAGGCATGATGGCTCTCATAATCAGAGACTAGCAAAGGAGACAGGGAGCCTTGACAAAGTGACAGTGAAAAGCCCAGCAGAAAAGCTCCCCTGAAGTTGACACGATTTGATCAAAAGAGGCGAAATTCTAAGGGATGAAAATGCAGTGCTGTTATGACTTTAAAATTGTGTTAAGAGCTTCACCCTTTTCCTCAGCAACACGAAAACAGAAAGTACTTTCCCTGGTACTGGGGAAGGTAGGAGAAAACTTGAAACTGGGTCAGAGCCACCTGGAAACTCCAGGAGTTCAGCATGCGGGGCCCGGGGCAGGAGCCGTCCCTGGAAGGTGGTGCAAGGATTTCTACAGACCCAGCAGGGCCTGCCTGGGGCCCCCGAGAGGGAGGAGGAGGAATAGAGAGAAGAGCAGGCAGAACAAGTCTCCATCCGTTTACTGATACTGCGTCATGTAGAAATACTTAACTACAGAGGAGACATGCACGATTCACTTGTTAGGCTGTGGAGAAAAACAGACTGCCAGCAGATGACAGATTTTACCACATTTGGAGGTGTGACCACTGCTGTGTGTCCAGCTGGCTCATTCCAGTTTACAAGAGCCGATGGTAGGCATCACTGCCCAGCTCTGACTTCATTAGAAGCTTGCAATCAGTCACGGGATGGGAATATTTACACCACAGCAAGTGGCAAGTGCTGTAGGCAGGGCTCTTTTTTTTCCCCAGACCCTCACACTCTCCCCTCATCTGTAGACTTTCCCTTGTAGACTCCTGGGGCTCCCCAGACCCTCTCGAATGACTCCCAAGTCCATCCTTCCCCAACCCAGACTTGTGTCTAAACGCCAGGCCCACGCCACCAGCCTTTGGATATCCCTTCCCAGATAACAGTAGTCTTTCCTACGGACCAGCTCCTTCTCCCTGGTGCCCATCCTAGTCAATAATACTACTTGTCCCCAAACCATATCCCTGAAATGAACCTGGGCCCCTCTTGCTTAATGGGTCTGCTCAGCCATGAGGTCCCACTAATTGTATGTCCTCCATAACTTTGTACTGTCTTGATCTAGCCCCTCCTCGGATCACTTCTGCTTATTGCAAAACTCTCTTCTCCCCATCTCCCCATCATTGTATGAGTAATTTAAACCAAACAGGTCATGTGGTAGAGGGTGCAGCTGGGTTGACTGTGACTCCCTTGTCTCTGGGGAGGTGAGCTCTGAGCTGAGATCTGCAGGATGCAAAGGAGCCAGCCATGGAAGACCCAGGGGGGTGATTTACCCCGCCCACCTCGTATCACTCCATGTGTCACTCCATGAAGTTTCCAATGCCCTTGACCTCTTCTGCAGACAAGGGGATGGAAAACCAGTGTCACTGCTGCGACCTAGCAGTGTGTTTGCCCCGTGGCCGGGTTCCTTGCCAGGTGGTGACCAGAATCCAAATGAACCAAGCTACCCATCACCAGTGACCAAGCTGGACAGTTGGGCTCCAGAATGGCAAAGAGCTGGACCACTCCTGCCCAGATGTCCACAGGGTTCAGTTCCTTACTCCTGCAGACCTCAGCTCACATGTCATCTTTTCTTCTTCTCCTTTTTTGACCGGGGTGGCATATGGAGGTCTGGGTTCAGGGAACAGTTGTGTGTGCTAACACGGGATCCTTAGCCCACTGTGCCGGACTGGGCATCGAACCTGTGCTCCAGAGACACCGTCAGTCCTGTTGTGCCGCAGTGGAACTCATCACACACCTTCCTGTCAGAGAGGCTGTCCCCCCCTCCCACCTGGCTCGGCCCCACCTTGGCTGTTCCTCAGAGCGCCTTTGGCACCTGACCTCTGTGGTGCTTATTTGTGCATGTGTGCGCAGCCTGTCTGGATTGCAGGCTCCGCGACCCAGGGGCGTATTTTCTCACTGTTCTACTCCTAGGAGAGTGTCTGGCCCATTGCAGAGTCTCCCTAATTAGCAATTACAGTTCGCTAAAGGCCCCATTGTCTTCTCTGCCTTTCTACATTGACTGAAAGAAAAATAAGCAAAATAAACTTCCTTTTTCAGTAAAAAAACAAAAAGGGTGCCAAATGAGCTATTTTGAAAGAAAAAGGAAGAGCTCGCATCCGTGCCAGCCACTTTCCTTGTGAGATCTCACTCGCCCGCCCAGCGCCTCTTGGGAGGTGGCATTTTGATCAGCATGTGTGCCACGAGACTTCAAAGACTAGCTGATGTGCTTTTACTTATCTCTGTACTTGGGACATGTCTCACTTGTACCCTGAGGGCTGTGCTCCCCTAGAGTTATCCACTGCCTTGGGAGGTGGCAGTCCTTGTGGGATCAGAGGAAAAAAAAAAGTCACACATTTCTGTCTTTTAAGTTCAAAAGCCAGTGATGATATAAAGCAGAACAGTTGTGACACACACTGGGCAATCAAAATTTCCAGCTCCCCAGACTACAGAAGACACTGCATGGGCTGGAGGAAGGAGGGGGAGCATAAGGACGGTAAATGACAGGGCTGCAGGCACTGGGGCACCCCCTCCACCAACGGGACAAAGTCAGGGGGCCTCGTGCAGGCCTTCTCGGGGCTACGAAGGGACCAGGGCCCGTTGGAGCGAAGACTGGCCATTGCTTTCACCAAGGTCCATTCTCTACCTAAGGCTCCCGGAACAAAGACAGGTCTTAAACAGTGGAGAGAGGAAGAAGGGACAAAAACACAGGACCAGGAGATTGGATTAAGATGGCGGAATAGAAGGACTGGAGCTCAACTTCTCTCCCAAAAAACAGCAAAACTACAAACAAATGCCAAGCAGCCTTCAACCAACTGGACTGTAAACTTCCAAAAAAGATATTCTACTCCAGAAGACAAAGAGGAGATCATATCAAGAGGTAGGAGGGGCGATTACGCGATAGAAGCAACCCCATACCTCCCGGGTGGGAAGCCCCACAGACTGGAAAGTAACTGCATCACAGAGACTCAGCTACAGGACTGAGA
>PVHT020000166.1:968504-1000226 GCA_004024745.2 Catagonus wagneri | reverse complement strand
CAATGCTACCGCTTACATGTGGAAACTAAAGAGACACAATGAACTTCTTTGAAGAACAGACAATGACTCACAGATTTTGGAAAACCTTGGTTTTTCAAATAAGACAATCTGGGGGGTGGGGGGATGCACTGTGGGTTTGGGACACAAAATCTATCGTATTGACTTATGATCTTTGTACATCTATAACTGAAATAAAATTCATTGTTAATATGAAAATAAATAAATAAATAAATAAATCAAGCACAGGCATTGTAAAAAAAAAAAAAAAAAAAACACAGGACCAAGGGGTTGGGGGAGAGTAGAGATTAAGTTCAAGACCTCCCAGGACTAGGAGTTCCCTGGTGGCTCAGTGGGTTAAGGACCTTGCATTGTCACTGCTGTGGCTCAGGTTCGATTCCTGGCCCCAGGAACTTATGCATGCCACGGGCACAGCCAAGAAAAAAAGACCTCCCAGGGGCCTTCCATTGTGTCCATTTTGCAGATCAAATAAACAAGACTCTGAAGTTAATGGCCTGTACAAACAGATGAGATGGGGAAATGTTTCAACCCAAATTTCTTTCTCTCCAGGGTTTCTGAACTTCCCAACCCACCCAGCCACCTGCATCAAGAGGTGGCACTGATCAAAGTCTGTTTCCATTTCCTACCAATCTCAGGTGACCTACTGGCCATTAATGATTCTTCAAGTGAACCAAGCCAGAATTGTATTCCCAGAGGGATGTGCTGGTGGTTCAGCATGTGACCACTAGGGGGCGCCAGCAGCACACATACCTGCCAGTCCAGTCCTTCCTTGTGGGGCTTCCTCCAGCCAGGCTTCTTTGTGAGCTGAGAAGGGGCCTTTTCCTCCCTTATTTCTTTATTCCACAGCACACCACCCAGTAGGTGTGAGTGACAGTGAGTAAGACTTGTTGGGGGACAGAACACCTGCTGTGGGTGGGTTCAGAGCCTCCAAGGACAAGCCATACATGACACTGGAATTTCTCCAAATCTGGCCTGGCACCCCCATCTCTGTGTGTTCTTTAACATGCAGATTCACCCCGCCATCATGGAATCAAAACGGTGTTGGGCCCAGGAATCTGCATTTATACCGAGTGTAGAAGAGTCAGAAGCCAAATAAACTTGGAGAACCCATTTCAGCCCTTAAGGCACATGACAGCCCAAGTCAGCTTCACACAGTTGTTGTGAGATCCCAGGAGAAGAAACTACTTGCCCAGAGCCACACCCCCGTGAGCAGTGGGGCCCGGACTTGACCCGTGCCTACCTGGTTGATGCAATTGGTGGACCACCTAGGCTTCAGTTAGGGTCTGGTCCCCACGGGGACATACCTATAAGCAGCGCCCCTTAAAAAATGAGGCCCTCTTGAAGTTCCCACTGTGGCACAGTGGGTTAATGATCCAGCTTGTCTCTGTGGAGGTGCCAGTTCAATCCCCGGCCCAGCACAGAGGGTTAAGGATCCAGCATTGCTGCTGTTGCAGTGTAGGTCACATCTCTGGCTCAGATTCGATCCCTGGCCCAGGACCTGCCATATGCTGCAGGGGCAGCCAAAAGAGAAAAAAAGAATGAGGCCCTCTTATTTAGGCATCAGTTGCTTCATAGAGGCATGACCACAGGACCCCAAGAATGAGGTATTTAGTGTGGGGGTGACTTTCTTTACCCCTTCCCCAGCCAGGCTTCCAAGATCTCTGAAATAGTGTTTAGAAATCGTATTAGGTTCCTGTTGGAATCAGAAACAAAGGCAGATGTATAACTATTTGATAATGCCCTTCTACTTAGAAAATAACCCTAATCCTTAATGTCCAGGGGTCTCCTTTCTGGAAACTTCCAATCATCTGTCCCCATCCTTGCAGTGTTAAGAGAGTAGAGGCGTAGACCACTTCAGCCACAAGAAAACAGTAGTAAGTATATTTAGAACACTCAGGAGGGGAGTTAGGGAAAGTGAGTGCCTCAGTGGTGAAAAGAAACGAGAGAGGGGAAGGGGGAAAGAAATGGAGAATCTGTAAGCAAAGGTGTGACCGTCTTGTCTGAGCAGCTCCACAGAGTGGGAACCACTGCAGTCAGATATCTGTTGGGATGTGAATTCTGGAGCGATGTCTTCAAGCCCTGAGGACATGAGACAGGGAGAGGTTCGGCCATCACTGTGGTTGTTATGGAAACAGAACCAGTCTTGAGAGGAACACACTGGCTGCCATCGCCACTGAGAAAAGACCTGGGTCTGGCTACCTGCTGCCCTGCTCCTAGGATCTCAACCAACCCACAGGGCAGATAGAGTTTCAGTCTCATCTTTTGTATTTTGAGTTGGGAGTTCAGTCTCGTCTTTTGTATTTTGAGTTGGTTCACGCATTTGGCTGGTTATTTTTCCGCTCAGCGATAGTAGGCTGCTTCAAAGAAAATGGATATGTTGAAGGAGCTGGAATATTCAGAGCATCTCTTTAAGGATTCTTCAAATATCCAAGGGCAGACTGAGAAGAAATCAGACTGGGTTTAGGTAGAATCTAATGGGTAAAAATTACAGGGAAGCGGGTTTCTTTTTTTTTTTTTTTTTTTTGCCACATCTGAGGCACATGGAAGTTCCCAGGCCAAAGACTGAACTTACACCACAGTTGCGACTCAAACAGCTTCAGTGACATCATCAGATCCTGAACTCGCATCACCACAGGAGAACTCCCAGAAAGCAGGTTTCAATTTCATAAAGTCCAATTCACCCAAATTCACCCAAATTCACTGGGCATCTCTATAACCTCTTAACCTAGGGGATGGGCCCAACCCTGATGATTTCAAGATAACTTGAGGGGATCTATTGATGATTTTCTTTTTCTTTTTTGACCATCCCACAGCTCCTGGGTCAAGGATGAGACCCGAGCCACAGTTTCAACCTACACAGCACAGCTGCAGCAATGCCAGATCCTTTAACCCACTGTGCTGGTCCCGGAATTGAATCTGAGTCCTTGGTGCTCCAGATATGCCACTGATCCTGTTGTGCTACAGTGGGAACTCCTGCATTGAAGAATTTTAAAAATAGCTGTGTACTTATTTTATTGAGAACTGAAGAAAAATGAAATTGTACTTTCAGCGCTTTATTCATATTACTACTTTATTCATGGTAGTAATACAAAATTTTATTTTTCAATGAATTTATTTTTAAAGTTAGTTGTTTAAAGAAACATTAAGTAAGTAATACTAACGATGGTGCCCAGAAGGTGCAAAAATTGTGAAGGCAGTAAGAGACTGACACTTTGGGAAACGGTGACCTGTTGGCATTGATTTGTGAATACAGGTAGTTGCTGTAACAAACAAGCCCTTTGTCTCAGTGGCTATAGTGGTCTGTCATATAAACTATATCTTTTATTATGCACACTTGGTATAGCTGTCTCTCCTCAAATCGCACTGGCTCTGTGACTTGCCCTAATGTAGAGAACACAGGGGAGGTGATGCTAGTTCCATTCCAAGCCTAAGCCTTAGGAAGGTCCAACTCTTGGCCACCCTGAGCTCCAGAGAAGAAGTCTGGCTGTGCTGTTGGAGAGACAAATGGAGGACAACAGGAGAGGCCATGAGGAAGAAGGACAGGTCCTGATAATGAGAAGAGGAAGGTGTCCTGATGAGAGAGAGAGGCTAGGCATCCTATTGTCCCGACTGAACCCAGCCAACCCACCAGCTGAACATCCTGGTCACATGAGTAATCAGTGGCAAGACCAGTGAGGGAAATGCCCAGCTAAGCCCAACCCATAGGCTGAATTGTGTGCAGTTAAAAATAGCTGTTGTCTTAACCCACTAAAATTTGAGATGGCATATTATGCAATAATAGGTAATGATGTAAAGGGTTTTGATAGAATGCAAGTTTCTTTCTCATTCACCATATACTTCAATGTAGGCTGAGAGCTGGGAGTGCTCTGCTCCATGCTGTCATTCAGGGATTCAGTATCTTTCCATTGAGTGGCTCCAGCATCTTCCAAGGCCTTGGATGCTCATCCAGATCCTCAGTGCCTGGCTACAGAGGATTTTGCAGGAGGTGTTTGGTGAGGGGTGAAGCTCTGAAAATGGCTGGCAGTTACATGGCCCCACTTAGCTTAAAGGGGGCTGGAAGATGTGACTGAACCATGTACCAGGATAAATAGGAAAAGTACAGATTTAGAGAAACCTACCCTCTCTTCACACATGTTATTAAAACACATGCATCCAATACGCAAAACACTAATGACATAGTGCAGTGAGTCTTGTACTAGACTATGAATAAATGGCTTTGGGGACCCTGACAAAGGAGCATTGAGCTTTGCATGGAGCCGGATCCACCAGTTAGCAAATACATAGAGTGGTGGGTAAACTTTTGGACTGAGTTTTGAAGGATGACTAGGAATTTTCCAGCCAGAAGGGGAAGGTGAATCTAGGCAGAGGGTAAATAGCCATGAAAGAACATATTATTGACAGAAAGCAATTAAAGAAATAGCCACGAAATAAAATGAAACTAGGTTTGGATGATATGTTTTGAGGCCTCAGAGTAGGACTGCATTAGAGGAGTCCCTGGACTTTTCAGTTACATGAACTTTTAGGTTGAACTCATTTTGAGCTGAGTTCAGTTACATGTAAACCAAAGAGCCCTGATGAGTAATCCTTCCTCATGTAAATTTCTAGGATTAATTATTTCTAAACAAGTAGTATCCATTGCATCATCCAAGACCAGTCACCCCAAAGTGCAGTAGGAGACAGCTAGACAGCAAACATAAAGCATCCTTAACCAGATATTTACCCCTGGTCCACACTGTCAGAGTCCTTGATGAGTTACTCTATCACCTATTCTTTGGAGTCAAAACATTTCCATCTTGGAAGTTCCCTGTTGGTGCAGCAGATTAAGGATCTGGTGTTGTCACTGCTGTGGCTTGTGTTGCTGCTGTGACGAGGGTTTGATCCCCGACTGGGGAACTTCTGAGTGCCACAAGTACAGCAAAAAAAAACCCCCTCGATTGTTCTGATAACATTTCTGTCTCTGAACCTCTGGCTCCCCTTCTGTCTGAGGGCATTGCAGCAGCCATATCACTAGGGCACCCTCTTAGCTCCTGCTGGAACTGTGCCATCATCCCAGGGGACTCACTTCTGGCCACAGATGATTGGATGAGATGTAGCCACCTGACTCTTAATAAGCCAATCACATTCTCTCCTATTAGAACTAGAATGAGAGACGCAAATCTCTAGGGAGACATTGATAAGCCTGCAGTTGACAGTCTGGGATTTAGGATCTGTTTTTAGCAAGGAGCAAGTTGGAAAGAGAAAGGCTTGAGAAGAAACGGATAACAGAGAAGCCCTTAAGCCTAGGAAAGGAAAGAAAGAAAGGGAAGCATGGCCCAATGCCTTTCCACTTCCCATGACACCCAACTCATTGTCCTGCTTTTGTTTTTCATGGCACTCCCTTGTAACTTCCTAAGAAGCCCCCTTCTCTTAGATCATTTGAATAGGTACTGTTCTTTGCAAAATACATTAGTCCTTACTGAAGCAGAGAAAACAGCAATTTGTTGGAGCTATCGCAATTCTAATAATATCATAATATAAAAGAATGATCATGAAGCAAATTGAGGATGAAAATATGAGAACATTGTGTAGATTACGTGCGATTATCCATGATATGCGTAGTCCCTGGCACATAATAGTTGCACTCCCTCCTGAAACATGCCATTATGACTGTTATGATGACCATTATTGTTCCTTGAATAGCCTCCACACACACACACACATTCCTGAGTGTGTGACTTTACTGAGGATTTCATAAGGAGTGGAGAGAGGATTTACCTTGCCTGGCACACAGCTGCCAAACTCAAATCCCAGTACCTATCCTCTTCTACAAAGACCCTAGCCAGCCATGGCCCACAAAGTAATTTTTTCTCTTTGCCTTCTCCCAAGAAGGCCCCAGACACATGACCTCTTCTCTACCTCCAGGGTTCCCAGCTCCACTGCAAACTTGCACAGCCAGTCCCATCAAGGTACTCAGCAGAACAAAGGCTCTGCATGGTAACTGTCAGCCAGCTCCCCGCTTACACTAACCATGGCGACTGAGATTGAGCAGACACTGTGCTGGCTCCAGTGATGGCCCTCGGAGTGAAGCTAGATCTGGCTCTGCCAAGAGTCCAACAGAACGGAACATCAGCTCCCATCCAGGACCGGGGTCTAATTCAGTCTCTCCGCGACAGCTGCTATGTGACACTGACGGGCCTGCCCTCTGTCTTCTCCCCCACACTGCCCTCTCTCTCACCTCCCTTGCCAGTCGTAAGGACTCTTGAAGATGACACATCAGACCAATGCCAAGTTGTCAGTGAAGGAGGTGGAGCCTGAATGGAGCATTAGGACTAATCAACAAAACCTGACAAAGGGGCAGGAAGCCCGAGGCTTGTTCTATGGGGAAGGTGCTCTGTCTCCATCGAAGGGGAGAAGTCTGGCAGGAGATGGAGGTTGGAGAAGCTGAGAGAAATCCTTCTAATGTACCAGATGTGTCTTGAAATGTCTTGTGTCTCATTCTCCACAAAGCTCCAAGACCAAGTAAATGTTCCTGGTGAACAGGAAGTGGGCATGTCTGGGAGTTTTGAAACGATGAGGAGCTGTCAGCTCACATTACAATTAAGCTAAAATGGGCCCTCAGTGGCCTTTGGTCAAACATATTGGTTAACTTAATTTCATGCCCGTGGTTTCCAATTCTACAACACAGTCACCCCAGACAATGATTTTATTGGCCCCAGGAACCATGATGCATATAAGCTTTTAATTTGCCCAATATCCTTGCCCCCAATATCCTTGCAACTTCTCTAAAATAGATAAATCGCTGATACTCATTGTTGACCGCAAATTTCATCATCACTCAAGTTTCAAGTTTGAAATTCTAAAAAAAAAAAAACAACCTTAAAAAACAACAACAAAAAAGAAAACCGCACCAAGCTGAGGATAGTGGAAGGCTATATGTTGGAACAAGAAATTTATAATAAAAAAGGAATACTAGTGACTGGCAAGAATAGAAACGTGTCCCTGTGTAGAGATAGTTATATAAATGCAAATTGAAAAGACAACAAAGTATCATTTTCATTCAGCAAAGTAGCAGATGCTAAGACATTTATTTATTTTTATATATTTATGAACGGCACCCATGATATATGGAAGTTCCCCAGCCAGGGATCCAATCCAAGCCACAGGCAGATGTGACCTATGCCACAGCTGTGGCAACGCCCGATCCTTACCCCCTTCACTGGACCGGGAATCAAACCTGTGCCACCGTAGAGACAATGCCATATTTTTAACCAGCTGAGCCCCACTGGGAACTCCTAAACCATTTAATTTTTTTTTTTTTTGGCCACGCTGGCACCATGCGGAAATTCCTAGGCCAGGGATCAAACCTGCACCATAACAATGACTTGAGCCACAGTAGTGACAACGCAGGATCTTTAACCCACTGAGACACCAGGGAACTCTGCAAATACCAAAACATTTGATAATTCCTGTTGTTGAAAAGGATGTAGGGGAGTTCTCCTCGTGGCTCAGCAGAAACGAATCTGCATCCATGAGGATGCAGGCAGGTTCGATCCCTGGCCTCACTGAGTGGGTTAAGGATCAGGCATTGCCTTGCACTATAGTGTAGGTCACAGCCACGGCTCGGATCTAGCCTTGCTGTGGCTGTGGTGTAGGCCAGCTGCTAAAGCTCTGATTCGACCTCTAACCTGGGAACCTCCATATACCATGGGTGCAGCTCTAAAAAGACAAATAAAATAAAATAAAATAAAATAAAGGATGTAGGCAGACAGAAATCCTCTTACACTATTAAATCAGTAAGACCATTTTGAAAATAACTTAGCACAATCTTTCCAAATTATTAAAGTATATTGTCTTTGACCTAGCCTTCCTGCTGCCAAGAAGTTTCCTACCATTGTTAACATAAATTTGACTTCTATGCAGTGGTCAGACTAAATGAGCTGGGTATACATAGAGCCTCATGTAGAATGATTCCAAAAATACAACGTGCAAAAAAACAGGAAAAATAATGGATTTCAAGTATAATATGTAGCTCCAACAACATTAATGCTTGGAACTGTACATATAATGGAAATGAACAATTAAAGGTGGGTAGAAAGGATACACATTATATTCAAGAGAGTGGATGCCTGTTGTGAGAATCATGGTAATGAAGAAGGTAATAAGTGAACAATAATAATATTTTTTTAAATTAAAGAGATTTTAGATGGACAATAATTATGCCTTGCTGTGAATTAAGTGACATGATGGGCTCAGTCAGATACCACTGAAATATGAAAAAAGAAAAATTAAAACAGTGGCAACAAAAGCTCCCAACTCTTCTTGCCTATGCATACGGAATATACAAGTTCAAAAATGTTGAGCCATTTGATGTATCAGCAATAAGTTAAAAACATTCTAAATGCCCATCAGTAAAGATTAGATAAATTAGCTTATATGTGTCCAAGAGCACACAATGAAGCCTTGAAAAAATAATGAGGTAATTCTATAGTAACTATATGGAATGTTCTCTAAGGTACATGTTCTCTATACATACGTTTTCTAAGTTGTAAAAATGATGTATGGTATGAAAGGAGACAAACATGGATGACCTGGGATATTTAATCTCTTCCTCCTGTCAGTAGCTTAGTAAGAATACTATGTTTTACTCAGTAAAAAACAGGCGATTTCCAGCCACTGGGCCAAGGAGGATCCCCACTTCCAAAAAGATCATTTCTTTAATGAGAAAAGTACTATTGTCACAAGGTCACATCGATGTTCCTTGCTCCTCCTCCTCTATAAATATGATAAAATATTTTTATTCATTGGTTTCCTGTCCCGGAAACTTTTCAATGATACGCCTAGTCCAGCTATGCCTAGATGAACCTGTGTATAACTGGAATCTCAAAAAGAGAAGAGAGAAAAAATAGAGTAGAATAAATATTTGAAAAGATCATGGTAGAGAATTTTTTCAAAAACGATAAAAGATATCTACCATGTATCCAAAAATCTCCAAGAACTTCAAGCAGAATAAATACTCTTCCCAGGAGTTCCCACTGTGGCTCAGCAGGTTAGGAACCCAACATAGTGCCCATGAGGCTGTAGCTTCCCTCCCTGGCCTTGCTCAGTGGGTTAAGGATCTGGCGTTGCCACAAGCTGAGCTGTAGGTCACAGATGCAGCTCGGATCTGGCGTTGTGTGGCTGTGGCCTAGGCAGCAGCTGCAGCTCTATTTCTAACCCTAGCCTGGGAACTTTCATAGGCCACAGGTGCGGCCATAAAAAGAAAAAAAAGAAAACTCCTCCCACCCAAATCATCCCCAAATACCTATACACATTGTATTCAAACTGCTGAAAACTAAAGATAAAGAGGAAATCTTGATGGCAGCTGAAGAAAAAAATATACTACATCCAGAACATCAAAGATAAAAGTGATTCCAGGATTTTCATCAAAAACTATGCAAACCAGAAGATAATAGAATGGCATCTTTAAAGGAACAAAGGAAAAAAAGAACCATCAACCCAAATTCCATTCCTAGAGAAAAGAAAGTCTTTAAAAATGGAGATAAGGCAATATGCTTCTGGCTGTGATGGGGTAACAGGTATAGAAAATATGTTCCCACCTTAAGCAACTAGAAAAACAAAAAATAAATAAATTAAAATGGATTTTCATATATCGGACCACAAAATCAAGTGATCTAATATACACGTAAGTGGAGTTCCAGAAGAACTTTGACGGCAGGACAGTGGGTAGAAGAAACAGAAAAAAGAAAATTGAAGAAATAATAACCAACTGTTTCCCAATTTGAAAACTCACAAATCCAAGAACCTAGAAGAATACCAAGCAGAATAAACAAAGCATCATTATCATATTACTCAAAACTAACAATAAAGTCCTTGAAGCAACCCAAACATTACACACAGAACATTGCAGACACTGCATACAAAGGAACAAAGATAAGAATGACAGCTTCCCTTACATCAGAAATTACGCAAGTCAGAGAACCATGTTGTATGTACTAGGGAGAAAAGAGAAAAGATCTTAACCTAGAATACTACTCAGAGCAGATGCCTTTCCAAGTGAATATAAAGTAAATAATTTCTCTAACAACTACTGCCAGCCTAACTATTCATGGAGAAGTGTTATTCCGGAAAAGTTCTTCGGGAAAAGGGAAAGTGATAATCAAATGGAAATTTGGAAGGAAGAACATTGGAGGTAGTAAATATGGAGATACAGGTGTTCCTGTCATGGCGCAGTGGAAATGAATCCAACTAGGAACCATGAGGTTGCGGGTTCGATCCCTGGCCTTGCTCAGCGGGTTAAGGATCTGGTGTTGCCTTGAGCTGTGGTGTAGGTCGCAGACGTGGCTCGGATCTGGTGTTGTTGCTATGGCTCTGGTATAGGCAGGCAGCTGTAGCTCTGATTAGACCCCTAGCCTGGGAACCTCCATATGCTGTGGGTGCGGCCCTAAAAAGACAAAAAGACCAAAAAAAAAAAATGGAGATACACATGAGACATTTTTCTCATATATTGACGATTTCAAAACTATTTAAAACAAAATTAATACTAATGTATTATATGGTGTATAATATATTAGAAATAATATAATACCACAAAAACTAAGATGGAGTGACATTGAACTATCCTATTGTAAGATTTTAGCATAACGCAAGTGACGTAATGTTATTTGAAGGTAGAGTGTGGTAAATCCTGGAGGAACCGCTTTAACATGTTATACAGGAATTCCCGGGTGGTGCCGTGGGTTAAGGATTTGGCATTGTCAGTGCTGCAGCTCAGGTTGCTGCTGTGGCGTGGGTTTAATTCCTGGTCTGGGAACTTCCACATGCCATGGGCGTGGTCAAAAAGGTAGTACAAACAAGATGTCTAATAAACCACTATGGAGATAAAATGAAATTATACACATTTTAGAAGATTCAACTGCTCCAAAAGAAGACAGGGAAAGAAAATAAACAAAAAAAAAAAATGGATTTAACAAGCATGAACAAATAGCAAGACAGTAGATTTAAACCAAAACATATCAGTACTTACATTGATAATAATGACCTACAGAATTCAATTAAAAGACAAACTTTATCAGAATTGATTAAAAATTAAGGCACCACTGCAGGCTGCAAGGAAGAAATCCATTCTAAATATAAAAATACAAATGGGTTAAAAGCCAAGGATTTTTTTTAATAAACAAATGGGACCTAATTAAACTTAGAAGTTTTTGCATAGCAAAGAAAACTATCAACAAAATGAAACAATGATCTACTTAACAAAAAAATATATTTGATATTTGCAAATGATAAGATCAATAAGAGGTTAATATCCAATATGTACAAACAGCTCAAACAACTCAATATCAAAAAAACCCTCCTGATTTAAACATGAGCAAAAGGCCTGAACAAATACTTTTCCAAAGAAGACATACAGATGGCACATGAAAAAATGTTCAACATCACTAAACATCAGAAAAATGGAAATCGGAGTTCCTATCGTGGCGCAGCAGAAATGAATCGGACCAGGAACCATGAGGTTGTGGTTTTGATCCCTGGCCTCGCTCAGCAGGTTAAGGATCTGGCGTTGCTGTGAGCTGTGGTGTAGGTCTCAGACGTGGCTTGAATCTGGCATTGCTGTGGCTGTGGTGTAGGCCGGCAGCTGTAGCCCTGATTAGACCCCTAGCCTGGGAACCTCCATATGCCATGAGTGCTGTCCAAAAAAAGCAAAAAATAAAAAATAAAAATGGAAATAAAAACTACAATGAGATATTATCTCGATCAGAATGGCTATCATTAAAAAGCTTAAAAATAACCAATATTGTGGAGAAAGGGAACTCTACCACGCTGTTGGTGGGATTATAAATTGGTACAGCCACTGTGGAAAACAACATGGAGGGTCCTCAAAAAACTAAACTATATAGAATTACTATATAATCCAGGAATTTCACTACTCAGTATATATCTGAAGAAAATCAATATACTTATCAAAAAGATACATGCACCCCAATGTTAATGGCGGCATTGTTTACAATAATCAAGATAATGGAATCAGCCTATATATGGTGGAATATTACTCAGCCACAAAAAGAATGAAATTTTACCACTTGCAACAAACTGGATGGACCTGGAGGATATTATGCTTAGTGAAATAAATCAGACAAAGAAAAATACTGTATCATATCACTTACATGAGGAATCTAGAAAATAAAACAAGTGAATATAATAAAGCAGAAGCAGAATCACAGATAGAGATTGCAAAGTAGTCGTTACCAGTGGAGAAAGGAAAGGGGGAAGGACAAGGTAAAGGTAGGGGATTAAGGTGTACAAACTACTATAAATTCATCAGTAAGCTACAAAGATACTTGCACATCACAGGGACTACAGACAATGTCTTATAATTATTTTTAAATGGAGTATAATTTATAAAAATCTTAAATCACTATGCTATACACCTGAAACTAATATACTATAAATCATCTGTATTTTAATTTTGAAAATAATATATTTTTCTGAATAAATATGGCAAATGCTTAAAAATAGGATGGCTACACTTACAAGATAAATGAGTCATGGGAATGAAATGTGCATTGTAAGGGAATATAGAGTACTATGCATGTGATGTACAACGCGATAACTATAATTCACACTGCTATATTTACGTATGAAAGTTGGTAAGAGAGTAAATGCTAAGAGTTCTCATCACAAGGGAATTTTTTTTTCTTTTTCTTTTCATGTGTGTATATATATACATATACATATATGGGGTGATGGATGTTCAACGAAACTTGTGGTAATCATTTCATGATGTATGTAAGTTAAATCATTATGCCATACATCTTAAACTTAATATATAAACCATATATCAATTACATTTCAATAAATCTGGAAGGAATAAAAGGAAAAGGTGGAAAATCTATACCATACAAATACTAGTTAGAAAGCTAGGGAAAATATCCAGGAAGACATGAAAAGATGCTCAGCATTACCAGTCATGAGAGAAATGCAAAACTGATAAGCATTCGTTCAAACAAGAACAAATAAATGGACGTCAGGAGAAGTAGGTACCTTCCTGTGGGCCTCTGGCCACGCAGCTTCAGTCCGCTCCAAGGCGGGAAGCGCCTTTTCCACAGGACATCAATACAAGCCTGAATTTAAAAAAACAATCTCTCCCTCCTAAGCCATGGTATATCGGTTGTACAGAAATACTACTTTGGGAGACAGTCTTCGGCAGAGCCTCATGAGCTTATACAGTCTCAGCAGGTTACCCCGTAACTTGCCGTTCAAGTTCTACTTCAGTTTGAAAAGGCTATAAATTCAGCATTGATTGGCACAGAGAGTCAGGAACAGAGTCATCAGGGGCTCTCTAAATACGTACAGATTCTGTGGTAATGTGTGGACTTTTGTATTGAATGATGTTGAATTCAGAGAGGTGACAGAACTTATTAAAGTGGATAAAGTGAAAATTGTAGCTTGTGATGGTAAAAATACTTTGCAATGCTACAGAATGAACAGAAGAAAATGGCTTTTTATTTTATTTTATTGCTTTTTTAAGGCCGCACCGCAGCATATGGAGGTTCCCAGGCTAGGGGTCTAATTGGAGCTGCAGCTGCCGGCCTGCACCACAGTCACAGCAACGCCAGATCCGAGCTGCGTCTGCAACCTACACCACAGCTCACTGCAACGCTGGATCCTTAACCCACTGAGCAAGGCCAGGGATTGAACCCTCAACCTCATGGTTCCTAGTCGGAATTGTTAACCGCTGCTCCACAACGGGAACTCTGAAAATGGCTTTTTAAATGCCATTTTCTGTTCTTGGTCATTGCTCTTTGAAGAGAAGCGTAGAAGAGACTTTTTAAAAAATTTATTCTAGCATTGCAGAAGTGACTACACTGTGCTGTACTTACTATCAGAGAAATCCACTAGAAAGAAGCTTATAACTCTGTACCTTGTTATATAACCTTTATTCTACAGCATGAAGAAACAACTATTTTTAAAATGGCAAATCAAATGTAGTTGCCTTTCTAAGACCATTCTGTAATAAATTCATTTTAAAACTCAAGAAAAAAAAAGAATCAAATAAATGGAGAGATATACCATGTTCATGTAGAAGAAGACAATATTGTCAGGACACCAGTTCTTCTCAAATTGATCTAGAGTTTCAATGCAATCCCAGTAAAAAGCCCAGCAAGTTACATTAAGGATATCAACAAGCCGATTCTAAAGTTTATTTTAAAAAGAAACAATATCACTTCTATACAAATTCTTTGAGAAAATAGAAACTGTTTAATAATAATTCCCTGA
The DNA here is from genome assembly GCA_004024745.2 of Catagonus wagneri. Classification (NCBI taxonomy): domain Eukaryota; kingdom Metazoa; phylum Chordata; class Mammalia; order Artiodactyla; family Tayassuidae; genus Catagonus; species Catagonus wagneri. The sequence continues at coordinate 985,952 of PVHT020000166.1, read as the reverse complement.
TTCAAAAATCAGACAAATATGTTACCAGAAAGTAAAAGTGCAGATCAATATTCTTCATTGACATGAACTGAACTATGTCCTCCAAAAATTTGTGTGTTGAAACCTTAACCCAGAAGTGACAGTATTTAAGGAGGTGACAAAGGTTAAATGAGGTTGTAAAGATGGAGTTCTAATCCAATAGAACTGGTGTGCTTGTAAAAGAGAAAGACACCAGATCTCTCTTCCCATCCCCTTCTCTTTCTCTGTTTCTCTGTCTCGCCTCCACATGAGGACATATTGAGAAAAAAACCTTTCATAAACCCAGGAAGAATAATGAGCATCTTAAATCTGATTTTAAAAAAATATCTACTGGAGTTGCATTGTGACTTAGTGGGTTACAAACCCGAGTAGTATCCCAAGCAAGTGGCTACATTCTTGGTCTGATTGGATCAAACCCTGAAGATGCCATATAACCCAGTGAGGGTACAGTGCTGTTCCTACATGCCTGCTTCTTCCAGCCTTGAAAAGCATCATTGTTTGAAACTAGTGCGAAAAATATGAAACCTGGAGTCAAGGTCCAAGAGAGTCCTTGTTAAAATCTCAAGCTTAAGAGATGAGCAGAGAAGCAGAGGTGAGGGAAGCCAAACCAGAGGGACAGGGGACTCTCATGTGGACACAGGCACTTGCCCTCACCAGTGGGTATAGGGAAGATGTTCTAACCTGAAACAGGAGGCCTCAACCATTGTGTGCCAAGGGGATGGGTGCAGTTTATGTAGTGGGTTCGTATATACAGACACTTAAACCAAAAAGGTAAAAAGGTACCCCAGGGAAGTCACTTGAGATTTTACAAGCCCTTTGGTCTTACCATAAAACCACTTCTGGAATGAAGGAGTAGCTGACAATGATTGCGGGGCGGGGGGCGGGGGGGGGGGCAGTGCGCAGGCAGTGTGTAAATTACCTAGGACTTGGATTTCAATGAAAGAAATTCTTATTAAAAATAAGAGACTCAAGGAGTTCCCATTGTGGCTCTGCAGGTTAAGAACCCAACTAGTACATGAGGATGCAGGTTTGATACCTGGCCTTGCTCAGTGGGTTAAGGATCTGGCCATTACTTCAAGCCAGATCTGGGGTTGCTGTTGCCATGGTGTAGGCCAGCACCTGCTGCTCCGATTCAACCCCTGGCCTGGGAACTTTGATATGGTGCAGCCCTAAAAAAAAGAAAAAAAAGGTAGGGGACTAAAGAAAGAACTAACCTTCCCCCCTGACTCAGTGAGCAAAGAGGTCAGAATCCATATTGGCAAATGCCACCCCCTTTAGAAAAAAGGAGAAGCTGTTTGTCAGCTATGCCATCCCACCCTGGGAACCAAATTATAACCTATCTCCTGGACCAGTGGGCTTGTGTAGTATGCTTACCAGGCCCCTAATAGTCAAGTTGGAAATGTCACTCCCACACCACTTAGCCACACCAAAATTCTCCTACCAAACTCTATCATTTTTGCTGTAATGTATGCATCTGTTTGAAAGGCAAATCTCCAGTAGGTCTGGGGTGGGGCCTGAGGTTCTCCAAGCTCCGGGTCCTGGTTCAGAGATACACTCTGGTCTCTTCTGCCTCCACCCTCTACTTTTAAGGCTCCTTCTGATTAGTTTGGGCCCATCCAGATAATCCAGGATAATCTCCTTACTTTAAGGTCAGATGACTGGTATCCTTAATTCCATTGACAACCTTAATTCCCTTTTACCATGTAAGCAAACGTATTCACAGATGCGAGAGATTAGAACATGGATGTCTCTAGGGAGCCATTATTCCACCTGACACTTTCAGTAAATATGTATTATTATTTATCATCATCATTATCATTATTATTCAAGTCAGGTTAATTTCATTTTCTATGTTGCCCAAAGAGTTAATGAGAAAGTCAGTCCTTAAGCCCAGTTTCTGCAGCAAAAGGCAATGTCAGCTCAGAACCTAATGTGTTTTTCTCAGCTCAGACGATAGCCTGCTGCTGATGTGCACCTGCTTGGTCCTAAAAGGTTCCATAAAGCTAGTGAGTATCCAGGCAAAGCCATTTACCGGCTCGGGGAGGCTGGGAGAGTTGAGAAGTTCGAGGATTAACCTCTGACTTTAAAATCAGAGTTAAAGGAGTTCCCGTTGTGGCTCAGCAAACCTGACTAGTATCCATGAGGAGGCAGGTTCGATCCCTGGCCCTGCTCAGGGCATTAAGGATCTGGCGTTGCCATGAGCTTTAGTATAGGTCACAGACTTGGCTCGGATCTGGCATTGCTGTGACTGTGGTGTAGGTTGGCAGCTACAGCTCCGATTGTACCCCTGAGAACTTCCATGTGCCGTGGATGTGGCCCTAAAAAAGACAAAAATAAAATAAAATAAAATCAGATCTAAAACACCATGCAGACAGAGCCATGAGCATTTTCTGTGCAAAGACGATGCAGTCACTACCTTTGAAAGCCTGAGCCAGCGTGTTCAGGTAAAAGAGGCACCCAGGCTGGCTGAATTAATGAAGGCACATCTTCAGTTATGGAGAAGCACGGTAATTAGAGCAATGAGATTTTCAGCAGGAGATACACAGAGTGACAGTATCATTTCATCTCTTCTGAGTGCTCTTGTTTTTATGTAATTTGAGATAGTATTGACAAGAGTTACAGTGACACCACGTACTAAGTGACGTGCTGGAATAAAAGCAGTAATGCAAGAAAAATGTCTCTGGTTTAGAATTCTTCCTTCTACTTTCTCTTAATTCCTGCTACTCAAAACTCTGGTTAAGTTGTGAGCCAGGAATCTAGGGAATTTTTTTTCCCTTTTAAATTCTCCTGATAATAGATTGAAATTCAGGATATTTGTTACCTCTCGGGAGGAGGAGGATGAGGGAAGAACATAAATAGAAGCAAGCTATTGCTGATGTTCCAGCTAATGGGTTAAATGAGAGGCTCTCAACTCTTATGCTTTGGAAGGTACATATAGGTGTACCAAATATTCTTTTGGATATATCATATATTAATAAGATAACAAAGACAAAAAACAAAGCAAGGAATGGGGATAGGTACTGTTGGGAGTGGGTTGGAAGGGTGTTAAAAAATATTCTCTTAGGAGTTCCCGTTGTAAGGCAACAAGATCTGAGGTGTCTCTTGAGCCCTGAAGTTCTCATACTTCTTACCGAGTATGACCTTGAGCAAATACCTCTGTGCTTCTGAGACTCAGCTTCTCATATAAAAGGAATGGGTCATGGCAGACTATCTCAAAGAAACTCCAAAGTTTGACATATAATGTATTCTGTGGCTGACCGAGGGGCCATCCAGTTATCTTTGGAGGGAGGAATGTGGCTGAAGCAGGGAAAAGAACTCACATCACTGAAAGATTTGGGCGTTGAATTTCCACCCCTATTAATGTCATTGATGAGAAATGGAAACCCAGGTGGGAGGGACTCCATCTTGATACACAGCAGAGCCAGCCTCGGCCCTTCCCTTTGGGCTCCTACACCAATGTTTTTTTCAGTGGCGACAGGAGGCCCCCTCTCTCTTCTAAGCTGTCCCAGGTCCTTTGTTGCCATTGTGAGGTAACCCTGAGGTCTGCCTGCTCTACAGATGGGGCTTAGTGGCTTTCCTCCAGATCTCTTAGACGGTGTGGGCCCAATCCTGGGAATATTCCTCATTCAACGCTGCCTTCTCTTGCCTTATTTCAGGAGGACCTACCAGCTGGTGCTCTCTTGTGTTGAGCTTGAGATCCAGGAAGGTGTTGGCCGAGTAAAATGTTAGGGGAGGGGTCTGAGGGTGAGGTGGAAACTGGAAGCTGCTTTCAGGTGGATCAGAGGCTAGAGCTTTGAGAACCCAAGCCCAGTAAGCTCTTGGGGGGTTTTCACCACACAATCTTACTTTAAAAATTAATATTCACATTGTAAAAACAATTCTCATAGTTAGCCTCTTAATTTTTTAAAACCAAAGAATTTTGGTTTCAAAAGCTAGAGTTTCCTTATTGGACCCTCTCCATTCCTCTTTCTGGGGCTATCTTTTTAAAATTAATTTTTCATTTTTAAAGTTTCTGTTTGTTTGTTTTATTTTGTTTCTTTTTAGGGCTGTACCTGAGGCATGTGGAAGTTCCCAGGCTAGGGGTTGGATTGGAGCTGCAGTTGTCTACACCACAGCTGCAGCAACATGGGATCCGAGTCACACCTGCAGCCTATACCACAACTTGTAGCAGAGCCAGATCCTTAACGCACTGAGTGAGAATAGGAAGCCAACCTGCATCCTCATGTATCCTAGTCTGGTTCTTAACCCACTGAGCCACAGTGGGAACTCCATCATTTTTTTTGAAGTTTTATTGAAGTATAGTTGATATACAATACTGTGATCATTTCTGCTGTACAACAAAATGATTCGGTTATAAATATACACACATCCATTCTTTCTCAGATTGTTTCCCATATAGATTATCACAGAATATTGGGTAGAGTTCCCTGTGTTATACAGCAGGTTCCCATTGCCATCCACTCTATATACCACACGTGCATATGCCAGTCCCAAACCCCTAATCCATCCTGACTTCCATGTGTCCCCTTTGGTAACCATAGGTTTGTTTTTGAAGTCTGTGGGTCTGTTTCTGTTTTGTAAATAAGTTCATTTGTACCCAGTCTATTTTGTCAATTGTCATTCAGCAGTTAGCTGTGATTTTTGGTGTTTTTGGAGAGGAGGTGAGCTCAAGTCCTTCTACTTCACCATCCTGTCTCTTCATTCCATCTTTTAAGTTTTTTGTTTTGTTTTAGCTCCTTAGTTTTCCATCTCTCTGTAAAATATACTTTAATATTTCTCAACTAATTGACATATGTGAGACAAAAATTTATACTTGTCAACCTCCCTGACTCCTCTCAATACAATTATTTCACTGTTTTAGTTCTTTTTTACTCGTGTCTATACCTTTTAAAATGATATAAGTGGGAGTTCTTGGATGGCCTAGTAAGTTAAGGGTCCTGCATTTTCATTGCTGTGACTGATTGCTACTGTGTGGTGCAGGTTCTATCCCTAGCCCAGGAACTTCCACATGCTGCCAGTATGGCAAAAAAGAAAAAAACAACAAGAGAGAATCTGAAATAAATGTTTCAACTCTCATTGGAGTTCCCATTATGGCTGAGTGGGTTAAGAACTCCACATAGTGTCCATGACGATGCAGGTTTGATCCCTGGCCTTCCTCAGTGGGTTAAGGATCTAGCATTGCTACGAGCTGCAGGGTAGGCTGCAGATGCAGCTTGGATCCTGCATTGCTGTGACTGTGGCCTAGGCCTGAAGCTGAAGCTCCAATTCAATTCCTAGCTGAGGAAACTTCACATGCCACAGGTATGGTCCTAAAAAAGAAAAAAATAAAATAAGATAAAATAAAAGCATAAAGATAAACTTCTTATAAATTAAAAGTAGTATTTGTTGATTTCCTATTGTTGCTATAGCAATTACTACAAATCTTGTGGGCTAAAACAACACAAATTTGTTATAGTCCTAGAGGTCAGAAGTCCTAAAATCAAGATGTTGGCAAGGATGCATTCTGGAAGCTCTAGGGAGAATCCATGTCCTTGCTTTTCCAGCTTCTAAAGGCCACCCACACTCCCTTAGCCTGTGGCTCCTCTCCCCATGTTCAAAGCCAGTAGAGTAGCATCTCTCTTCCCCGACCTTCCTGCTTCCCTCCTATAAGAACCCTTGTGATTACATTAGGCCCATGTAGATAATCTAGGATAATCAAGATCCTTAACTCGATCACATCAGCAACGTCTCTTTTGCCATCTAAGGTAATATATTTACAGGCTGTGAGGATTAGGAGCTGGACATACTTGAGGGCCATTCTTCTGCCTACTCTACCATACATCCCAGTTTACCTGGGACAGTCCCACTGTGTGCCAGGTGTTCTGTTGTAAATATTAATTCATATCCTGTTGTTCTCAAAAATGTTTCCACTTGAACAAAAAATTATGCAAACACTCTACTGATCCAGTGCTTCCCAATCTTTTTTAATATTATAGCTTATGTGGAAAAGGATAGCATTTTATAGCTCCTCAGGATAAAAGAATAAGCCTGCTTATGATTAGAAGTAATTGTCTCAGAAGTTCCAGCCACCTTAGGACCCGCCTAGGTGCTCCATGGGGCAAAAGTACCAATATCTCAGCATCTCTATAACCCATTCATGGTATCGCACTGGTCAACACACACCATTAGGAAGGTCTTCCTTACACTAACTCAATATAATATGTTTGAAAGCCTGTTCTTTTGATGCGCTCCTATGTGAGTGGCATTTGACTCTAAGGAGCATACTTGGGTTCTCAAAACATGTGCACTGATGCTCCTGTGTGCAGGTTAATTCAGGATGTCAGACATCCTTTGGCATCTTTTAACATATGCCCTCTAGTTTTGTGTCCTTGCAGAATTCCCCAAAGTTAACACACTCTCTCAAGCATTGGAGTGTTGGTGTTGGTGCCAGAGCAGTCCCATTGGATTTTTTGGTTGGGCTTTTGCTTTATAGGCTTTTTTTTTTTTTAATGGACACCTTTGTGACGTATGGAAGTTCCCAGGCCAAAGACTGAATATGAGTCACAGCTGTGACCTACACTGTAGCTGTGGCAATGCCAGATCCTTTAACCCACTACCCCAGGCCAGGGACCGAACTCACGCCTCTGCAGCAACCCATGGCTGCTGCAGTCAGATTCTTAACTCATGGTGCCACAGTGAGAATTCCTCTGGTTGGGCTTTTGGACAGCTTGCAGAATTTTTCTTTGAGTCTTTAGAGTGCATAATTCTCTTTGAGACACTTTCTTTTTTTAAAAACTTAAACATACTGTTTACCACAAAAATACTTGTGGTAAAACATTGTATCATCATTACCTCCTTTCCAGTCATCAAAAGTCACAAGAGCTTGGCTCAGAGGCACAGTACGGTGTGCTGATCTGGCACCAGCTCTTCTAGTGTCAGAGCTGCTGTTCGCTCCCTTAGTGGGGTCATTGCTTTAATGGCTGCTTTTCATTCCAACTGTGTTATGAGTTTACTGTACAGGATGCACTCTCCTCAGTTACCAGCATGTCATATCATGATGGAGATAAATTGCTATTTTCTTTATAGCAAATTGTCTCTTCTAATTTCCATTCCAAAATTAAGGATTTTGAAAAGTTAACTTTTTGGCACTTGTGTCACTTAATGAATTACTGCATTATACTGTTACGGCTTATAGAATATTTTAAATTACGCTACTAGAGCTAAAAAAAAAATTACTCTAACCACCCACAGAAGTTCCACGTGAGCAATGGCATTTCTCTCTCTGGCTTCTGACAAAAGTGGGCAGACACTTCCGTGTCCCAGCCCAAGTGAAGCGCAGCTTACAGTTCATTCTCTTGAGCACTAGTCAGGCTATTATGGATACTTCATGAAACTTTAAATGTAGGTGGGATTCTAAACTCTCTAAATTCTGTATATGAGGCAGAACTTTATTAATATTTTTACATCATGCTCTTTTCAATTCATGTAATTCAGATATATATACAGAGACTGTGTTGTTCACTCCGGGTTTTTGGGGGTTTTTTCCCTTAACCAAATGTGCTCATTCTTTGTGTGCTATTTTGTAACCTCTGTATGATGCCAGAGCCAAGGCTTTGGAAGCCAGAGCTGAGAGACACATGGCGTGTGTGACTCTGGGTGCATGGCTCCTCCTCTCCAGGCCTCAGTTTCTCCACTAAGGATGAAAGGTTGGACTCACTGACCCAAGGGGGGATTTCCAACTCTGAAAATCTAGAGTTAAAGGAGGCTTGCTGGAAGAATCCTTCTTTCTCTTTATGTCTAGCGATGTAAAAAGAACAAGAAGAAAACAAAGGAGAAGAAAAGAAACAACTAAAAGAAAAGTGGGAAGGAGCAGATAGGTGTTGATAAAAGAAGGGGAGAGGAAGGAAGAAGATGCCTAAACTCACAAAGTGTGAGTATGGACTTAATTTATAAAAAAAAAAAATTAGGTTTCAACTGAATGTTTTTGAAGAGCATGTCCTCTGGAGTTACACTGAACTAGACTCCCGGGTTTATCACTTACGATCTCGTGTGGCTTCGGGCATGGTTTTTCTGCCTCCTTGCCTGAGTTTCATCTATTACGTAGGATTAAAAACAATGACCTAGGATTTGAGGGGAGTAAATGAATGTGTACAGCACACAGCAAGCACTCAGTCAATCTGAGTTCCTCCTGTCATCCATCACTTTTCCTGGGGTTCCTCTGAGACACCGGGGACAGGAATTCTCCTTCCTTTAAGGTATTTGTAGGCCCGCCTGCCCCTTCCTGCCCTCGTGAGGCTGAACACCTCCAACTCCTGAATGAAGAACCCAGAGAGGCGAAGCGGGCACGTTCCCCCATCTAACCCCATCTGCGCCTCCAGGTCTGTCCCTCACTGGGGACAGTTAGAGTAATGAGAATCACCTCTTGCACAGGTTTATTGATCTCCATGCACCAAATGCTCTGATTCCCATCCACCTTCTTCTGGCTGAGAGATGAGGAAGCAGAGGCTTGGGGAGGTTAAGCCCCAAGAGGTCATGTCACTGTCACATGCCCAGGGCTTTGGGAACCTTTGGGCAGGATGGCCTGGGGAAGGAGCTGCTCAGCTTCTTCTGCATGTGCTCTGCCCTTTGATGGCATTCCCCACTCTCCTGCTTCAGCAACCGTAGATGCTGGTGAGTGGAGGGTGTAGTGAGATGTTAAGTACGTGATTGCTAGACTTCTGACTTCAGCACCGATCAGCCACGTGACCCTGAGGAGTGTTTTTAACCTTTATAAAGCCCAGTTTCCTCATCTATAAAATGAGGATAATGCCTCATGCCTAGAATGAGAAACTGAGACATGGTTTCTTAAACAAGTGATCTACTGAGGGTGTGTTCTCAGGAGAGGGGGTGTGAGGGAAGCAGAAGGGAAGAAAAAGGGGAAGGCTAGGTGAGGCTGAAATCTCTGCTAGACACTAGCTTCGCCTCATCCCCTGGGGAGCTTTGGAGTCCAGGTTGCATCAGAGAGCTGGTCCCACCTTGAGATAAGTGCATTGATCTTTTGTTCCCATCTCCCTGAAGTAATTGCCTCTGGACTGCATGTACCCCATCTGTCATACAGCGTGAAGGAAATGGTTCAGGGACTCAAGGGATCGTGCAAGAAGAGATGGAGCAAAAAGGACAAAACTGAGCAGGGCTCGTATGACATATGAAATCAATAAACATATGTCCTCTCCTTTTTGTACAAAAGGCTGTGTCATCATCATTCTCTGCATTTTTTCCCCTTAAGAAAATAACTGGAATTTGCTTCCAAATAAGTCAGGGTGCAGGGGCATTGGGTGGGAATAAATAAGAGGGGGGTGGTACGGGGTGGGGGGTGGTGTTGGGCTGGGATACAGATAAACAATATTAACCAAGAACTCTCTCCGAATAGAGTTGGTTTCACTGCCACCACCCAGACAAAGCTGCTCATTTTTGTTTTGTTTTATTTTTTTAGGGCTGCATCCGCAGCATATGGAGGTTCCCAGGCTAGGGGTCTAATCGGAGCTACAGCTGCCAACCTACACACAGCCACAGCAATGCAGAATCCGAGCCTCGTCTGCGACCTACACCACAGCTCATGGCAATGCTGGATCCTTAACCCACTGAGTGAGGCCAGGGATTGAATTCTCATCCTCGTGGATATTAGTTGGGTTTGTTTCCACTGTGCCACAACAGGAGTTCCGACAACGGGTCTTCTATTTTTTAAAAAATCTGTTAATTTTTTTCCTTTTTTGGCTGCACCTGCTCCCAGGCCAGGGCTCGAATCTGAGCCACAGCTGTGGCAACGCCAGATCCCTAATCTACTAGGCTGGGCCAGGGATCAAACCAGCAATGCCACAGAGACAAGATGGATCATTTACTCTCTGTACCACACAGGGAACTCTCAAAGCATCCTTTTAAACCCAAGTCGGATCATAGCAGTCCTCTGTGCAGATTCCTCCAGCATCTTCCCATTTTACTCAAAATAAAAGCCAAAGTCCTGAAAACGGCTCACAGAGCACTCTACACTCTTCACCCGCTTGTTATTGCCCTGCCTTAATCTGCTTCTCTTTCCCTAGCTCTCTCAGCTCCAGCCACACGGACCTCCTTGCCATTCTTCAAACAGTTAATGCATCATAGGTGCAGGTGGGGAAGGCAAATTCCCACATGCATCCGTAATTCCAATGGGGAGCTGTGTGGTTCTCACAAGCTCTGCTTTTCTGGGATAAAACATAAGGAGGAGCTAAGGAATTAATGAAATTTGAGGCCCAGAGGTGAGACCTAAAGGGGGCATTCCTTGATTTGGGCTCAGCACATTCCAAGGGCAGCTCCTGGCCCTAAACAGTCAGTGAAATTCGGAGTTCCTCCAGGGAGGCGATGAACTCATTTGTCTTCACATTTTGAGCATGCATCTACATTTTTCTCTTGCACTGGTGAAATGAACCAACTGGAGTAGATTTTTAAAAACATATATGTAGTTATAGAACATGGAGTTCCCATTGTAGCTCAGTAGTAACAAACCTGAATAGTATCCATGAGTATACGGGTTTGCTCCCTGGCCCTGCTCAGTGGGTTAAAGATCCAGCATTTCCTTGAGTTGTGGTGTAGATATGGCCTGGGATCTAGTGTTGCTGTGGCTGTGGTATAGGCCAGCAGCTGCAACTCTGATTCTACCCCTAGCCTGGGAACTTTCATATGCCACAGGTGTGTCCCTAAAAAGACAAAAAAAAAACAAAGTACAGAGATTTTAAACATACATACCTATATAAAGTAACATATGTTCATGGAACAATTTAAACAGCACAGACAAGTGTTCCTGCTGTGGCTCAACGGAAACGAACCCAACTAGTATCCATGAGGACGCAGGTTCGATCCCTGGCCTTGCTCAGTGGGTTAAGTATCCAGCGCTGCTCTGACCTGCAGTATAGGTCACATATGCAACTCAGATATGGCATTGGTGTGGCTGTGGTGTAGGCCAGCAGCTGCAGCTCCGATTTGATCCCTAGCCTGGGAACTTCCATATGCTACAGATGCGGCCATAACAAAGGCAAAAATAAAATAAACAGCACAGATAGTAAAGAGTAAAAGTCTTAAGCAAAACAATAAGTACTGGTATTTATTATCCCAAATTTTAACACCAGGCATCTGTACATGTCTATATAAAGATATTTCTATAAATACATAGGGTTTGGAGAATAATACATGCTGGTAACTATAAATCTTTGGAGAGGAGAGTAAATTTGGGAGAAGGGGAATTTTCACTGTTTATACACTTATTTCTATACTTATATATTGCCTAACATCTCTAATAAGAATGTTAATGTTTTACTTATATAATCTAATGAATATTTTAACGGATTTATTGAGGTATGATTCACATACAATAAACTGCACATATTTAAAGTGCATAATTTGATAACTTTCGACACATATATTTGCGCAACCACCACCACAATCAAGGTAATGTATTTGTCACCTTGAAAGTTTCCTTACGTCCCTTTCTAATCACTCTCTCCTCTTCTGACCTCCCCATCCATTCCCAGGCAACCAGTGCTGTGCTTTCTGTCAATGTAGATTATTTTAAAATTTCTGGAATATTATATAAACAGAATATTTTTTCTGACTTTCACTTAGCATAATTAAGATTTATCCATGTACAATTATTTTAAGATTTATCCATTTGTAGCTGTAGCAATATTTTTGGGGGCCGGGTAGTTAATTTTCAAAAGTAAAATCTGCTAAGAGCAGGAAGGTGAAGCTTAGATAATACATACACCTCAGACATACAGAAATGTTGCCATTCATTTAAAAACGTTACTTAAATTTTTAAAATAAGAGTTCCCGTCCTCGTGGCTCAGTGGAAACGAATCTGACTCGTATCCATGAAGACTCAGGTTCGATCCCTGGCCTCGCTCTGTGGGTCAGCGATCCGGCGTTGCGGTGAGCTGTGATGTAGGTCGCAGAGGGGGCTCAGATCCCGCGTTGTTGTGTCTGCGGTGTAGGCCTGCGGCTACAGCTCCGATTAGACCCCTAGCCTGGAAACCTCCATGTGCCGCAGGTGTGGTCCTAAAAAGACAAAAACATTTTTTTTTAAATATATTTAAAAAGACAGTGTTGCATTACTTACCTCACAGTTCTATTTCCGGGCACAAGCTCACGTTTGTGTAAACGTCTAAAAATCTGACGAGATGGTTTTTTTTTTTTTAAGGTATTATTTTTCCATTATAAAAGCAACAAGTGCTCACTGAGGCGAGTGTAAAACTGAGCAATCTTTCACAAGCCCACAACTCAGGGGACGGTGCTCTCCGAGTCCGGAGTGGCGGCAGGTGCTTGCTTCTTCCACGCCCATCTCAGTCCCCAGAACCGCCGTCCTGCCTGTAGTGGCAGCATCCGGCCGCGCGGTGGCGACGCGGAACCGAGTTCCCGAGCCCCGCGAGAGGAGAGGAGCGGCCTCGCGTGGGAGCACGTGACCCGGGTCTCGGGTTTGGGCGCCTGGGTCACGTGACGCGGCCCGGAAGCGGCTGCCAGGGCGGCCGAGGGTGGGGATGGCTAGGGCTCCGCTCTGAGGCAGGGACAGGTGGGCTGCTGGACTGAAGCGGGAGCCAAAGCTCAAGCCGGGACCCCGAGCGGTGAGTCCGCGCGCCGACGGGCTGGGGCTGGCGGCGGGTCATTGCCTTGACTGAACCTTGTCGCCTTCCTCCCCGCGCAGGAGATGCTTCGGGTCAGACACCGACTGGCCGACTGGCCCGGGCTGCGGGTACGAGTCTTCTTGGCTCCCCAGCCGCAGCTGCGGTGCGATGCGTACCCCTCCTCCGCGATGAGGGGAGCTGGGGAATCCCTTGTCCTTCGCGCTTTTCCCCACGACCTCCCTGACCTGTCTGACAGGTGTGGGAACGGAGATGGGAAGGGTTACCGAAACGGCCCGCGAGGGTTTCTGCTTCGGCTCCTGAGGGGGTCAGGAGGTCGCTGGCAAGTGACCTGCTCCCTGCGGGAGCCCTGCATGGAACTTGCCATTAGCGGGTCTTTGAGTCGTAGAATAGGGAACCGCAGGGTCTCTGGTAAATTATCTTTAGCAGCCCCATTCTAGGGGTCTTGGGGATACTGAAGCCCAAGAAGGGCTGGAGGTTGCCTGCGGTCATCCAGTGAATCAGTTGCAGACCTGCGACCAGAAACCGAGTCTCCCCCTGAACTCCGGCGGCTCTTTGCTTTTCACTACCCTGCCCCTGCGAAAAGCTTGATAGGTGAAACGTTACCTTATCCTTTTCCTGTCCCCTTCTCTTTCATTCCTCTCCCCCTTTTTTTAGCTCTTCATTCTCTGTTGTTGGGATCCGGCTCCGGGTGTGGTTCCTTGTTTTCAGTATTCAGGATTTTTCTGCAGACTCATCATTCTGTAGGTTTTGTTTCTAACCATCAGGCAACTTTGTGTAAGCCATAGCAGAATATGAAATAAGAGGCGAGGTATGCTTCTGGGAGGGTAGGTGCCTCCCAGCTCTGGTTGTGAAGAGTTCTGGCATTAACTTAAAGAATGTCAAGACCTTTGCTTCATTTTTAATGTAGCTTGTCAGGTTTGAGGAATGCTAGTTATTCAGACGGATGTTTAATAGTTAGTTGAGGCTTGCTGAAAGAAGATAGCGTGGTGTAAGCGAAAGAACCGAAATTGGAGAATCAGGAAATTTTCTTCTAGTCCTGACACTTGGCTTTGCAACCTTGAATGACTCCCATCCTTGCCTGGGTGTAGGTTTCCCAGTCTGTACAGTGATGGGGTGGAATCCCTGAGGGCTCCTTCTGCTTTGACGTTCTTTGCATCTCAGGGTGTTTGTTTCCTAATCAGAGAGGTTTTCTCTTTTCCCCGGTGTGTATGAGTATCTGCTTGTAACAAGGCTTAATACTTGTCCAGGAGGCAGAATCTGTTCTTGTTTGTAGGTTGCCATGAATTTCACCTCCTCTTTTCTTCTATCTCTGTATTATATCTAAGCTTAATGCTGAAAGCTGAAAACGATTTTGACTTTTATTATTTTAAATGTGATTTATATATGAGGAATCCTGTTGAGAGCCTAGTCTATAGCACTTAACGTCATTGTACATTTAGAGTGTTTTTTTTTTTTTTTTTAAGATGTCCTTGAAGGCAAAAGGACACAAAAGACTTTCGCTCCGAGTTTGGGACTGTTTGGCATGGAGGCTGTTTGTAGCAGAGGCTATACTGATGATATTAAGTCTGTCTTCCTTTGTTTTGTGAACAATCACAAAGCGGTTTATAATTGTCTATCTACTCTTGAGTTCTTGCTTTCCCTTTAAAGCATGTATCAGTTCATTTGACCTCATCCCTGTGGCAGCTTGAAGAGCTCAGAGCTGTCTTTGTCTATTTTAAAGGCACTATGAGGAAGTGGATTCCATTTTTTTTGGTAATGTTCCAAAGACCACAACTTGGACCAGTGGATAGAGGTACGGTAAGGGAAGTGGTTTTGAATGAGCATAAGGGCTTTGAAAGAATTAGCGCCCTCTCACATTGCAACATGGTGGTCTCTGTCCCTGAAGGTCATTGTCACTGGGCAATTACTTTTGGGAATGTAGTAGATTGGATCATTGTGTTGGGCAGAGGGTTGGACTAGATAAAATTTTAGAGTTTCTTCTAACTCAGAAGTTCTGTGAAATTCTAGGACTGAATCTGTTACCATGTGGGGTGTGAAGTTGTGTTGATGGAACAGATCCCCTCTTATGCATGCTTTATCTTCCTCCTTTGCTCAGGTAACAATTCTCATGTTAAAAACTCCTACTGCTTCTTTCTTTTTATCCCTCCTCCCTTCTCCAGTGAGTGTCTCAGTCCTTTATGTTCTTGTTATCTCTTCCAGGGTTAGAGGCTGGAGAGTCATTGAGATTGATAATATATTCCTTATTTCTACCGAGACCCGAAATGAGATTCCCAAACTGGGCTGAGCGAATAGCTTTGGCTTCTACTTTCCTGGCTGGTCCTGATAGCTTCTTCTAGAAGCGTGGGTCTAACCATGAACTCCTAGGCTAGCTTTTGTCTTTTTCCCGTAGAGAAAACTCACACTGAGTCTAAACCGAGGGCTTGGAGGAATTCTGTAGCTCCTTCCTCTGGCCAGGCCTTGCTGGGTCTGAGCACACAAAGCTAGCCTCTGTTTAATGGGTGTGGGGCCCAGTGGTTAGGATGTTCTGCATGTGCCACAAGAGAAACTTTATGATGCTATTATTTAGTGCTCTTTTCTTTTTTCTTCCAAACTTTTCTCTTGTAATCCTTGACACCCAGGGCCGGTTCTCAATGACCCTCTCTAGTAGGAAAGCCTCCTCTATGTGTTTCCCTTTTCCATGAAAGTCAGGAATCTGTCTCCATGGGTTACGGGGATGCTCATGGCACATAGACACTGTTTCTGAGATGGGGACCTGGCTCAGCTCTCCAGTGATGGAATGGAGGAAGTTCTGAATGCTTTGTTTGTGTAGTGACTCCTTGAGTTGAACTTCTGACTTCCTGTCCTGGAACTTCTCTCCCATCATAATCACAGTTGCTGCCATTAATGAGGGTGCGTTATGGACCAAGCAACCTATTTAACATCTTTTCCTCTACCTTTATAACAATATTGTGACACAGGTGTTATTAATGACATTTTTCAGATGAGGAAAACTGGGACGAAGGGAGGTTAGGGTCACATAACCAGGGTCTGAACTTATGTACTTTTTATTATTCAAGAATTCTTCCTGCAGACCTAATCCTGCCCCATTTTTGTTCCTTCCCTGTCGACCTTCTTCCCTGTCGACCGCATATGGGAACACAGTCTGCATTGTTGTTCATGTTGTTGGAATCCCAGCAGTGAAGAACAGAACCTGTATCAAGAGAATTCGCTGCTTCTCTGGGTTCCAGAGAATGCAATTGTTTTAGAATAATAGGTAGAACCCTTAGTCTGCATCTGTCACCAATCTGTGAACTTTGGTAGGAGTGAGGCCTGGGGTGTACCTGTCATAAAAAGATCATATCCGTATATTTTTTCTTAGTGCTTTATAGAAATCTGCCTGTAATCAAGATCTTCTAAGAAGCCAGTTACAGTTAGAATGCCCAGTTTGAATCAGGTTGGGCCCAGAAATCTGCTTGCGTGTTTTTTTTTTTTTTAAAAGCAATTTGTTGAGATACAATTCATATAGCATACTTTTCAACTATTTAAAGCGTACAGTTCAAAAAGCTTTTATGTTGAATTCAAAAGGTTGTGCAACCATCACCACAATTTTAGAACATTTTCGTCACCCTAGAAGAAACTCTGAACCCTTTAGCTGTTACCCCCTAATCCCTCCCAACTCCCTCCCCCACACCTTAGGCACCTACTAATCTGCTTTTTGTCTCTAAGTTTCCCTTTTCTGGACTTCCATATAAATTAAGTCATGCAATATATGGTCCTCTCTTGCTGACTTATTTCATTTAGAATAATGTTTTCAAGGTTCATCTGTGTTGTAGCATCTATCAGTATTTCATTTCGTTTTAGGCTGCATAGTCTTCCATTGTATAGATATACCACATTTCATTTTGCCCATCAACTTTTTCTTTCCATACTTTTAGCTATTAGGAATAATGCTGCTGTGAACATTTGTGTATATATTTTTCTATGGACATGCATTTTCTTTTTGGTATGTACCTAGGAGTGGAATTGCTGGGTCATATGGTAAATATGTTTAGCCTTTTGAGGAACTGCCAGCCTGTTTTCCAAAGTCACTGAACCATTTTACATTCCTACCAGCAATGTAAGAGGAATTTCCCCACAATTTCTCTGCATCCTTGCCAGTACTTGTTATTGTCTGTCATTGAATCTAGCCATCCTGGGAGATGTGGAGTGGTATCTCATTGTGGTGTTTGTTTCTCATTTACCTGATGGCTAAGGATGTTGAGTATTTTTTCATATGATTACTGGCTTTTTTTCAAATCTTTGGAGTAATAGCTATTCAGAGCCTTTGCTCATTTTTTAGTTGGGTAGTCATTTTATTATTGAGTTGTAATAGTTTGTTATATGTCTGAACACAAGTGCCTTACCAGAAATGTAATTTGCAGAAATTTCATCCAGTTCTGTGGGTAGTCTTTCATTTTCTTGAAGGTATCTTTTGAGGTATAAACGTTTAAAATTTTTATTATGTCTAGTTTACCTATTTTTTTCTTTTTTGCTTGTGTTTTGGCTGTCATATATAAGAAACTGCTTAATCCGCAGTTGCAAAAACTTATTCTCATGTTTTCTAAGAGTTTTTATTTATTTATTTCTTTTTTATTTTTTTATTATTTTTTATTTTTTTGCATTATAGCTGGTTAACAGATTTCTGTCAGATTTTCCAACTGCACCGCGTGTTACATGTACATATATGGATTCGTCACATGTGATTAGATATAGTTCCCCGTGCAATACAGTTGGATCTCCTTGCTTTTCCATCATTAAAGCACTAGTTATCTCCATTCCCTCCCAC
>PVHT020000166.1:949855-967504 GCA_004024745.2 Catagonus wagneri | reverse complement strand
TCTTTTCTGATAAGATGTTCATTTGTGCAGTGTTTTAGACTCCGGTTACACGATGGAATACTATTCAGCCTTTTTTTTTTTTTTAAGGGCCACACCAGCCAGCACATGGAGGTTCCCAGGCTAGGGGTTGCTTGGAGCTGCAGCTGCCAGTCTGTGCCACAGCCACAGCAATGTGGGATCCAGGTTGCATCTGCAACCTACACCACAGCTTATGGCAATACCGGATCCTTAACCTACTGAGCAGGGCCAGGACTCAGACCCGCATCCTCTTGGGTACGAGTTGGGTTCATAACCCACTGAGCCACAACGGGAACTCTTCTGAAAGTTTTTATAGTTTTCGCCCCTACCTATAGCTCTTTGATCTCTTTTGAATTGATGTTTATATATAGTGATGAAGGTAGAATTCCAGCGTCATTTTTTGGCACGTGGCTGTCCTGTTGTTCAAGCTCCATTTGTTTAAAAGATTATTTTTTCCTCCATTGAATTATCTTGGCATAAAATGATGTTAAAAATCAGTTGACTGTAGGTGTAAGAGTTTATTTCTGGACTCTGAATTCTAGTGCATTTATCTATATGTCTGTCCTATGCTAGTATTCTATTATTTTGAAGTTGTTGTAACTTTGTATGATGTTTCGAGATTGGGAAGTCCTTCAACTTGGTTCTTTTTTTCCAAAATTGTTCTGGCTAATTGGGTCTCTAAAATTTCCACATGAATTTTAAAATCAGCTTGTCAATTTCTGCAGAAAGGCAGCTAGGATTTTGCTAGGGATTCAGTTGAGTCTGTAGATCAGTTTAGGGAATATTGCCATTTTAACAGTATTAAATCTTCTAATCCATCAATATTGGTATGTTTTTCATTTATTTAGGTCTTAATTTCTTTCAACAGTGTTTTATAGTTTTCATGTACAAGTCTCAGTACAAGTATAGTTTTCATGTACAAGTCTGCTTGGCTAAGTTTCTTCCTAAGTATTTGATTCTTTTTGATGCCGTTGTAAATGGAACTGTTTTCTCAGTTTCATTTTCAGATTGTTTATTATAAGTACGTAGAAATTGAACTGATTTTTGTGTACCGATCTTATATCCTGCAACTTTGCTGAACTTATCAGTTCTAATAGTTTTTAGTGGATAATTTTTTCTGTGTTTACAAGTCAGCCTTAGAAGTATTGTTTAGTTTTTGATAATGAAACCAACACTTCATTTATTTATTTATTTATTTATTTATTTATTTATTTAATTTTCACAGCCATACCCACACCACATGGAGGTTCCTAGGCCAGGGATTGAATCTGAGCTACAGTTCCAGCAACACCAGATCCTTTAACTCACTGCACTGGTTGGGGGATTGAACCTGCACCTCTGCAGTGAAGCAAAAGCATTCAGATTCTTAACCTACTGCACCACAGTGGTGGGAACCCCTGGCTAACACTTTAGTGCTGCCTTTCCCTCCATCCTCTCCCTTCTCCTCCCCAACCTTCCCATGTACCCTGAAAGAGACCTACCAACTCTTATAAATGGGTTCTTCTTCCCTTATTGGAATTGATCTTGTTTACTATACTAGAATAGAATCTAATCAGTAAACTCTTAAAACAGCTACCTTGAGAACGTTTTAGTATTTTCAGAAGTGAGTTTAATCATTAGAAGTGAGTATTTTAGAATTTTGGAAGTGAGTTCAGAAGTTAGTTTAGTTTTCAAAAGTGTGAGTCTGATAGGTGGGGAAAGATGCTCTTAAAGTTTTTATGATCGGGGTCTTTCTTGGAAATTAAAGAAATATAAAATAAAACAAATATAGGAGCCACCCATTTATCAGACGGAGCGAAAATTAAAATGATAAAATCCATTGGTGGAGTTATAAAAAGAAAGACATGTCCATATATTGCTAGTGCTGCTGTAGGTTTGTTCCATCATTCGTATGGTAAGAATCATAAAAAAAAAAAACCTATACATCTAGCTCTATTCCTAGGATATGACTTGAAAATTAAACACTATTTTCAAGAACTTTTTAGCTGTGATATAAGATAGTCGTTAGAAAAAGAGAAAGCAGAAGTCCCCGAATCCAAAATTGGGAGCTGGTGAAGCAAATTATTTTATTAATACGATAATGGATCATTATATCGCAACTAAATATCATTAGTGTGTGCACTAGTTGGAATCAAGGTAGAGTAGATATAAAATAAGTGGGAAAAGCCTTGAAATAATGAGAACATCAGTTAACTACAAATAGTTTATGTGAGGAAAAAGAATAAAATTTATCAAGGTTGTTCAAATAGTTGATATTTCAATGCAATTTGGTTGAAGGTACACTGGAAAAAAGTATGTATATCTATACTTTTTTGGCCACTGAACATGCAGACTTTTTTTAAAAATTAAAGTGTAGCTAATTTACAATGTTATGTACAGCAAAGTGACCCAGTCAGTCATATATATATGTGCATATATATATATATATATATACCTTTTTTTATATTATCTTCCATCATGGCCTGTCCCAAGCAATTGGATGTAGTTCCCTGTGCTGTACAGTAGGACTTCATTGCTTATCCATTCTGAATGTAATAATTTGCATCTACTAACAGCAAACTCCCAGTCTATCCCACTCCCTCCCCCTCAGCAACCACAAGTCTGTTCTCTATGTTTGTAAGTCTCTTTCTGTTTTGTAGATAGGTTCATTTATGCCATATTTTAGATTTCACATGCAAATGGTACCATATGGTATTTGTCTTCCTCTTTCTGACTTACCTCACTTAGTATGAGAATCTTTGATTGCATCCATGTTGTTACAGATGGCATTATTTCATTCTTTTTTATGGTTGAATAGCATTCCATTATATGTCTGTACCATATCTTCTTAATCCATTTTTCTGTTTATGGACATTTAGGTTGTTTCCATGTCTTGACTATTGTGAATAGTGCTGCAATGAACATAGGGGTGCATGTGTCATTTTAAATTATAGTTTTGTCTAGATAAATACCCAGAAGTGAGATTTCTGGATCATATGATGGTTCTTTTTTTTTTTATTATTTTATTATAGTTGATTTACAGTGTTCTGTCAGTTTCTTCTGTACAGCAGTGATCCAGTCATACATATATATACATTCTTTTTTTCACATTATCCTCCATTATGTTCCATCAGAAGTGATTAGATATAGTTCCCTGTACTATACAGCAGGATCTCATTGCTTATCCACTTTAAATGCAATAGTTTGCATCTACTAACCCCAGACTCCCAGTCCATCCCACTCTCTCGCCCCTCCCCCTTGGCAGTCACAGGTCTGTTCTCCATGTCCATGAGTTTGTTTCTTTTTTGCAGTTAGGTTCATTTGTGCCATATATTAGATTCCAGATATAAATAATATAAATGATATCATATAGTATTTGTGTTTGCTTCCTGACTTTACTTAGCATGAGAGTTTCTAGTTCCATCCATGTTGCTGCAAATGGCATTATTTCATTCTTTTTTATGGCTGAGTAGTATTCCATTATGTGTATGTACCACATCTTCTTAATCCATGTTAGTGGACATTTAGGTTGTTTCCATGTCTTGGCTATTGTGAATAGTGCTGCGGTGAACTTAGGGGTCCATGTATCTTTTTCAGTGAAAGTTTTATCTGGATATATACCCAGGAATGGTATTGCTGGGTCATATGGCAGTTCTACATTTAGCTTTCTGAGGTACCTCCATACTGTTTTCCATAGTGGTTGTACCAATTTACATTCCCACCAGAGTGTAGGAGGGTTCCCCTTTCTCCACACCTTCTATGGCATTTGCTATTTGTAGACTTACCAATGGTGGCCATTCTGACTGGTGTGAGGTGGTACCTCATTGTAGTTTTTATTTGCATTTCTGTAATATTTAATAATGTTGGGCATTTTTTCATGTGCCTGTTGGTCATCTGTATATCTTCTTTGGAGAAATATCTATTCAGTTCTTCTGCCCACTGAAATCTGGAACAAGATAAGGATGCCCACTCTCACCACTTTTATTCAACATAGTATTGGAAGTCCTAGCCACAGCAAAAGAAACCAAAGAAATAAAAGGTATCCAAATTGGAAGAGAAGAGGTAAAATTGTCACTCTATGCAGATGATGTGATACTATATATAGAAAACCCTAAGGACCCTACACAAAAATCTGCTTGAATTGATCAATGAATTAAGTAAAGTAGCAGGATTCAAGATTAACATTCAGAAATCAGTTGCATTTCTGTATACCAATAATGACATGATAGAAAAGGAATATATGGTAGTTGTATTTTCAGTTTTCTGAAGAGTCTCTGTACTGTTTTCCATAGTGGTTGTACAGACTTTTCTTACTAAGTGTACTCTTTTGAGTCTTATGTAATCTTATGTAGATTTTTACTTTGTGTTCACAGGCTACATGTGATGTAGAAACTGTTTGTTGTCCTCAAGAACCTGAGGACAATGTTCAAGCTTATCTTGAATGCTCACGTATTACGTCCCTCATTTTGACAGTTGACAAGTTCTGTTAAAATCTCCCACAGGGCAGGAATTGGCAATTACAGCCTTAGATGGTGAAAAACAGGTTTCATCATAGAAAGCCTGGGACAGGGTGGCCATGGAGCCTAGCACGAGCGAGAATAGGAGGAGGCCTTGGTTACCAGAAAAAAATCCTAGGAGGTACTCCAGAGAGTGACCGCAGCCATCATCTACAGTGTTTGAATTCCTACTTAGCAGCTCTAAGAGGGCTTGCTTGGATCTTTTCAGGGATAAGCAGCACACCATCTCCTAGAGCAACCCATTTGGGCAACTCCTTTTTTGTTTTGTTTTTTGGACAACTCCTTTTGATAGAAGCTTCTTCCTATGTCTAGCCAAAGACCTGCCTTCCTTTACTTTCCACCTACTGATCCTGTTTCTTAGTGGTCTTTGAGGTGCCAAAGAAAGAGTGGAATCCATAGGACAGCTTTTATTTATTTATTTTGCTATTTAGGGCCGCACCCGTGGCATATGGAGGTTCCCAGGCTAGGCGTCGAATCGGAGCTACAGCTGCTGGCCTACACCACAGCCATAGCAATGCAGGATCCGAGCTGCATCTGCAACCTACACCACAGCTCACGGCAACGCCGGATCCTTAACCCACTGAGCAAGGCCAGGGATCGAACCCGTAACCTCGTGGTTCCTAGCCAGATTCATTTCTGCTGTGCCATGACATTAACTTCTCTAGGACAGCTTTTAAAGACAGTCTTTCTAATTCCCATTTTGCCAGTTCTCCAGGTCAGACCTTCTCAGGACTTTGAACCATTCCTCATTTAACTGGTTTCCATGCCCCTCCTGATCTTGGTGCAGACCTCTGGCTGTACCACAGATTATCCTTATCCACTTTGTAGTGTGCTGCCTGGAACAGAATACAAGGTATGGCCAGAAAGAACAGACTTGTAGTGCTCTGGAGTCCTCTCTTATAGAGCAACCAAGAATTGCATTAGCTTATTTGGCATCTATTATGATATCATTGATTTCTCTCGAGCTTATCATCAACTTAAGCCCATAAGTAGAATTTTTTTTTTCCCTTTCTGACATGCATGCAGTTGCCAAGCCACATTTTCCTGGTTGTTTATTGGACTTTTGATCTACAGGTTTCAGCTTCTTTTTGAGCAGGTTTCTTAACAATAATCTGCTGTGGGTTGCCTCAGTTTTTATACACAACATAAAGAAGCTTCTTTACAGTGTTTGAAATGAAATTGAGAGTCTGTCCCAAATAAGCAGCTGAGTGGTTTCCTGGTTAGTGGGGAGGGACTGGGGAACTTGTCAGGGCCTGTGTTCTGTCCCTCTTACTTAGTAATACGCACGGCTCGCCTGGGAGGCTCCATTGTTCAGATGCTTGTGCTATTTTGGAAGAAACTAGAAATTAGCTATTGTTTGCATAAAGAATTACATTAATTGATGCCTGGAATATTGGAGCTGGCGAGTTGCTGATAGTTGATTCAGTACACACCACCCCTCACCCCCCACACCTTTTTGAGCTTTTGCAACTAAGACCCTAGAAAAATAAAGAGGATTGTTTTAAGTTGCTAAGCAAACTTGTGACAGAGGCAGCCTTAGAACCCAGGCCTTCTGACGTGCATAGAAACTAACTTAATCACTTCTGTCCACATAGCAGCTTGCAACTGCTCATGCTAGTATACTTTATAGCTTTTTTTTTTTTTTTCCTGGCCCTCTTCTGAGTTTAATTGCCCAAGAGCGAGATGAATTCTTTGAATTTCTCCTGCATGGGAGTAAATGATGCTCTCTTAGATATTTAGCGAAGTCGGCTCTGGTGGTGAAGCAGGCACCTTGCGACTTCCAAGTGCTTTATTGGCTTTACTAGAGATTATGTGGGGTCTTTCTTCCCTTACAGCTGGTGGGAGAAAATGAGGTCACTCCTGGATCACTTAGGTACGGGGGCCGGGGGGCAGTTTCTGAAGACCCGTTGGGACCTGACACTGCGCCATCTGTGCTCTGGTGGCTGGTGTTGGATATTGGGCTGCACTGTGTGTTGTACCGGCTGTCAGGGATCCCGTCTCCTCACCAGGTATCTCAGGTAGCATGTCAGACTCAGGGTGGGCGTCAGGCCACATGCTGGGGGAGAGACTTACAGAGGCAGGTGGCTGTGCCAGACTGCTAAGTGTCAGGAGGATTTTTATTTGTTTAAAAAAAATTTTTTTTAATTTCTTGTTTGTTTTTTGGCCGCACCTGTGGCATGAGGAAGTTCCCGGGCCAGGGACTGAACTTGTGCCATAGCAGCAACCTGAGCTACAGCAGTGACGTCAGGTCTTTAACGTGCTGAGCCACCAGGAGAACTCCTGGAGGATTTTTGTTTGTAATTTTTAACATTTGTGGAACCTTTTTTCTTTTCTTGATTGCAGATTCCTGGAGGAAGCTGACTCTTTCATTATGCTATTCTGTCACTGCACCTGTCGTGGTATTCAGTAGATGTTTCCAGATTCAGGCAGGGCATTGGGAAATATGTTTACTAGCTTGGCTGTTACCTGACTGTAGCAGAGCAGGTCCCGTCATCTTTTAGGTGGTCGATTCTTTATCTGTAAAATGAGCAGTTTGGAGTGACCATCGAAGGTTCTTGCAGCAACAAACTCCAGCATTCTGGGAGCCTGCAAGACTCTCTCAATGTAATCTTACTGTACAACTTGGTGAAGTCTTTGTTTTTCTCTTTTCTGCAGTATCATTACTGAAAAAGTCCACCCAGTGGCATCACTCTCACAACCCCCCCCAACCCACAGCAGGAAGGGTTTCTTTTCACCAACTCTTAAAAATTGGCAAACCTGTAAAAAGGAAGATTTATAGCAGAGAGATGTTAAGACAAGGGCCAGCAGGGAGCGAGCCGGTCCTCCCCCAAGCTGCTTTCAGTGGCCGTTTCTCAGTGTTCAGGCTGATTGCGAGGAAGGAGACCTAGGATGAGGGATGAGCATCACTTCTCACCCCTAAAGAGGATGGCACAAGCCAGAAGGCACGGCAGACAGAAAGGGGAAGTCACTTGTGGCTCTGTGACTGGTGGGGGAGTTTGAGCAGAACTGGATTGTCTGGTGGGAATTTCTGGAATGCAGAAAGTTCTTTCTCCAAGCGTTGCAGGGGAAAAATAAGATGCAGAGGGAACTATTCAGCTTCCCGTCCTCTGAGAGCTTGCTCTTGGGGAAGACGGATGTAGATCCAGTGTCACTGCTGCTCAAGATCCAAGAACTTAGCCGAAAGAAAGCGACTGTTGGTCTCCACCTAGGGAACGGTGAAGGCTACCTAGAAGCGCCTGTCTTCATCTTCCCCCACCCCTCCCAAGCACTGGCTCACCTGGGCTCTGTCCAGGTGTACTGGCAAATTTAGAAACTTATGAGCGTAGCACCGACTGGGTAGGCGGGGAGGCAGAAGCCGAGTGAGCTCAGCCCGCCCATTTGTACTTTGTACCTTTTTCATTTCTCTGGGTATCAGGCGCTCTCATTGTACTTAATCCATAGTGCAGCTGTCACTGAGCTACGGTGGCAATGGCTGCTCCTGCCCTGGAGCCCAC
The DNA here is from genome assembly GCA_004024745.2 of Catagonus wagneri. Taxonomy (NCBI): domain Eukaryota; kingdom Metazoa; phylum Chordata; class Mammalia; order Artiodactyla; family Tayassuidae; genus Catagonus; species Catagonus wagneri. The sequence continues at coordinate 959,496 of PVHT020000166.1, read as the reverse complement.
CCAGGGCTTGGAGCTAAAGGCCCCGGCCACTGGTGGTCTTAGCGCCGCCCCTGTTCCCCCAGCTACCATGTCCACGCAGCGGCTTCGGAACGAGGACTACCGCGACTACAGCGCCACTGACGTGAGCCCGGAGGAGAGCCCATCCGATACCCTGAACACCTTCTCCTCCCCGGGCTCCTACCAGCGGTTCGGGGAAAGCAGCAGCACAACGTGAGTAGCCATTCCATCCATGCTCCTGGGTGAGATTTGCGTTCCTAAGTTCTTAGTGTAGTCTCCCTGAGAGTGATTTTTGCTCCCCTAGTTGATCAATTTTCTGCAGGTGAAAGTAAGATATTGAGTAATGGTGCTGAGATTCGAGCTTCTTGACTGCCTCTCTAGTCTCCTTCCTTTTCTTTTTTCCAGTATATTTTTTAAAAAATGTTATTATAGTTGACATACGATGTTGTGTTTCAGGTGTACAGCAAAGTGTCAGTTATACGTATGTGTGTATTCTTTGTCAGATTCTTCTCCTGTATAGTTATCAGAGTATTAAGTAGATTTCCTTGTGTTATATTCTAAGTCTTTGTTACTTATCTATTTTGTTTATAGTAGTGTGTATATGCCAATTCTAACCTCCCAATTTATCCACCTTCTCCCCGTGTTTCCTCTTTGGTAACTGTAAGTTTGATTTTGAAATCTTTGAGTTTCTGAAATCTTTGAGTTTCTGTCTTGTGAATAAGTTCTTTTGCATCATTTTTTATTAAATTTCATATATTAGTGATCTCATATGATATTGGTCTTTCTCTGTCCCTGTAGTCTCTTTCTTATTCGTTGTTCATTTGAACCATGTTGGTCCTAGAAGCCTGAGTAAAGGTCTGAACATAAGAAAAACTTCCAGAAAGAACAATCTCTTAATTTAGAATCATGGGGCATTCCAGCCATGGTGCGGTGGGTTAAGACTCTGACTGCAGCGGCTTGAGGTGCTGTAGCTTAGGTTGCTGGGTTGCTGTAGATCGCAGCTGTGCCTTAGATTCAGCCCCTGGCCTGAGAACGTCATATGCTGTGGGTGCTGCTATAAAATTTAGAACCATGGATCATCTGTGTTAGAACCTCCAGTATCTCCAAGTCCAACTGGAAGCTTCCTTTGCAGAGTCTTCTAGACTTCTGTGCCTGTAACCAGACAGCCTGCGGGTGGGAGCGGAGCCTGTGATGGAAGAAGTAGGAAGAAGGAGGAATAATTCCTCCTGAACTTAAGAGATTCAGGGATTGATAAAGACCCGAGGTGACCTGCTTTGCGTGCCCTCAGGAGGACTTCAGGTCTTCTCCCTGGAAACTGAATTCCAGGTCTCCTCTGGGCCAAATTTGGCCCCCTGTGGGTCTCAGTTTTTCCAGATGGGAGATAAAATTGAGGCCAGCCCCCCCACCCCACCCGGTGAAGCTATGCCAGCTTGTCCGGTGCTCACCATTCAAATGAGAAGATGTCGGAGGAGGGTTTTCTCCACTGAGTGTCTGTCTGGCTCAGTTCTGAAACTCAGCAGACTCCTGACATTTCTTCTGGATCCCTTTTGCAGCTTTTCTGTTTATTTTTTAAACTTTCTCTGTCACCCTCTCTGTGTTCTCTTGTTGGTTGAGTGTGACCTACTGAGGGATTCATTATGAGTTTTTTTTTTTTTTTTTTTTTTGCTTTTTAGGGCCACATCTGCCAGCATATGGAGATTCCCAGGCTAGGGATTGAATCAGAGCTGTAACTGCTGGCCTGCACCACAGCCACAGCAATGCCAAATCTGAACTATGTCTGCGACCTACACTACAGCTCACAGCAATGCTGGATCCTTAACCCATGGAGCGAGGCCAGGGATCTAACCCGCAACCTCATGGTTCCTAGTTTCCACTGTGCCATGATGGGAACTCCTTCATTATGTCCTTGACTCACGCCGTCCCCGTGACTGCTCCAGGAGACCAGGGGAGTGCCTCGTGTAGCTCATTACTGGTGAAGCTTCTCCTGTCTCTCCTGGTGCTGGGCATTTCCTCTGGTGAACTCACATTGAACTAGAGGACGTGGCCTGCCGTCCTCTCCACGGCAAGGTGCAAGCCCCTCTCCACCCCTAGCCGGCTCTCTGCTCATAAAGATTCCTTCTCCATAGCTTCTTTCTCCTGGGGTATGCTTGCTAATCTAGGTTCCCCTGTTTGCTGGTAGTGTTAGCTGATAGAGAAGATTGCTTAGACAACTGGCAGCACTGAGGACTATCTTTCCTCTCTTTTCTCTAACCTTAGCTGCCCAGTCGGCTTCCCCAGGCAGAAGGAGTGTCACAAGCAGCCGATGACTTGGAATAGCTTCTTTTCAGAAGTCGCTGTCTCTCTCTAGTTTCCTTCCCAGGTTTTTTGCTCTTTGTTCTCAGGCATCAACTTGTCTCTGCAATGCTTGCCATATGGGATCTAGATTTTCACTTTCAGGGGGACCTCCTTGAAGTTCAAAACCAACCACTTAGCAACTTCAGGATGGCAGCTCAGAGGTTTTCTTTGTATTGAAGATAATGCACACCTGTTAGCTACTCTGAATATCTCTTTTTCCACATTGGGTTATAACTAGTAGTTGACCCCAAATTCTTACCCCTTGTTTGATGAAAGATACTTCACTTGGGCTTGCTTTGGGACATTTTCTGAGGGCCCATCCAGCCCTGATATTGTGATGCAAAGTAGGTGATCAGGAAAGCCCACTGTGGCAGGTGTCACAATCCCATCACAAGTGTACAGGGCAGAGGATCCCCTTGGTACTTGAAGGCCTGGTCGAGTACTTGCCATGGGCCTGCATCCGCACAGACGTTAAGTGTAGCAACATGCCAGGTGTGATTAAGTATAAGCTGATTTGGGGGGCCTATTAGCTTAGTAGGTGAAAGTGTTTGGGACAAGTGTTTGAGCTGGATTCCTTTCTGCTGGGCCTTGGTCCACCGTGTTATCTAGTTTACTGAGGAACAAAGTATTTGGGAAAAGTACATGAACAGAGTACAAGAATAAGCACATATGCATGCACCAGCGGGCTCTTCTATGGGTTAAGGGCGCAGTAAAAATCCCGAGTCAGGGCAGCAAATGGGAACCACAGACACTTCCATGATGATGGGTTTGGTGAGATTGTTTTCTAACACGATATAATCAAGCCGTTGACCGCTTTGACGACGGCCTCATTTTTACCTTTTTGGGCAAAGTTTTCTTGGTGCCCTCTTGAACTCCATTATACCACTCTGGAGTGAGCTTTGGTACTTATTCCCCTGACTGGCAGGCTGATAAACCATCCAACTGGAACCGGTGTTTTGTAGATTACCTGGAGCAGCTGTTCTCATAGTATAGTCTTCAGACCCTTTGGGGTCCCCAAGGCCATTTCAGGAAGTCTGTGAAGTCAAGACTATTTTCATCATAATACTAGGGTGTGATTTGCCCTTTCAGTGCGTTGCGTTTGCATAGATCGTTGAGAAGCAATGGTGGGTAAGGTTGCTGGTGCCTGAGCGCAGATCGAGGTGGTAGCACGAAATTATGCTAAGTCATTGCATTGTTTACTGATACGCATGTAAAAGGAATAAACCAGTTTCACTTCAGCACATCCTTGAAGCAGTCAGATTACTGATTTGGAGCTTGAACAGACTACAGAGATTTGCAAGGCTTTGCTTCTCACCCCCTGTGGTTAAGACCATGCAGTCCATGGAGTTGGTTTTGTGATGCTCATAGTTTACCAGCTTGCAGCCATTGATTAAAAAGAGTAATTTCGGTCAATTGCCTAGAATCCTGCTGTTTCAGAGCTGAAGTGTACTGTTCTGGTCCATCCCCCCCCCCCCCATTCTACAGATGAGACAACGAAGCCAGAGAAGGGGTGGGACTTGTCATATGGGATTAATGGCAGAACCAGGGCAGAGGGACCCAGTCTCTCACCAGACCCAGCTCAGAGGCATTTGGGGGAGGCCTCTGGTAGGTAGGTGGGTTTGGTAGAAAGCTTACTTTTGCCCTTAACTGATTAAACATTTGCCAGGATGGGAATTTGATTGGTCTACCATTCTTCCCATAATCTGGTCACTGGCTGCTGATAATGAAGGAGTCAGCCCTGGACCCTTGCTTCCTTGAGCTTTTTCCTTCGTTTAGTCCAGAAGAACACTCGCCCCTTGTCATTCAGACTTGAGGCAGTGTTCTCGATCTTGCCTGCGAAGCTTAGGGTTAGTGGGAAGGTCAGGAGATTGTCTTCCCGGAGGCTGAGGGAGAAAGGTTACCAAAAGTGAAATTCTTTTCAGAGTGTATAGATCGACCTCATTTATTACGGTCTTTATGAGTTAACACTCATATTTGTTGTCAGTTTCTGCTGAGCTGCAGATCTGAAATATGTGGAGCCATCAATTAGAAGGTATTTAGGTTATCTGTGCAGGAGTTTTTCCAGACAGGGCCAGGGGCCAAGTCCTGAGTAAGTCAGTGATTTGGGGCAGAACGATACCATGTTGACTGTGGGAGGTCACAGAGGATAAAAAATGCTGAAGATGAGGCCACTGCTGTCTGTCCTTTGAGGGGTTCCCATTCTCTACTGAAGCCCCCTGTCACCCCTCCCCAAGTGGCTGAGAAACTGACGCCCCCCTCCATGTTGGTGCCTGCACCTCTCCCTGGGCCAGTGTCCCCAGGCCCTTCCCCATCGGCACACACACAAGCCCTGCCACCCTGCTGGGCTCAGCCCAGTCCCTTGGTGCTGGAAACATTCACCTGCCGTCCCCTCCCTAGGCATGGTTCCTGGGCTTTTCTGAATACAGGGATCTTTCTACCTTGAGTGGTGGTGATTTTGGGTGGGCCTTATTTTCCTGGTGACATTAGTTTCTAGAAACTGAGGTCCATGTCTGATTCATACGGATTTCCACCATTGCATTGACACAATATTTTGCACATTAGATGGTGTCTGTTGAGTGAAAAAATTATGAAGACCCACGAGAGGCTTTACAGTTTCAGCTTGTGGGGGACAGACTGTATGACAGACAAAAGAAGACAGCCATCCCCAAGGCAGAAGAATGAACTAGTGACTGCCTTAAGAGGGCTCTTCCAATCCTAGGACCCCATGGCATTTGCCTTTTTTTTTTTTTTTAATGCAAAGTATACCAGGGACGTCTTTCATGGGACTTTTACTCTGTTCACTTTGCATAAAACTTTCTGTTAAGCGTTTGGGGCTGCTATCTTTTATTTCCTCTGTTCTTTTCTCATACAGGTGTCTGTCCTTCACAGTTATGCTTGGCATCTTCTGTCGCAATTCTGGATCTGATTCTTTACAAGAAAGCTCTGGGCTGAAAAGCAGGCCCGGACAGACCAGGAGCGAGACCCCTCCCGTCCCTCTGGTCTCATCTCCAAGAGCGGCAGACTCTCGGAGATGCCTTGGGGAGTGATGCTTCTAGCCCAATGCCTAGGAAAGTGAGCTCGGGGGTTAGACCTAGACGGCCTGGGTTTGAATCCAGGCTCACACTCAGGTGTGTGACCTTGAGCAAGTGTTGCTTCCTCACGCATAAGAGGAAGAGTTCTGGAAATTGAATGAGGTAATTCATAAAGGCCCTTAGCACAGTGCTGAATGCTCAATGAATCTTAACTCTCATTATTGTTAACGTGCCCTTGTCTGCCTTCTTCCCATTTCAGATGGTTCCAGACCCTGATTCACCTGTTAAAAGGCAACATTGGCACAGGACTCCTGGGACTGCCTCTGGCAATGAAAAATGCAGGTGTCTTGGTAAGGGTCTGAGTTGGTGTGGGGAAGTATTGTGACAGATTTTAGGAGGTGTTTTTTTTAAATTTGTGTAAAACATTTAAAAAATTTTAAGACGGGAAGCTTTTCTTTTTCAAATTAGTTGAGAAAAGGCACGTTTGAGGTGCTCATCTAAAGATATTTGTTGAAGGTCTTCTGCATGTCAAGCACTGTTCGAGGCTCTTAGAATATTTTCAGTGGATTAAAACAGACAAAGATTCCTGCCATCATGGAGCTTACTTTGTGGGGAGGAGGAAGTACTTAAAGTTTTTCTGGAAGTTTCTAGCAATCACCTTTTTTTTCTTTCTTTTTTTTTTTTTTTTTTTGCTTCTTAGGGCCACACCCATGGCATATGGAGATTCCCAGGCTAGGGGTCTAATTGGAGCTACAGATGCTGGCCTACATTACAGCCACAGCAACGCCAGATCTGAGCTGCGTCTGTGACACCACAGCTCACGGCAATGCCGGATCCTTAACCCACTGAGCGAGGCCAGGGATCGAACCTGCAACTTCATGGTTCCTAGCCAGATTCGTTTCCACTGCGCCACAACAGGAACTCCTCTAGCAACAATATTAACAAATGAATTAGTAGGAAATCTGTCCCTTTTCTACCCTGCCCTCCCATGCCCTGCCCTTAGATGGCCAGCTTTGAGAATCTTATTTTTTCTTTTATGATTCGCCCCTGCAGACTGCCTGTCGAAAGTCATTCTAGTTTCTTTGAAAGCTGAAGATAGCTCAGAGCTGGAGACTGTTCCCAGCTAAGGCCTGTCATTCCTGTGGCTCTGCCCTGAAGAGACCTCTCGCCTCCCACCACCCCCAGCCTGTCCCTTCTTCCCAGGTGGTCACAGGAACCTTCTCTTCTGCTGAATGGCAACAGTCGTAGAGTGGCCTCATCTTGTGTCCTTCTCCCCTGGGAGATGAAGTCTCCAGCAGGCCCGCTGAGGTTCTGAGGGTGGCCATCCTACTGAGCTAATCTCTGGGAGCACATTTGTCTCTCGAGTGCTGTGCCGGAAGTTGTGTCATTGGAAGGTGCCTTTCGGAGCAGGTTGATCATTTGCAAATCCAGTCCTAACTCTACCCGCTTGTCTCTCCCTCTCGTGCCCACAACTCCTGTCCCCAGATGGGTCCCCTCAGCCTGCTGCTGATAGGCCTCGTGGCTGTGCACTGCATGGGTCTCCTGGTGAAGTGTGCCCACCACTTCTGCCACAGGTGAGAGCCCTGGAGCTACCTCTCGAGTGACACATCGTCCTCTCGGGTTCCGTCACCAGCCCCAAAAGAGAGTACCTGAGACAGGTCACTCTAGACACTCTGCTAGCTGAACGGGGCTGCTAGTTATCACAGCACCGCCTCTCCCTGTGACTTCTGTGTCCTTTTTCAGCTTATTGTCATCCGCCATACTTACTTATGTCCAGTGGACAGGTAGCACATTCTGGCTTCATGTGCTGTGTAATCACCCCCCTGGTAAAGATTTACCGGCTGGTTGTTAATTATAAGGAAAGTAACGGTCCTGTTGACTTAAGACTTCTGCTCCTTGAAAGCATTAGACACAGGACACAGTGCTGTGTCTGGGGTGGCAGATGGGGAACCGGCCTAGGTCTCCTAGAGACCTCGCTGTTGTCTCACCCCTGCACCCCACCCTTCTCTCCCCACCCCTCTCCCAGGCTGAACAAGCCCTTTGTGGACTACGGGGATACGGTGATGTACGGCCTAGAAGCCAGCCCCAGCACCTGGCTCCGGAACCATGCGCACTGGGGAAGGTAATGGGTTTTCTTTCTCTTTGCCGCTGTGGCCTCCTGCTGTGGGGCCTTCAGATGGGGAGGTGAGGGCCGGGAGATGATGTAGAAGAGCACTGCGGTCTAGAGTTCTGGCTCAGCTCTGCCAGTGGCGATCTGCGGGACCCCTCCCTTCCCTGGGCCTCAGTTTCCTCACTGGTGAAACATGGAACCTTGCCTGAAAGACAGCTGAGGGCTGTGCCAGCTTTGACACCCTGTGACCAGTGACTGCATTTCATCCTCCCATTTGGTCAGTAGGTATATTTAAACACATTCTTTTTTTTTTTTTGACCTTTTCTAGGGCCGCACTTGTGGCATATGGAGGTTCCCAGGCTAGGGGTCTAATCGGCCTGTGCCTGAGCCACAGCAATGCCAGATACGAGCTGCGTCTGCAACCTACACCACAGCTCGCAGCAACGCCGGATCGTTAACCCACTGATAAGCATACTCTTATAAGTGGTACCAACCACTTCTAGGTATGGGGGGGTGTTCCCTGGGGTAACTCATGTGGCCCTGGCCCTCCAGGAGAAGGAGAAAGAGGCGTGGGAACCCTGATAACAAGAGATAAGGAGTAGGAGATGCCAGCAGAGAGAAGAGCGTCATGAGCTAGAAGTACATCCCAGGGGCTCTGAGCGGGAGAGGAGGCGCCTTAAAGATGTTCTCGTCCACTGTGCCAGAGGAGAGGTGCACACGATAGGTGCTTTCAGGGCAGGGCACTGGGCAGGAGAAGGAAGGCTTCTAGGAGGAGGTGTGAGGTGAGCTGGAACCAGTGGGTTTGTTGGAGGTGGGGAGGGGGGAGGTGTTTGGAAATTTATGGAACTTTTTGGAGGCCTGAAGAGAAACATTCTGCGGTTTGTTTTGTATTTGAGGAAATGGTGCATTTATTAATTCATTTATTTTGTCTTTTTTGTCTTTTTAGGGCCGCACCCATGGCATATGGAGGTTTCCAGGCTAGGGGCTGAATCGGAGCTATAGCTGCTGGAGGGAGCCGAGCCATGTCTGTGACCTACACCACAGCTCACAGCAACACTAGATCCTCAACCCACTGAGTGAGGTCAGGGATCAAACCCACAGTCTCATGGATTCTAGTGGGTTCATTAACCACTAAGCCATGACGGGAACTCCTGAGATGGTGCATTTTGATATAGAAAGTTGATAACATTAAGGGCTGAATCTGTTTTTTTGTTCGTTTGCTTTTTAGGGTCCTATCTGTGGCATATGGAAGTTCCCAGGCTAGGGGTCCAATCGGAGCTGCAGCTGCAGCCTGTGCCACAGCCACAGCAGTGCTGGATGCAAACCGTGTCTGCGACCTGCACCACAGCTCACAGTAATGCCAGAACCTTAACCCACTGAGCGAGGCCAGGGATCGAACCTGCATCCTAATGGATACTGATTGGGTTCATTTTCACTGAGCTACAATGGGAACTCCCTGAATCCTTTTTTAAAAAAAGAACAAAAAAAGAAAAAACCGAGCCATATCAAAGTTATGTTCCAGAACAAACTCCTTTTCGTGGCCATAGGGAGCCTGGCATGTTCACACCTAGTCAGCTGCAATGCTGGTTTCTATAATTCGGCAAAATCATTTTCTGAGCCTGGGAGAAGCCATATTGCCAAGTGACCACCGCTGGATGGTTGGTCATTGGCTGACTCTCTCTTTTCCTCTCTCCTCTCTTTTCTCTTTCTTAATCTCTCTCCCCTCTCCATGCCTCCCTCCTTCTTCCTCCCCCACCCCCGCTTCCTTTAATAAAATTAATGTGTGCTCATGGTAAAAAAAGAATTTTTTTAGAACAAGTTAGAAAGACATAAAGTAAAGAGTAAAAGTGTATCCTGGTCGTAGTTACACAAGTATTCTGGAATTTTCTGTATATGGATAAACATGCACACATTTCTTACACAGTTACTGTATTATATATACCGACTGGCCACCTGTTGGTTTTTCCCTTAAAGTGGGCATTTCTCTCTCTACACACATAGATACTCTTGCCCTGCTGTGTACTGTGCCATCTCAGAATGGTCTGTAATTTAACCCTTTTCCATTTGACGACCCCTTAGGTTGTCACCAAGCTGTTGTTGTAATAGTGCTTCAAGCAGCAGCCCGTTTGGAACATCTTTTCTGTATTCTTTTTTTTTTTTTTTTTTTT
>PVHT020000166.1:725067-948855 GCA_004024745.2 Catagonus wagneri | reverse complement strand
TGGAGGTTCCCAGGCTAGGGGTCTAATCAGAGCTGTAGCCACTGGCCTTCGCCACAGCCACAGCAACGCAGGATCCGAGCCGCGTCTGCGACCTACACCACAGCTCACGGCAACGCCAGATCGTTAACCCACCGAGCAAGGCCAGGGATCGAACCCGCAACCTTATGGTTCCTAGTCGGATTCGTTAACCACTGCGCCACAACGGGATCTCCTTTTTCTGTATTCTTATGTGAGAGTCAGTTGCTTCTTGGATCCAAGTTGTAGAAAGAGACCCTGAAGGTGTCCACTTCTTGGGCTTTTATGCTGAGGGCTCCCTGTAGCTTGAGAGCAAATGGTGTGAGATGGGACAAGTGAGCCGTGGGGAGGCGGGAGCCAAGCGGCTGGGCAGTGGTCCTAGTGTGTGTGCTCCGCTCTGGCCAGTCCAGTCTGGGGCCCGCCTGACCGCCTGCAGCCTCGGGAACCATGTAGACAGTGCCTCCCTCACCTTTTTCCAGGGTTCTAGACCGGTGACGCACAGCACACTTTCTCCTGTTCCCAGGGCATGTTCATCCTTGTCACCTGACGGGAAGGGTCTGTGATGACCTGGGAAAGAGCGCTGCTCAAACACCGGTCTCTCCCGCAGTCTTGCTGTTTTTCGTTACCATCTTTGTCTTCCTTCCTTCCCCACTCGCAGGCACATTGTGGACTTCTTCCTCATTGTCACGCAGCTGGGATTCTGCTGTGTCTACTTTGTCTTCCTGGCTGACAATTTTAAACAGGTAGGGCCCTGGTAAAAATAGGGGAGGCAGGATACGTGTGGCTTATCTGTTTAAGATCCCTTCCAAATGCAAAAATTGAGGTCTTAACACTTTACGTAGATCGCTGTCATTTGTTTGACTTTATCTAAAGACCCAGGGCACAGAGAAAGCTCCAGATGTCGTGCTGTCTTCCTTATTTGGGTAAGATATGATCACACCCAGCGCAAACAGTTGGGTTGCTGATGAATATCACGAAGACCTCCGAAGACAGTTTGCCTACCACTGACTTCTCTACAGCCTTGCTCATGCACTGAACCTTTAACAAAGAACCCCTTGGCTGGGAGATCCGCTGGCTTTTGCCATTTGATGGGTTTTTTCTGTTTTTCTTCTTCCTCTCATTCTAGGTGATAGAAGCAGCCAATGGGACCACCAACAACTGCCACAACAACGAGACGGCGATCCTGACACCCACCATGGACTCTCGACTCTACATGGTCTCCTTCCTGCCCTTCCTGGTGCTGCTGGTGTACGTCCGGAACCTCCGGATCCTGTCCGTCTTCTCTCTCTTGGCCAACGTCACCATGCTGGTCAGCCTGGTCATGATCTACCAGTTCATTGTTCAGGTACAAGCCCAGGCTGCCCCCTCCGCTTGTTAAATAATCAGAGAAACAAACGCCAGTAAGTGGAACATAAAGAGGGATATGTTATTTATGAGCAGTATACTTAGGGTGGAGTTCTTAACTTGGCATGTTGACATTTGGGACCAGATAACTCTTTGTCGTGGGGACTGTCCTGTGCATCACCGGATGTTAGGCAGCATCCTGGTCTCTACCCACTGAGTGCCAGTAGCAACCACTCCCACAACCGAGAGCGTCTCCATACATGGTCAGACATCCCTTGGCGGGGCACAGTCACCCCCATGAGACCACTGGTTTCGACTTTTTCCCAGTTAGATAATAACATGTCATCATTGTACAAGATTGGAAAATAGAGAAAAAATTAAGATAATTTGTATATTAAAAGATTTATATCCTTACACTAAATAACACAAGAATTATCTTATTATACATTATATATAAGGAATATTATTGTTTTATTATTGGTGTTTTACTATTCCAGTTTTATATTTATTTGTCAAAATTATAAATCTGGTGACTGTACCCCTTGCAAGGCCACGTGGGCAGGTCTGTGGGCTGGATGCTGGAGAGGCATCTGTATATTTGGGTAGAAGACCAGGCTGAAGAAAAGGTGCCTGTGAACACTGTAGTTGGTTGTGGATACTTTGCCACGATTTGAGAAAAGGACAAGAGTGAAAGCAAGTAGATAAAAGGGTAACTTTTTTTTTTAATTTTTTTAGTTTATTTTGCTTTTTAGGGCCATACCCACTGCATATGGAGGTTCCGAGGCTAGGGGTCCAATTGGAGCTACAGCTGCCGACCCACACCACAGCCACAGCAACATGGGATCCAAGCCGCATCTGTGACCTACACCACCTCTCACAGCAACGCCGGGTCCTTAACCCACTGAGCGAGGCCAAGGATCGAACCTGCAACTTCATGGTTCCTAGTCAGATTTGTTTCTGCTGCGCCACGAAGGGAACTCATAAAGGATAACTTTTTTAAAAAAAGTATTTAAATTGAATTCCCCAAATAACTCATCAGTATTAAAATATGGACAACATATTTTTTTTTCTTGCTTTGTTTCGTTTTGGCCGCACCTGCAGCATGGGTAAGTTCTTGGGCCAGGAATCGAATTGACACCACAGCAGCAGCCTGAGCCACAGTGGGGGCAACGTTGGATCCTTAACCCTCTGTGCCACCAGGAAGTTCCCACAAGTACCTGTTGAAACTGCATCCTGCCCTGAGTCTCCTCCTCTCCAAGGCCCACTGCACGTGTTTCTAGTCCGTCAATACAGACAGTATTCCTATGTAGAGAAATATATAGAACAAAAATTTGTTTTGTGTTATTGAACGTAATTTTAAAAATAGTCATATGTGGCATTTCTCTACCTTGCCTCAGAAAGGATTCTGTGTTGATATAACTGGTTTTACCTCTTTCTTTTTCATTGCCAAGTAGTATCTCAGAGAACAGATGTGCAGTAGTTTCATAGTTTATGTAACCAGTCCCCAATCTGGCCTGTCAAGTCATCTGTCACCTTTCGTGTTATCTCACTGTTATGACGGTGAATATTCTTATGCTTTTTTTTTTGTGGACCTGAATAAACACTTCTCCAAGGTCTGTGTCTGGGGTGCTAGAAGTGCAATTGTTGGAGAGTGTGCACTTGAGAATTTTTTATGTTGCCAGGTTGCTTTCTGCAGAAGCTCTGTATCAGTTTCATATTGACTGCCTTCCCCAGGACGCAAGCACCCTGTGCTAGCCGGCACTGGGTAGATCAGTCTTTTTAATCTGGGTCAGTCTGACAGGTGAGCGTTGCCTCGTTTTCACAGTCTGCTTAACAATGACCCGGCCACCCACTGATATGGTTTCTAGGAAAACAGTGGGTCATAAAACGGAACCACTTCCTGTACTGAAAAAGAATGACATAATGAATTGAGGTTAACATTGTAGTCAGTGAGCAGTCACCGATTTTTCCTTGTCCTAGTAAGTCAGGTGGCTGGCAGGTGTTGACTCTTTCCCAGAACTGTTTTCTAAGACATAAAACAGATGGCTGCCCATGTCCTCTTTTTTATGGGACTGGAAGGAGGGCCTCTGAACACGTGAATGACCATTCCCGGAGAGTTTCTTTCCCTGTAGCCAGCCAATTAAGTTAAAACAAGGAAGGGTAAATAAATATAAGATTTAACTTTGTAATTAGAGATCTTTATCAGTGCCGAGGTCACACTGCAGTGAACATTAGAGACAAAGGCAGAGAGGCTAGCTCGCGTAGGCACCACATTTAATTTCAAACCACTGCCGGTAGTTGGAGCGTGGTGGTTGCTGTGAGCAGAGGGCCAGCATCGGAGGATGGGTTCCACAGCAGCTCAGTTCCAGCTGAAAGTAGTGTCCGTCCAGAGCACGGCCTCTGCCTACCACAACCTGCACTTTTAGCTGAGGCTGCCCTGCTGATTTCCCGAGAACAGTCCTGAGCCTGCCTCTGGGCTCAGCCCGGAGGTGTGGTGTGTCTGGGAGAATGGCAGTTTGGCTGTGTGTCCAGCAGCTTCATTTTGACGTGGTGCAGAGCTAAAGAAGTCCCTCTGGGTTGTTTTTGTTGCTGCTCTTACTGCTGTCCCATCTCGGTGGCTTGCTCTCTTTACCTTGATGACTCTCCTGCTGTCCAGAGTTCCTAATTCCTTCCCTAATCCCAAGTGGGGACATGACCGTGCTCTTGCTCCCCGGGCATGCGCCATTCTGGGAGGCTGACTGGTGCCTGCCACCAGCGCGGGTCTTCTGTACCTTCATCACGTGCGCGACGAATGGCGCGGTTCTGAACAGGGTGCCTCGCCTGGAGGGGCTCCCAATAAATGTTTTATCATTGCGTATCCTTAATTCCGGGATGCATTTTTTTTTCACAGTTATAACCTTACCAAAATTATAGTAGATCTGGCAATCCTCGTGTACATTTAGCAGCATTTTCTCAAAAAGTTGTGATTATTATGTGACAGTGTAGTAGAATTGAGGAGAGATAATGTGTTGAAAGTGAACTGATTTTAATATGTGTATTTCTTTGCAAATTAAAGTTTTTCATGTGGTTGGTTGAGGTATCATTAGGTGTGTAGAATTATAAATTCCTTCTGCTAGTCTCGTTCACTCCAGTACCCTAGTTATGTTTTGAAACCCCTTCTCTGATACCTCAGCCTGATCGGATATATGAACCTGGGCAGCAGTCATGCACTGATCAGATTGTCCTGTTTTTAGGAGCTTGAGTTACACTGCGACTCGGGTAATTACAGGGCCGTCTTACTCTCATGTCTCATCAAAGAGCAAAAGTAATTTTTAGTCTGTCTTCATTCCAGAAACTGAAATGTTTCTTATAAAGAGATCTAACTGATTTCTTACCAGGGGCTCAGGGAAAAAAAAAAAAAAAGGTATTTTAAAGATTCTTTATATTTATGGAAACTATAATATAATTGCTTTAAAATCTTTCAAAGAGAGGACCATTACAGAGATTAATAGTAGATTTCTTTTTGTTCTTTAATATTTTTCTGTCACACCATTAGAACATGCCCCATATTCATCTAGATACATCTGGAGTTAAGTCTGTTGTAAAACATTAAAGGTAGTTTTAAAGTCATTTTTTTTAAATTTTAATCTAAGGAGTGTGTACACATGATGTAGAAAGCCAAAGCCTAAAAGGACAGCAGCTTCTGACCCCCGAGTCCTGCTCCTTCGACGTCATCCCTCACTGGGGACTCTTGCCCATTGGTCAGCCAGGTGGATATGTCTTTACACTGTACCTGCAGTTAACAGTTGCCTTGGTTTTTATTTGCCTACTTTTGAAAATGCTGTTTTTGCTATTTTTCCCCAAATGTTCCAGCACTCTTACTGAGTGCCTATCAGTATTTTTCAAGTGCTCAAATTGATTGACAGAGTTTTGAAAGAACAGTAGAGAAAAAAAAGGAGAGAAAGCATTCTTCTAATACCTACCATCTTCCCTTCCAGCATGATCTGTGTATTCTATCACAGTGAACATGTAACCTTTTTTTTTGCTTTTCTGGGCAGCACCTGCGGCATATGGAGGTTCCCAGGCTAGGGGTGCAGTTGGAGCTACAACTGCCAGCTTACAACACAACCGCAACAACATAGGATCCATGTACCTCCAGATCCCTGACTCACTGAGCGAGGCCAGGAATTGAACCCACATCCTCACGGATACTAGTAGGATTCATTTCTGCTGCACTGCAACAAGAACTCCTGATATGTAACTTTTTAAAGTGTTTTTCTCAGTATTATTTCATAAGCAGTTTTTCATGTACTGCTTATTTTTTACCTTTTAAAGAGTGCATAATATTCTGTGTTTTAGGCGATGTGCAGTAAACTAACTGTTCAGTTGTTTGCAATCATTTAGGTTAGTATTACTTACAGTTAAAAAGCCTTGCTCAACTTTCTCTGTATTTTGATCTTTTTTTTTTTTTAACTAAGATTATATTTCTGGGGATGGGTTTACCTAGTGAAAGAGTGTGATTCTTTTTATCCAATATCCATTTGAGGGTTTAAAAAAAAAAATCTTATTGGTGTATAGGTGACTTACAAAGTTGTATTAGTTACAGATGTACAGCAAAGTATATCAGTTATACATATGCATATATCCAGTCCTTTTCAGATTCGTTTCCCAAATAAGTTGTTACACAGTATCTAGTCAATTTCCCGGTGCTATACAGTAAATCCTTGTTGCCTGTCTATTTTACATATAGTAGTGTATATCCAACATGTGAGTTTTTTAATAGTACACTGGACTAGTCTTTTCCCAAAGCAAGTAGGGTTTTCTCAGCTTGAAGAAAAAAGTAGAAACCCTATAAGTGACCCCACATCATCTGTCAAGTGTCAGACTTTCCCGCTTCTGAGAATCTTGGATTTAGGAAAGGTTTGACTTGTCTGATGTCAGAGCTGAAATCACGAATGTCTGTGTAACATTTGCGCTGTTTTATTTTCTCTCTTTCAGGAGATCCCAGACCCCAGCCTCCTCCCCTTGGTGGCATCCTGGAAGACTTACCCTCTGTTCTTTGGCACAGCCATTTTTGCGTTTGAAGGCATTGGGATGGTAAGAGTTACAGTGTGATTCTCTGGTGTCCTTGGTGTCCTCGAGGTCTGCTTTAAGGCATACTGAGGAAGTGCTGTTGGAAATATGGAACGATTGGCCATCCGGGACTTGCTGTATAGCACAGGGAATTCTACCTGATATTCTGTGATCATCTATATGGAAAAAGGATCTGAAAAAGAATGGATGTGTGCACATCTATAGCTGAATCACTTTTTTTTGGGGGGGCACACCTGAGGCATATGGAGGTTCCCAGGCTAGGGGTTCAATTGGAGCTATAGCCACCAGCCTATACCACAGCCACACCAACGTGGGATCCGAGCCATGTCTGCAACCTACATGACAGCTCATGGCAACACCGGGTCCTTAACCCAGTGAGCGAGGCCAGGGATCGAACCCACAACCTTGTGGTTCCTAGTCAGATTTGTTTCCATTGTGCCATGATGGGAACTCCTTGAATCACTTGGTTGTACAGCAGAAATTATCACAATATTGTAAATCAACTCTGCTTCAATAAAACTTCAAAAAATGAAGAAAAAAAAGGAAATCATCGTCTGAGACATATTGGTCGGTTAATGAACAGCATTTCAGGGGCTCCACTGAAGTTTCCCAGCTCCAGCTTTTGAAAATAAGTTGTATGTGAATTGAGACTCTTTCTCTTCAAGCCCCCTGTGTGGCTTGCTCGTCTGCTGGGTGTGCAGTAGGCAGGCAACTCGGAACACGGGGTCTGGACTCAGACTCACTTGGGGTGAGGCTGGCTCTGCCAGAGGGTAGCTGCGTGACCTTGTGCAAGGACTGGCCTTCTCGGAGCCTTCATTGCTTAATGTTTAGTAGTTGTTAGGATTAAATGGGATGTGTGTAAAGTGTTTCGCCTAGTCCCTGACGTGTGGTGAACATGAAGTAATTTTTTTCATTAATAATATTATTGGCTTTTTTTGGTAAATCAGTAAATGTGTGAATAATTTCTCTGCCCCGGATCAGTGGTGTGCGGTATTCTCCTGTGTGAATGAGGAGCCTTCTCTCCCAGCTTAGTTTCCCAGTGTTGTTGCTGTGATTTTCACCACATTCTTCTCCTCAAAAGAGGAATCCGTCACTCAGTATTTCTAATTTGGTTTTTATTTGTGTTTTTCATGCGAAAGGTCGAGAATTCTTCTCTGAGAAAGTTCTTAACTCTGCTGACCAAGAGCTTAGGAAATAGGAAGACACTTTTCCTTTCATGAAATAAGTTTTGCCCCCGTTTAATTTCCCTATCCCCTTATTCACTTTTAAGAAAACCTAGAAGCTAGACATTTTCTGTCAAAATTTGAGGACTCGCACTGGTTGTGGTGATGAAACAAATGTGTTAAGGCTCGAACAGAGAAGGGGAAGTTGAGAGATCGTGTGTACGAGGTGGTCCTAAGTTTCTCAGCCTTTCCTTGTGCTCTTTTTTGGGGCTTCTCGTTGCCCAAGGAGAACGGCTCACCTTGGTTCACAGACATACATGGTGTCCCTGCTGCTGGGGCAGCGACCTGAAGGGGAGCAGGAGAAAGAGGTCCTGAGCCTCGAGACAGGAAATAAGAGGCAGAATGAGTGTGGAAATGTGCACGGGGACCCAGGGTTCTTTGGAGCGTTGTACTGAATGTATCAGCTTTCCCTGATAGCATAAGGCACAAGCCATTCTTTGCTTCATTTTGTTGGCCGAGGCTTGGATCCGGAGACATTCTGTAATCGTCGTTCTGTTACTTTAAGATTTGTCCATGTTTTTCTCTTTTACTGCTGTCTTGACTCGTAGTTTGGATCTGGACATGTCCAGGAAAAGTGCTGGACTCACCGTGGGTTCGCTTGATTTCTCTGTTTGCACCCCTGGCCCACGCTGGCCGGCATGGAGGAGATGGATGCCCTGCCCTCTGGCTTCCATCGAGACTTTCCATGGCAGGAAACTTAGAAAAGGCCTAGATGTGGATTTTCTTTCTTTCTTTCTTTTTTTGTCTTTTTGCCTTTTATCTAGAGCCGCACCTGTGGCATATGGAAGTTCCCAGGCTAGGGCTCTAACAGGAGCTGTAGCTGCCGGCCTACACCACAGCCACAGCAACGTGGGATCCGAGCTGCGTCTGCAACCTCCACCACAGCTCACGGCAACACCGGATCCTTAACTCACTGAGCGAGGCTAGGGATCGAACCTGCAACCTCACGGTTCTTAGTCGGTTTCGTTAACCTCTGAGCCATGAAGGGAACTCCAGGACATGGATTTTCTGTTTGGGTGTGGATTGCCTGATGCTTAAGCCCCTAGAGCTGAGCTGGGGGCGGCATTCTGAAGGCTGGAAATGCAGACCCATGATGATGCCCCTGGAGCCCCGGGCCTGCAGCAGGCTCGCAGTGCCAGCTGTCTGCGGGATGTGTCTGGCTCAGACTTACTCTGTCTCGTGGCCACAGGATCTCAAGGAAAATGAGTGTAATGAAGATTAAAGACAGTTGGGGGGCAATTAGACCTTGACCTGAGTTGCTTTTCTTATGGCAGTCCAGCCAGATGCAGTTGACAGCAAATCTTGGAGGCTGTCACCATCATAGCTGCTGTTTCCCCACGTGCCTGCATGAGCCAGTCTCTCTTGGCTTTAGCTAATGCTAAACGAGGTCCTCCCTGTGAGGGACGAGGCCGCAAGGGTCAGCGGTTTGAATCAGGGGTTCGGAAACTGGGTCTTGTCATGCATCTCCGAGAGCCTCAATCTCCAGAGCCCTCTCCTCAGTCCAGCCACCCCCAGCACCTCACTGTCTCTGACTTGGAGGTTGGACTTGTCCCCACTAGCCTCCCGTTTCTGGGAACTGAAGTGGCAGTTCTCCCTAACCTCTGCTTTGTATCCTCGGGACAGGTTAGTAGAGCTGTGATCTCGGGTGAGGTACAGCTGGCCCGTGCCACCACCCATGTCTCTTTCGCATTGTGCCCGCTGGGCGCGATGCGAGAGGCCTTGCTGGTTGCCGAGTATCTGCGTTCAGGGGGCAGAGTGCTCGCAGCCCTCAGGGCTCTTGCAGCCGGAGGCGGGGAGCCGGCCTGTGTCAGGAGCCCCCTCTCCCCGGCCCGCTCACCCTTACTTCCTAGGACTTCCCGGCTTCAAGCGCAGGCTCCAGACCCGCTTCAGCGTGGCGAGCGTAAGCTCTGATGAAACAGCTTGCCTTTGTCTGTCTGGTCAAGCATAGACAGGCCTCGGAGGGGTTCCAGGCGCAGCGAAGTTACTTTTTTCTGAGAATGTTACTTTTTGTCATCGTTGGCCATTAACACAGCTTTATTCTCTGCTTTCTCTTCTGTCACTGCTCTCCTAGGTGCTGCCCCTTGAAAACAAAATGAAGGATCCTCAGAAATTTTCGCTCATCCTCTATGTGGGGATGGCTATCATATCTGCCCTCTACATCAGCCTGGGGACTCTGGGGTACCTGCAATTTGGAGCTAACATCCAAGGCAGCATCACCCTCAACCTGCCCAACTGCTGGTATGTAGGGGAGGGTGGAAGCCTGGGAGGACTGTATTTTAAACAAATTAATGAGGGTCAGATGTGTGTCTTTCCTCCTCCTTATCTCTTACATCAGCCCACGTCACTTTAGTTCGCTCTTGCCACCTGCCTCCACGCCAGCACCACCCCTCCCTGGCTGCCCATCAAGCCTTTTGGCTGCTCTCCCTGCCTGAATCTGACTCTCTCTCCAGATCTGTTTTTCTCATCACCCATATGATCCGTCCCACCCGCCGCTGAGAAGGATCAAAAACTTCCCTTAGTCTGTTCTTTCTTTCTTTCCTTCTTTCTTTTCTTTTCTTTTTTCTTTTCTTTTATTAAAGTATAGTTGATTTACAAAGTTGCCTTAATTTCTGTTGTACAGCAGAGTGACCAAATCACACACAGCTCCCTGTTCTAAATAGTAGTGCCCCGGTGCCCATCCATTCCAGATATAATAGTTTGCATCCAAAAAACCCCCAAATGCCTGTCCATCCCACTCCCTCCCACCTCCCCCACAAGAACAACAAGGCTGCCCTCCTTGGCCATGAACTGTTTCTGTTTTGTAGACAGGATCATCTGTGCCATGTTTTAGTTTCCACAAACAAGTGATAATCATGTGGTATTTTTTTTTTCTTTCTGGCTTTCTTCACTTAGTATGGGAATCTCTAGTTCCATCCGTGGTGCTGCAAATGGCATTAGGTTATTTTTTTTTTCATGGCTGAGTAATATTCTGTATAAAGAGGAAACCCTTTCGTGCAGTCAGGGCCACCCAGGCTCTGGTGGCCCCACCTAATTCCTGCTCATCAGGGAGGTCTTAGCCTGGGAGGTGTTCTGTTTAAGAAACTTCTGTAATGTCTCACCTACCACAACTTCAAGTCTGGGTTAGCGCCCCTCCTCTCAGCTGCTATGGAATCCCTTGAGGATCCCGTCCTAGTTCTTATTCCATGGTACTGTAGCTGTCCATTTACCTGTACTGTGATCTCCCTACCTTGTAAGCTCGGAGGGCAGCCACTGTCCACTTCTTCATTTTACCCCAGCCACTGGCACAACATCTGGGATGTGATCAGAACCCCGTGAAAGGCTTTGGAACGAGGAGGAGGACTAAGCGCTGAGACTGTGAGGCATTTATAAATGAGGAGAGGTTACCAAGAAGCCACCAGGGCACGGAGGATAGAGGTAATCTGCTGCATCCCAGCTCTGTAGCCTTGGACAGATCGCAGCCTCTTGCTGCCTCGATTCCCCCTTTTGGGAGCCGGGAACAGTCATTTCTTCCTGCCAGGATTGTCATGATCAAATGGTGTGCATGAGCTTTGTAATACTGTGCTGGCACCATGGAGATGTAGGATGCCACGTGAGCTTTATGCTTTGTTTGGGTGAGTCATTCTGATGGAGACAGATGCTGCACAGATTGGTTGACCCACTGATTGATGTGCTATTTCTCCTTGGAGATCTGAGCCCCGAAGAGCTAAGCATCTAGTCCATTGACCTTGAACTCTTCCAGGTAGGCGGGGAAAGAGGGAAGTAAGCCTGCCTGGTGCCTAGCTTCTCTGCCTGTCCCAAGGTCCCCTCTGAGTGCTCACTCTAAGTGCAGGTGCTGTGGTGTCCTCACTGGGGACCAGGGATGGGCGGGAGCCCTTCTGTGTATCACTCTCCTAAGTCTTGATTGCTATATTATAGGGAAACGCTGAAGCGTACTGAAATGCTAAGGGTGTGCTAAGCAGCCGTTCTGTTTGGAAGATGAAAATTTTATTGCCGAGAGCCACCATGAGTAGATTCTGAGAAGCTTGTCAGGTGCCCTGGGGAACAGAATATCCTTTCAGGCCGGCCAAGTGGATCTGCCTTTGTGTGTTAGAGCTCTGATTGGTGAGGCATTGTATAAGGACAGATTGAGAAAACTGAGAAGAATGTTTATTCAGTAGTGTCTTCTGGATTTAGTTCAAGATACCCTTATCAGCAGGGCTCTGGGGATTAGGTTTTGTGTATTGCCAGCCAAGTGGTAGCTCTGAAATGGGCCATTGTCTCTGAGGTCTTTCTCTTTCCTGCAGACGCCTGCTTTTAAATTGCCAGGTGTTCCCTTTCAAAAGGGCAGAGTCAGGCGGTGGCTTGGCCTGAGCGAGGATAGATGGATCAGGAGTGGCAGAAGCAGCCCACGTAATCTGAAGCTGCAGCTGAGCGTCTGTCATCTTTCCTCTGATGTTCCAAACCCAGCTACCCTAATCTTTCAGCCTCCGTTTGGGTACGATTTATGTGGCCATCCCAGCAGGTGACTCTCCTGATTCCAGATTTCCCAGCACTCCGGAAGGTTTTGGTGCTACACTGAGTTTAATTATAGAGCCTCCAACTGGCTGGTTTTTTTTTTTTTTTTTCCTTTCCCCAAAGGGTTTTTATTATCTATTTTTGGAACAAGTAAGACCTTTTGTCAGATCTCAGTCTCTCCCAGGGTGTTCTCCTGCTTATAACACTGGAACATCTTCCAGGTTATTAAATTCAACCACAGAGGAGTTCATTGCACATTATGCAAAATATAATCACCATCGTAAAATCGCTTTCCAACAAGCTGGGGCGAGGCCCCTGTTTCTCACTGTGTGACTCGCCAGGGTCTTCTTTGAAGTGGAGCTTTGCTTAGGGGAAGGGTGGCCTTCCCTTGAATGCTCATGTCAGACCATTGAATGAGGTCTTTCTGATCAGACTTTCTTTCTGCTCTGTGCAGTCCTAGACTTGGGATGGGATAGAGATGCCCCAGAGCGACTTCCCCAAGAAATGCTGCCACTGCAGTGATAGGATGGTGGCCATAGCAGAGGGGAAGATGCCTTTCACTCCTGCCTCTCGGTCCTGTGTGGTCACCATCGGGTTCTAGGGAGCCTTGAGTTGGGTGAGAGGGATAGGAATAAGTTTGTTGCATTTAAATGATCTTTTTTAATTTTTTTAAAAAAATTTTGCAAGGATATATGCCTGTGGACGAGATGCCCAATGTTCAGAGGGCATACAGAAATGGTTAAGCTTCCACTTGCCTCTGCAGGTTACCAGTTTTCCATTTCAAAGACAACCGTATTACCAGCGTCTTGTGTTTCCTTCTGGAGATGTTTCCTATACAGATGTTTCCTGTAGAGGATATCACATGTCTGTGTGTCTGAAGGGCACTTGTTTCCCTTTCTTCTCTTTCAGACAGTTGGTAGCAAACACTTTTTTTGCTTCATGCTTGTTTCATTTCATAACATATCACGGAGCTGGGTTGCACATCTGCAGCTGGATTTCTGTCTCCTCCTTTTAGCAGGTATTAGGGGAGCGATGATTTATATAACCAGGTCCCACTGATTAACATATAAACCCTTTCTAGTCTTTCAGACTTAAGTCATGCTGAAGTGACATGTTTAACGTAAGTGTATGTGCACCTGTGCAAGTATATCGACCAGTTAAATCCCTAGACCTGAAATTGTTCATTCAAAGGACACGTGTCTTTGTGACTTGGGTAGAGATGGCCAAACTGTCATGGGACCATTTTGCACTCTCCCTGCTGGCATCGGAGCATGCGGAGGCGGCTCTGAATGTGTCCTGGCTCTCTCTGCAGGCTGTACCAGTCTGTCAAGCTGCTGTACTCCGTCGGCATCTTCTTCACCTACGCCCTCCAGTTCTATGTCCCGGCCGAGATCATTGTTCCCTTCTTCGTGGCCCGAGCGCCCGAGCACTGGAGGCTGGTGATAGACCTCGCTGTGCGCACCGTGCTGGTCTGCCTGACATGTGAGTAGAAGACAAGGTCATCGCCTTGTCTGTTTTCTCCCAGAGGGCACCCAGTCCCCAGGCTCTCACAAGGGAGTGCTGGTGTTGTCATGAAACAGCCAGTGCTATGTGAGCAGGAAACTCGGGGCACTGTCCCAGCTTCAGAGTCGAGACACGGCCATGCAGGAAGGGAGTTGGTTATAGATGTACTCCAAGGGACACGGGAATGGGGCTGGCGGTCTCTTTTTAGATATGGCTTAAAATGTGATAATTCGTCGTAGTTCGTAGTAAACATGTGCAGTTACTTTTCCATATGAAACATGGCAAAGTTTAAAAGAGAGCCAGTTGAGTTCCCGCTGTGGCACAGTGGGTTAAGGATCCAGCATTACCACAGCATAGGTTGCAGCTATGGCTTGGATTGGATCCTGGCTGGGGAACTTCCTTATGCCCCAGGTTCAGTCAAAAAAGATAAAAAAAAAGAGAGAGAAAGAGCCAATTATGCCATATGCATGAGGGCTGCAGGTTACTTAGATAGTGGGTGTGTGTTTTTTCAGATGATCGTGTTTCAACATGACAATTTATACTTTGGATTTCATTTTGAGACTGTTGGATACCATGCTAAACATTTTGGAATGTTGGTCTTACTAAACATGTTTCTTAGAAAATTTCTCTTGATCCACCTAGGTGTTTGACTTATCATTTTGTGTTTTAGCCCTCTTCTTTGACCACACACCCAGGATTTGAGAGATGAAATATCACTCTATCTGCTCTTGGTTAAAACCGGCATAAGTTCAAAAATAAAAATAAAAAACTTTCGGAAGTTTCTGTGAGCTGATAGACTAGAGAACTCCTATAATAGCTAATGTAAATTTCTAGGTTATTTGCGGTTTCTTTCCAATTTGAAAGTGTGTGAATGAATCATAGATTATTTCTCCTTTTGGCTGTTAAGCTTTTTTCTTCTCTTTAATTTTTCCTTTTGGGAAAAGAAATATCTTTGCTTATCATATTGAGACTTGAGACTTCCCTGGGACTTTGCTTAAATTATCCAGTACAAGCCTGCAGCTTTGGAGTAAAGGTAGGTCTGTATGATGTTTTAATTGGACCAGCATGGAGTGTTTTAGGGACGGATGATGTGAAGTTTGTCTAGCGTTCTCTCACAGTCTGAAAAGTCAGAAATGACTTCCTTGGTTGACTGTTAGCAAGAGAAGGACAGGGAGGAGGCTCTTTATCCTTTCCGTCTACTCAAGCAAACAGGTGCAGACCAGCACCCATCCCAGAACGGACGTCCCCAAGCCACCTGCACTGGTCTTCCTGATGTTACTTCTAGGACAGTGGGTGGAAGCTTAGCATCCTGGATCCATATGGAAAGAACTCACCGGAGCTGAGGATTCAAAGGCCTTCCCATCTCCTTCTGATTTAGTCTTGGGCAGCTGTCCTGCTGAGGGTGTCTGGCGGGGTGGACCTGGGGAGGAACCAGGCAGAAAGCGGTCACCTTGCATTCGCCAGCCCCAGAGAGCTGATGGCTGCCAGGAATCTGACTTCCAGGAGCCTTTATTTGGTAGCCCTTCTTTCTGGCTCTCGCCTAGACCACCCAAAAGAGAGAGCCCCGCGCCCCGGACTGCCTGCGGACTGCCTGCGACAGGCCGCTCCTGCTCAGAGTGGTGGAGAGGAAGGAATGTGACACAGCTGGCTTTTCCAGTAAATTCCCCTAATGCTTGATAAGACAGGATGCTTGAGCTCTAGATTTTTCCTTCTCCCTCATGCTGGCAACTCTGGGTGCTTTGATCAAATGTGTTTGTCTCCCCTGTGGGCGGATTAGCTCTGAGTGTTGAGGAGACGGCTTCCACGTGGAAAAGCGCTCGTGATGTAGGGCCCCCAATTCTTAAATCCAAGGGGGCACTGGAGGAAAGGCTAGGGGTGGCTCAAACAGTGGGCTTTGCTTCAAGCGGTTCCTCTAGAGAAAGTAGGTCTGTCTGAGTAAAGTGTGCTGTCCCTGCCAGAAGGGCCGGGGCAGTGAGCTGGCCATGCCTCCTCTCACCGCCACATTTTCTCCTCACGCTGGCTCAGCCTCCGGTGGCATATGTCTAGCTTCCTGCCAGGTTCCTTTCTGCTGCGCCCTGCAGGAGCCGCGGTCTCTGACTCACAGACCTGATGCTCTACTTAGATTCCTCTTGGTTTTTGCTTCGCTTTTCCTAGCCATCTGTGGGCCTCACCACCCTTGTACAGCGTGACGCTCAGAGCGCGCGAGCCGCTTTTGATCTTCAAGCACATCGGGTTGTTTTTCCCTTCTCCTGTGATCTCGTATGACTGTGCCTCGCACTGTGGTACCATTAAAGGGTTCAGCCCCTTCATCTCTGAGCCCTCCCTCGGCTTCTCTTGCTTTCCCTGCAGACTTTGAAGTAATGATGAGATTCAGGAGACGCATTTTATTGTAGCACCAACTTAATTGCATTTATGGGAGTTCATTTTGTTTTTGTTTCTCTGTACTTTCAGATCCTTTTACCAAAAGTTCATTGGTATATGATTTTAGATCTTTTTTCTTTTCTTTTTCTTTTTTGCTTTTCAGGGCTTCATCCGAGGCATATGGAAGTTCCCAGGGTAGGGGTCAAATTGGAACTATAGCTGCCAGCCTACACCACAGCCACAGCCATAGCAACAGGGGGAATCTGAGCTGCGTCTGTGACCTACATCACAGCTCATGGCAACACCAGATTCTTAACCCACAGAGCAAGACCAGGGATTGAACCCGCATCCTCATGGATCCTAGTAGATTCGTTTCTGCTGCGCCACGATGGGAACTTCCTATGATTTTAGATCCTCGTTATAACTGATTGTTTTCAATTATACCCGTAAATTTCAATGGCAGCTAGTTTTCTTGCTCTTTCAGGTATTTTCCTGGCTTTTCCCCAACTTTCCCTTCCTCTTTCTCACCCTCCATCCCCAACAGGAACAAGAAAATTGGGTCCAGCCTCAGTTTTTTTTTTTTCCCTGCCATTTGAAATTCAGCTTTCTTAGTACCCTTCTGCATCCTCCAAAGATGGCTGTGTCTCCTTTCCAACTCTGAATTTTACACTGTTGGAGAGGAGAGGAGGGGAAAATACATACTCTAGAGAGCAGTGCTCATTTCATATTGATTTCATGTGGGCCAGTATATACTTCCAGCCCGTATGTTTGGACGTGCGGACTTAGCGGGTCACCTCACATCCAGAGCTCATGTAGAACGAGATGCTGGCTCCACTGGGGGAAGCTGGAGGTGCAGGAAGGCTCATTTCTTTGGATGCCTGGAGGCACTAACCTGTGCGTCAGTGGTTTGTACCAATTCGCATTTGCCACGTGAGATGTTTTATTTCAGTTACGTATGGGAATGTCACAAACCTGTTGTTGAAGATACAATAACAGTTAAGCCACCTCGGTTGAGAGGCCTGTCTAGAATGTGAACTGTTCCGAGCAGCCAGACCTTTAGAGCAGGATGCTTCTAGGTCCAAATAGAATGGCTTCCCAGCGCCTTTTGACCTTTCACACATCTCCGTCTTGCAGCTATAGAGAGAGAGGGCAGCGTGTTAAATAGCTGTTCTCGCCGGGGCAGCTCCCCCCCACCGCCAGGAAACCTCGTGAGGCCTCAGAGTAAGAGACCAAGGTTATCTGATCGCTGAGGTTTCTCTGATGTCTAACATTCTGTAATTCTCTACAACTATTTTTAGCCAGACTTTAAATTCCTAGCAAAATACTGCTCGAAGAAAGAAAGGTACTGTAAAAATGTTTGAAGAATGTCTCGGTCTGGAGTTGGTAAAGAGACATTCCCAGTGTCGCACAACTTAAATAAATTGTTTTCCTTTGCATTTTATCATCTGTTAATCCTCACAGGCGCCTTTAACAAGTAGTTGCAGTCGTAGTATACACGTAACTTTTGCTTTTCATTTAAAAATTACGTCACGAGTTTATATACCCTTCATAAACCTGTTAATGATGGCATGATATCTATTTTATTGGTGGCTCACACTTACTAAACTACTTCTTTACTGTTGGTCATGTAGGTTGCCTCTCATAAATGAAATTATACGTCCGTCCCAGACTGTTAGTAATTTTAAAGGCAGATCTCTAGCCACTTAAGAGCCCTTCAGCATCCAGCAAAATAAACAGCAGGAAACACTTCTGGGCACAGGAGCTGTAAGTGTCTGAGGGATTTCTGCCATTGGGTGTTTGTTTTTTAAGTGCTTTCTCTCCCCTGGTGCTGAAGTCAGCTCTTTCTGTGGCTGGTCTAAAACCACAGGCTCCAGAATTCCAATCAGTTCCTTCTCTGAACACGGCCGTTGGCCTCATTGCTGCTTCAGCAGTTGAAAGGTCATATTCTCAGTGTCTCTTCACCCAAAGGGGAGATGTTTTGTAACACCCCTGGAGCCCTCTTGACTAGTCATGTGGCCTGGTTGTCCTTGGTGCCCCTTTCTGAACACGCCACGGCCAGGCTTCTGCAGAGGCTGTGCGACTGCCAGCTGGGAGTATGCCATCTCCCTCTCTGTGGGGTGGTCTTTTTGTGGGGAGTGGAGAGAGGCTATTTCCAGTCGGCTGCTTCCTGAGATCTCTCCCTTCTTGGGTGCCTCTTTCCAGAAGCCTTTCTTTAACTCATGGAGTAAAGACATTTAGTGCTGGAAGAGGTTTGAGTTGCTCCCGTCTCTTTCCTGAGTACCTGGTTCCCACCGCTGGGATCAGTGAAAACTATTTTGTGGCAACAGATATGCTGGCTATCGAGCCTGTGGTTTGGGTCCCTTTCTCTGGCTCTTCTTGCAGTGCAGTAGCAGGGGCTCACTCTTCCTGCCTTCTCCAGTGTCAGGCTGTGTTTAGCATCCAGTTGTGCATCCAGCCAGGAAGAGGGCCCTCTCTTTGCAGCCCTGTGGTCCTGACTTTCAAAGTTTTGCCCTTTAAAAAATATCTCTACTGGAGTTCCCTCTGTGGTTCAGTGGTTATGAACCCAACTGGTATCCCTGAGGATGCTGGTTCAATCCCAGGCCCCACTCAGTGGGTTAAGGATCCAGTGTGGCTGGAAGCTGCAGCATAGGTAGCGGATGTGACTCTGATCCTGCATGGCTGTGGCTGTGGTGTAGCGGGCAGCTGCAGCTCTGATTCGACCCCTAGCAAAACCGCCATATGCTGCAGATGCGGCCCTAAAAAGCAAGTAAAATAAATATCTCTACTAAGGACATTTGTGTTAAATGTACTTATTTTATATATCTGTTGTAGTAAAAACAAGAACAGTTTTTTAGATAGCCTTTTAAATGTCCTGATGAAATCGAGTATCTCCATCCAATCAGAGAAAAGATTACGATCTCACAAACTTCTGTTTCTGTTTTCACTTAATTCTTTTTTTTTTTTTTTCTCTTAATGGATTTTATTTCACTTAATTCTTATCAGAGTAGAGCACATGTGACTTCACTTAACTCCCATCACGAAGTGCCATCTCTCCCTCAGGCTGATGTGGGCGAGGAGAAGGACAGACTCTCAGAGCTGGGAGGGGCCGGTGCTCTGATTTAGCTCCTCCTGGGGCTCATTGTCTTTGACAAAATCCTTGCTTCTCTTCAGTGGGCTGGAGCCTCCTGGGGACCAGGAGGAGTAACTCAGTTTCCTTTACTGGTAAAAAAAGCAGGCAGGTTTGAAGGTATGTTTGTGGCCCAGCCACGTGTTATAGGCGTGGAACCCCATCGCTCGGCTGTGTCACTGGGGAGCGGCACACGGTGCTTCCCAGGTGACAGTGAATTGAGGGACGTATGCCAGAACACATTCCTAAGTGACTCGATCTGCACCGTGCAGTTCCTGAAATTTTCAAAGTTGAGTGTGACGGGCAACCACCCCACGTTAACGCAGTACCAACACTAATACAAATGTAACCTTACTTTATGGGAACCAAAGCTCAGATTGGGAGCCAGTTTGCCCCCGGGACATAGCCTGCTCCGGGCCGGGTCTATTGAGCTGTTAGCTAACATTTATGATGCATCTATTACGTGTGTAGTAGTTCATGTTCTTTAACACGAATGATCTCACTTGACCATCCCTATGTAGCAGTAGGGGAGATGAGTCCTCAGAAGGTTAAGGTTAATCGCAGATGGAGCTTGGATTGGAGCCCAGGTTATGTGTCCAGAGCCTGTACCGTTAACTGCACTCCTGTACCAGCCTAGCCTCTCCCAGGCTCAGGTCTGACTGCTGCCTCTAGCTGTTTCCACCCTAGAACGCACCCAAACTGGAACATCTGGGATCAATACTGTGTGGTTAAACATTAGGTAGTTGGAGACCCAGACCCCAGAGAGGGCAAGTGTCTTATTCCAGGTCCCACAGCACGTCCACTCTTGTTGAGTGTTACGGTATCTGTGATGAGAATGCCATTCTGTCATCATCCTGCAAATACTTCACCTCCAACTCTGCTTTAGGCTCAGCCCCGAAGGTTTGAGGGTTATCACCGCCTCTAGAAATACCTAAAGGCTAAAACCGTCTATTTTAAACTTGCAGGGTAAGTTAAAAGCATACATTTTTGTAGACTTTCTGAAGGCTTTAGAACAGTGAGGGTGTTCATGGATAGTTTCCTAGGTGGTTGAATACTCAAAGAACGAGGAAGGGATCGCCCGAGGCCACCGACATAGGCGGATCTGACTCATCTTCCCTCTACCCACCCCCTTTTTCTTCACCAGCCTTCTAAACCCTTGTCTGATGTCCTTTACAAAGCAGAGAGAGCTCAGAGCTGACGTGTACCGGATTCTCTGCCAAACGGTCGCGGCGCGTCCCTGAGAAAGCCAACCTTGTATCTGACCCTTCAAAGACAGGCCCTTCCTGCCGATCAGCCAGATCTCCTCTTCTCCCTCCTGCACACACCATTTCTTGCTCATCAGGTCTGTGGTCTGACTGTGCTGGGGGCTGGAGGTCCTGGACTTTAGTCCCAGCTCTGTCACTTTCTGTCATTCGACCTCTCCAGGCCTCTTTCCGCGGGGACCGTGACAGTGTGGTGGAGTTACGGAGGCAGATTCAGCTCAGTGAGTGCGGGGATGCCTCCCGGGGCTGCCTGCTGGACACTGGAGGTGCTGCCGTGTGGGGAGCGCTGCACGCTTGTGCTGTCCGGGACAGAGGCCACTAGGCACGTCGCAGCGTGGCCAGTATGAATGGGGAACTGCATCTATTTAGATTTAAATAGCTAGTGACCTTGTTAGGGGGCAGCACAGCTGCAGAGTAAGCCTGACTCTGCCCCTCCCCTGCTAAATCCGCGTTCCCAGCACCCCTCTCCCCTCCCTGCAGGCAGTGGCATTCCAGTTTAAAAGTAACTGTTTCTCACAAAACCTGGACTCTAAATGCAGCCCACTTCTTTCGCCTGGTGCTCAGCCAAAGAAGCAGTGATCGATTCCGATAATCTATCTGGAGGGTAAAATTGCATTGGACTAGGACTCTGGCCTCTCACCAGCGTGACGCCACCCTCAGAGCCATTTGACTCTATTTCTGCTTTATGAAATGAATTCAAACCGAAAGCCCCAGGGCCAGCATGAGTCTCTCACAGGGATCAGCAAGTAACAGACCCACCCTGGTCGCTGCCTCAGTGCTCAGGACCTCCAGCTGGTGCCCAGCACAGGGCAAGACTGTCCATCGAAGCACATTTGATTACTGTCGACCTGACGACGCACATTCCATGAGCAGCAAAATATACACTAGTGATGGTCATATTAACTGTATGATGTGCCTGTTGTGCACCAGGCCTTTGCTTAAGTGCCAGTGTGACCTCCTTTGATCACCACGATGTCTCTGGGAGCTTTCCGTATCCCCATTTCACCAGCAAGAAAACTGGAGAATAGAAAGGAGCCATGTGTCGCTCAAGCCGGAGCCAGGGGTTCACACATGAGTGCCTCATTTCAGAGCCCATAATCCTCAATAAATCTGTGACCTGCTGACCTCTGCCTCCCAGTGGGGAGCCGAGTTAGGGGGGAGCAGTGGCATCAGGGGGCCTCCTCCCCCAGCTTGAAACAGCACCGCTCACCAGCCGGATGGTGGTGCAGGCCCCGGCACGGCGTGGAACCCGAAGGCATTTCCTCGTGCAGCCCCCATTCGTCTGCATCATCAGTTCCGCCTTTCCCGTGGACTCCGGGCTAAGTTTCACGTGTGGGAGCCCTGGCTTGCCCTGGCCCGGGGGACACAGTCCTCGTGGGGGCCTTGCTCCTGAGGTCGGCCTGCACGGAGACCTGCTTCGCCTGCCCCTCTGTGCAAGTGCTGTGTGCAACAGGGCACATAGGAGATTCTTCCAGAAGAAGGAGGGTTTTCCCCCGATCTTGTCAGTCAGGCGGAGAGGTTTGTGTTGTAGGTGAGGAGATGAACAATTGCTCAGGAAAGGTCCCCTTCTTTTTCTGCTCCACACTCGCAGCGTCTGGCTGCTCCGGCATGTAATTGGGTTCCTTTTCCTCAGAAAGATGGAAGCCAAGGACGGTGGCAGGAGAAGCTGGGAGATCTGGGCTCCAGTCCCAGTTCGGCCAACATGCACTGAAACCCCAATGGTGCCACCCCTCTGGGCATCCGCGCAGTCCTCTGTGGAATGGGAGACGGGACCGGATGATATCTGAGCTTCCCGGAGCTCTCCTTTCTATAAGGAGCACACTTCTCGTTTGCCGGCCAGTGAGCAGGTCCCTCCCAGCTCTGGGCTGTCACCAACAGGCGTGTCCTCTCTCCCACAGGCGTCTTGGCCATCCTCATCCCCCGCCTGGACCTGGTCATCTCCCTGGTGGGCTCCGTGAGCAGCAGCGCCCTGGCCCTCATCATCCCGCCCCTCCTGGAGATCGCCACCTACTCCTCGGAGGGCCTGAGCCCCCTCGTCATCCTCAAGGACGCCCTGATCAGCCTCCTGGGCTTCTTGGGCTTCGTGGTGGGGACGGGTGTGACCCTCTACGAGCTGATCCAGCCGAGTGGTGCTCCCATTTTCATCAACTCCACCAGTGCGTCTGCATAGCGGGCTGGGTGCCATTCCTGCCCGGGCCCCCTCTGCTCCACTCGCTCCTCGGCACTTGGCCCCAGAGCCTCACTGGCCCCCGAGTCGGGTCCAGGCTCTTGGGAAAGGCGGAGTCGCCGTCCGGGAACCCTGCTCCCTGGCACTCAGGTGCCCTGGGCCGGCTGGGGTCGAGGGCAGGGGAGAGGGAGGTGCCTCTAGCGGCGGCGCAGTTGTCATTGTCATCCGTGCTTATTTTAACCTGAAACTTTTCAGCTCTCGTCCCTGATCACGCCTGCGCTCTTCCCACCTACCTCCCCTTCTCACCCATCTCCACCCAAATTATTCCTGGTGCACAGCTCACTTTACTTAAAAATGTTAGCGTCCCCCACCTCATGTTTTCTCTGCCCGGCCCGGGCCGAGATGAAATAATTGGGAACACCCCTCCTTGGGAAGCCGGGCCCGTGTCTCTCCTCTCTCTCCCAGATATTTTACCTCAGTGGTCAAGTCCCACGCAGTAGTGGGGCCCACGCCGTCGTTTAAAGCCAGCCCCCGAGGCGGGAGTGCTGCGCCCGCACCTCCCCACCTGCCGGGACCCTCCGCAGCGGCTCCTCGCCGCCGGCTTCCTCGAGTGGCTCACAGCGCTGCTTTCTTCGTGGCTTTAGCTCCCGGAAGATACCAAGTGCTGCCGACACTGCAAATATTTATATTTTATTTAAAACTAGCTTTTGCTTTTAGACTCTCTCTCCCTGTAGATCTGGAGTGATGGTGAATCGTTCCTGCCTCCCTCGGCCTCTCCTGCTCAGAAGAAACCTACTCCCGGGGACGTCGCCCCGGGCCCTCGGCGCCACCGCTCGAGGACTGCAGAGGGTCTTCCAGCATCATCGGAGTGTGGGCCTCCGCCGGGAGCCCCGGACTTGCCTCCCGCTGGCCAGCCCGATTTCCTCCTGAGAAGACGTGGGAGGCTCAGGCCACGTTTACCGGTGCAGGGGCCCAGGGAAAGCAGGGCCGTGCGCGAGCCAATTCTCTCTGCAGGAGGCTGATGAAGCGGCCGCTCCGTGCGCTCCGGCCTGTTTCCCAGCCTCAGCCCCTGGCAGACAAGCGGCATGGCAGCGTCCACTTTGCCCCTGCGCCAGGAAGACACCCAGACTCTTGTCGTGGATGAGGAGATGAGGACGGTGTGCACAGAAAACGTGAAATTCAGTTCCTAGACTTTGCATCCGCTGGTCCAACACTAGAGTGGTGCTGGGTTGTTTACAGTCTCCGGAGTGTGGGGCAGAAACTGTGCCCGCTCCAAGCCGCCTCCAGGACCCGGACTTCTTAAGGAACCACTTGGTTGGGTCTCCTGTGTTCTGAACACTAATCCTGTGCCCTGTCTCCCCCCACCCCCCATGCGTTCCTGGGTATCAGGAAAGAAACAGCCTCAGGGCTGCCTCAGCTCGAGGTCCGCCTTTAGGTTTGGGAACAGACTGCAGAGAAGGCAGGGGAAGGCCCATCGCCTTGCTCTGGGCCGCCCCACTTCCCTCTGGGTGTGAGAAGCATTGCAGAAGGGTGCTCACTGACGCTCCATCTCTTGAACTGTGTGTGTGTGTGTGTGTGTGTTGTATGTGTAAGTAACAGGGACAGGATCCTGCCGTCCTCCGTCCGTGTCACCAGACTCCTGCTTACCTGACGGAAGAGCAGCACAGCTTGATCAAGGCTTTTATTTTTGTGTTTCGCCAAAGCTCATCGGGGCTGTGACCCACCCCTGCAGCCCCAGCTCTTTCTTTCTCTTTCGTTCCAAAGCCACCTCCTTAGAGTGAATCCTGATCAAGGAGTCACTTAGGAGGATGCGCTCATTGGTGACTTGATGTCCCCTCGGAAAATGACCTGTCTGCTCTTCGGTGGTCACTTGCCGGTGCTAACATGACCAAGGTTCTAGCTGGAGGTGGCAGTGGCCCTACTGTCTGAAGCCTCAGGCTTAGAAGCTTCCAAACTATAACTTCAAGAACTGTCAGCTCCTGTTTTCAGTGACAAGGTGCAGGCCAGTGGCCAGTGCAGGAAAAGGGTCAGCCGTGTGTCCTGCCCACAGCTGCTTCCGGGGAGGCTTTTGTGCTCCCAGAGGCAGACCTGTCCAGGCAAGTCGCGTGAACAGGACTGCGATGCTTCATCTGAGGCCTGGATGGCGCAGTGCTGAGGCCCTCTGGCCCTCACGTCTGTTGCTTCAGGGCCCCTGCCCAGAGAGCGGGGTGTGTGGGAAAGACCGCTTTCCCCTTTAGGGCTCTGGGAAGCTGGTCTGGCCTGGCTTTTGCCCCGTTCAGTCACTTTCTTGTCTCTCACTGCCTGGACAGCCCAGTCGCGTGGCAGATTCAGGAGTTCCAGGCCAGACAGACCCCTTCCAGCCTCGCGCAGTCGCACAGCGAATTAGGTGGTGAATAAAGGGCCGGCTGGGAGGCCGCAGTGGAGGAAAACTTTCCTCTTCTGGAAGCAGCCCCTGCGAGGGGCCAGCCCAGGGAAGCTCAGGTCTCTGTTGACCTTGGGGCTCCTCAGTCAGGGAGCCCTCCCTGCCCTGTCCCCA
This sequence comes from Catagonus wagneri, assembly GCA_004024745.2. NCBI lineage: Eukaryota > Metazoa > Chordata > Mammalia > Artiodactyla > Tayassuidae > Catagonus > Catagonus wagneri. Next base: position 923,750 of record PVHT020000166.1, on the reverse strand, counting down.
GCTGTCATGAGGAACCGGCTCCCCAGCCCGTCCCTGGGCCCTGCTTCCATTCCTGATGAAGCAGGAGACTGATCAGGCAGCAACAGAGCAAAGGCCGGACTGAAGGCCAACCGTGAGCTCTGGCCCAGTGCTCGTGAGCCGTGCCCTCCAGTCTCCCCAGGGCAGGCAGCCCCCCACATTCCGTCAGCCCAGAGGTAGCTTCTCAGAGCCCTTGTTCTCTCCTGCAAACGCCGCTGTTGGGAGCAGGCTTCCGGCTCTCTGTGGGCAGTGTACCTCTCTGTATATGCAGGTTCTTGCTGGAAGCAGCCTGACCTGGCACCTGCCCAGGAGCTGGACCTTTCACAAGTGGCATTATTTGTATTTATGTTGTGCTGCTCTCCGGCTGCTAGGAGCCCTTCATCTGCACAGCCCCTGGCCAGATATATGCGACTGGGTGGCGTGTCTTAGCCTAGAACCTGCAGCTTACACCCTCCCTCTTCTCTCACTCGCTTCTCCAGCCAAGCTCATTGGCTCCTGCTCACCAGTCACCCTCTGCCCCCACAAAAGGCAAAGCTAGCAGTTTTACCAGTTGTCTTAAAGCGATGATCCCAAACGGGCACACCGGGGCCGTCTTCTCCCCATCCTGTTCTCCTGTTTTGCCTTTTGTCTCCAATTTCTCCCTTCCTAAACTGTAGGATATCATTGCTGTGTAACACTACATGTACACTTCGTGTTTTCTGGACGTGCAGAATCTCAATTTATGTCTGTTTACAGCACGCTGTCTTCACTGCTTACTGCAAGGGGGTCTGGATCGGTTTGTTTTACGTCGTGGCTGATTGGATGTTAAAGCAAGCCCCAGTGTCTGCTCTGGTCAGACTGCAAAGCTGATTCTTCACAGTGGGGACACAAAGTGCAGATGGCACAACTTGGAGATTCAGGAATCAGCTCCAAGTCTGCCTTAGAATTACATTTTTCCAAGTACCTTGTGCATATCCAAGACTGTTAAGGGGAGAGGAGAGTGTGGTTTGTCTTTGAAATTGTGGTTCATACTTTGAGACAGTCCTACTGGTTGCAAGGCTCTTTGTTCTCCCGGCATCATCCCGTGGCTTTTCTTCCCTGTCCTTCGTCCCACCCGGTCCTTCCCTGACCGGGGGATGTAAATGGTGCTGATGTGTTGTTACCAGTCCTGGCGGGGAGCAAGGGTGGACGGTGCCTGTTATAAACCACGTGCGATCGTGTTCTTTTGTTTCAATCAAGGTGATGCTGCAGAAGTGATTTTTTTGTTCCTTGAATGATAAAATTATGTGACCCTATTATGAAGCATGTCCGTGGATGTGTGAATAGGAAGAATATGAAAAATTGCTGTCTGGTAGGTCTTGCTAACCAGACAGTCCTGTGTATTTTACGGGCCTGTGTGGATGTGTGTTTCCTGCGTGGTACGTGTAGAGATGTGGATCATCATGCAGGAGCTCTTAGAAGATCTTGTTTTGGGTTCTATACATGAATCACGTGTTAAATTTTTCCTTAATAAATGAATTTTATTTTTTATTTTTGAGACGTTGCAGTCTGCATCTTTGTTTTCACTTTTATCTTTTTTTTTGGTTACTCAGATCCTTTTACTAGATCTTAGGTCAGAATGTTTCTGGGTTTTTGTCCCGGAGCTCCTCTGGGGGAGCTGTGTGAACAGTAGAACCATCTGTAGATTGAAAATCCCCAAGAGGTAGTTTTTTTTCTGTTAGACAACCCTGCCCTTCCTAGGTCTGCTCCTGGCTCTCTTGAAAACTTAAGTAGGAGGTCTCAGCCCTTTCGGTGTCTGTCACGAGACTGCTAGTTCTCAATGTCTGTGTGGCTGGGCACTTGTGTTGAATAACTCAGTTATTAAGTCAAACATGAACCTAGGTGTTGCTATGAAGGCATTTTGGAGATGTGATTAATGTCCACAGTTAGTTGCCTTTAAATAAAGGGGACTGGAGTTCCCGGGTGGCCTAGAGGTTAAGGATCCAGCGTTGTCACTGCTATGGCTCAGGTGCCTTGCATGGCCTGGGAACTTGGTATGCTATGGGTGTGGCAAAAAAAAATACAAAACTAACGAACTAAGTAAATAAAAGGCCTTATCCTCAAAATCTGGGTAAGGGCCCATTAGCTGAAGGGCCTTCAGGGAAAAACTGAAGGAAGAAGAAATTCTGCCTCAAGACCACAGCTCAGCTCCTGCCCGAGAGTTTCCAGCCACCGAGCGGCCCTGAAAATGCCGGGCTTGCTAGCGCGCACAGTCACACGGGTCCCTGGAGCCCTCCTCTCTCCTCCTCCAACTCCCTGTGTGTGTACATGTGTGGGTAGCGCCATCCTGCGGGGCCCGTGTCGCTGAGGAACCTTGACTGAGCAAGAGATCGATTTCAGGACCGTGGAACTGGTGACTCTCCTTCCCTTTCTGTCACATTTCCGGCCACCTGAGCTGCCCCTGCGATGATGTGAAAACTGATCTCTGTTGGCTACTAGATTAGACTTGTCAAGCTCTGCTCACAGCACCTTTGAGCCTGAGCACAGTTGAAGCGTTACTTTACTGAGAGGAAAGTGGGGAAGGTGTTACGACTTTTCGCTTACCAGTGTTATTACTGACTGGTAATAGTTCAGTGTCAGAGGGGTCAGTGACTGTTCCAGGACACCAGCCCGCAAGGGGTGGAGTTGGGATACACCTGCGAGCCCTGCAATTGCAGAACCTAAGCACTTCCCCGAGCTCCTTGTCACAGCCTCAAGAGGGAGGGCCACCCTTAGGGACTGTTGAAAGGGTTAGAGAGAATGTTATAAAGCGCCTGGCATGAAGGGCTGAGGAAACATTTTTTGAAATAGTAGCTGATGTGAAGAAAACTAAGATGTGGAGAGAAGCAGTTTTTCCTGTTTTTTTGTTGTTGTTGTTTGTTTGTTTTCCATTATACATTCATTTGTTATAGTCTTATTTTGCTCACTTGCTTTGGGCAGAGCATTCACCCCTTCTTGTTTTTATTCCTGCTCGTGTCCACATGTCATGGCCATTAATCCCTCCTTCCAGGTAACCAAGGCCCTCAGGTAAGCCCACTGCACATGCGCAGACATAAGTTGAGTGACAGTGGACTGGATTTGAACCCTAAATCTAGGGATTTTGTCTAAATAGGCTGCCAAGAAACAACGTGTATCTTCAACTGGTGCCCTTTTCTAGACCCTTGGCCATTGGTCTGCCCTAAGCTTTTTTGGGGAAAAAATTGGCGTATGATTTACATAGAATAAAAGTCACTGCTTTAAAGTGCACAGTTTGATGAATTTGGGCAAATGCATACAATCATGTGAAATGATTTCAATTGAGATATGGAATTTTTTTTTCACCCCCAAAGTTCCATCGTGCCCTCTGCAGTCAACCCCATTCCCGTGCCTCTGGTCCCTTGGAAATAACTGATCTGATCTTTCTGTCTCTAGTTTTCTCTTTTCTACAATGGCATATAAATGGAAAATTAAGTGTAGTCCTTTCTGTCTGGCATCTTTGACTTCCTGTAATACTTTTTATACCCATCCATGGTGTGACATGTATCAAGAGTTTGCCTGTTTTTATTGCGGAATAACATTCCACGGTACAGCTGAACCATAATTTGTTTATTCATTCACCAGTCGTTGGATATCTGGGTTGCTTCCAGTTTTGGGTATTATGAATAAAGCTGCTATAAATATTGAAATACCGATCTTTATGTAGACATATACATTTATTACTCAGAGTGGAATTGCGTGTTTGAATAGCTAAGTGTATACTAACTTTATAAGAAATGGGAATCTTGCTTTCCCAAGTGGTTGCACCATGTTGGATTCTTACGAACAATTTATAAATGTTCTGTTCGGTCTACATCCTCACTAGTACTTCATTTTGTGGTCTTTCCAGTTTTACTTGTCTTAATGGACGTGTAGTGGTATCTCGTTGTGATTTTATTTTATTTATTTATTTACTTTTTTTTTTTTTTTTTTTTTTTTTTTTTTTTTTTTTTTTTTTTTTTTTTTTTTTTTTTTTTTTTTTTTTTTTTTTTTTTTTTTTTTTTTTTTTTTTTTTTTTTTTTTTTTTTTTTTTTTTTTTTTTTGCTCTTTAGGGCCGCACCCACGGCATATGGAAGTTCCCAGGCTAGGGGCTGAATCGGTTCAGCTGCCGACCTACGCCACAGCCCCAGCAAGGTGGGATCCCAGCCACATCTGCGACTTACACCACAGCTCCCAGCAGTGCTGGATCCCTGAGCCAGGGAGCGAACCCACATCCTCAAGGATACTGGTTGGATTTGTTCCCACTGCGCCACGATGGAAACTCCTGATTGTGATTTTAATTTGCATTTGTCTGTTGACTAGTGATGTTGTGCATGTTTTCCTGGGCTTATTTACTATTGCTCTGTCTTCTTTAGCAAAGTATTTGTTCAGATAATTCTCCTCTTTTAAAATCAGTCTTGCAGTTGCCTGGTGGCTCAGTGAATTAAGGTTCTGGCATCACTGCTGTGGCATGGGTTTGATCCCTGGCCTGGGAACTTCCACATGCTATGGGAGCAGCCACAAAAAAAAAAAAAAATGGCCTTTAAAAAAAATTAAGCTTTTTCCTTTGAAGTAATTTTAGATTCACAGGAAGTTGAAAAGAAATGTCCTGGGAGATCCAGGGTGCCCTTCACCTAGTCTCCTCCAGTGTTGACTCCTTGCATAACTATAGTACATTGTCAAAACCAGGAAATTACATTGACACAATCCAGAGAACTCCTTCATGTTTTTCCAGTTATACATACACGCATCTGTGTATGTGCATTTTCACATTTGCATGTTTGTGTGTGTAGCTGTAAGCAGCTTTATCATGTGTGACTTCCACCACCACAATACTCCTTCATGCCACATCTTTATAGACACATCCATGACCTGCACCTTCCCAACATCCCTAACCCATCCCTGCCACTAATCTGTTCTTCATTTCTATCCTTATGTTATTTCGTAAATGTCCTATAAGTGGAATTACACTTTGTGTATCCTTTTGAGTTTGGCTTCTCAGTAAAATTTCCTTGAGGATCATTCCAGTTGGTGCGTGCATGAATTTTTGTTCCTTTTCATGGCTGAATAGTATTCCATGATGTGGATGTAGCACATTTGTTTATCCATTAACCCACTGAAGGAAATTTTCATAGCTTCCAGGACTGGCTTTTACAAATAAATCTGTCTTTGAATATTCATGTACAAGTCTCTGCATGAAAAGAATTTTTTATTTCTCTGAGATATATGTCCAATAATGCAGTTGCGGGGTTGTATGGCAAGCCCATTTTTAGTTTGAAAAGGAACTTCTAAACCATTTTCCAGAATGGCTGTACCATTTCACATTTCCATCAACAATGTGTGAATGATCCAGCTTCTTTGCCTCCTTGCCAGTACTTGGTAATGTTGTTGTCTGTTTTAGCCATTTATCAGATCTTATAAATGTTTTGTTAGATTTATACCTAAGTATGCAATTTTCTTTGGAGCAATTGTAAATGATAGTGTGTTTTTTATTCCAATTTCCACATGATCATTGGTAGTCTATAGAAAAGAAATTGTTTTTCGAGGGTTAATCGTGTCTTATAACCTTTCTGCACTCGCTAGTAGTTCTATGAGTTTTCGGTTAAAATTCTTGGGATTTTCCATGTAGGTAGTTGTGTTTGCCAACAGAAAGAGCTGTACTTCTTTTCCAATCTGTATACCTTTAAAAAAAAAATCGTATTGCAGTGGCTAGAACTTTCAGTACCATGTTAAAAAGGAGTGGTTCCAGTGAATATTCTGGCCTGGTCCCTGACCCTTCAGGGACAGCCATCGGTCCTTCACCTTTAAGTGTGATGCCAGCTGTAGGATTCTTATAGAAGTTCCTCCCTTTTCCTGTACTGAGAGATTTTCCTTGAACTCATGAATGGCTTAATTTTGTCGAATGCTTTTTTGGCATAAATTGATAGGATTTTTTAAAGTTTTATTTTCTTATCACGATATGATTTTAAACATTTTCCTTTTTTTAACCTGTTAATGTGGTGAATTAAATTGATTCATCTTTGAATGTGGAACCATCCTAGCTTGCCTGGAATAAATCCTACTTGGTCATGGAGTATGATTTTATATATATATATTGTTGGATTGTTTTGTTTTTTTACTTACCCTGCCATTTGCTCTGACAAATGTAGAATCCAGAACTGTGCCTTTTTATAAACAAGCAAAACCATATGCCATAACTGCAGTTCTTGGCTTAAGTGTACTTTTGCCTCAGGCAAGGTTCGCAGCTGCTCTGGTGCCACCTACAAGCCACATGTGTTTCCTTAGGACAGAGTTTCTCAGCCGTGATATTCCGTGCATTTGGGCTGCATCCTTCTCTGTTGCTGGGACTCCCTTGCCCATGGTAGCACCCAACCCCGGTCTACCCACTAGATGCTACTGTGCCACTTGCTCTCTGCCAGTTGTGACAACCCAGAGTGTCTCTAGACATGGTCAGGAGTGTGGGGGGGGGGTGCTGTGGAAATCACTCCCCTTTCCATCCAGAGCCAGTGCCTCGGTATGTTTAACCCCTGCCTACCCCTAGCTGGGGGCAATGTCCTTTTGTCTTGGTTATGGAACAAAGTCATGGATGTTACCAAAAGATCTGCCTTTTTAAGAGCAATAGTAAAATGTCTAATATCTTCTGAGTATTTACTATGCAAATGGTGCTGAGCATTTTGCCCTATGTCATTTAGTGCTCAGATCCAGTGAGGGAAAGGTACTGGCTACATCCCCACTTTTCACACTGAGGCAAATGTGAAAACTGCCCAAGGTCACACATTTTCTAAGTGGTGGAGCCAGGTCTCATGACTCCGCACCTCCCGTCTTTGCCCCTAGGATCCACCTCCCTGGGACCTGATCCTGTCACTCTCGCCCTCACATCCCTCAATGGACACAGTGTATTTCCCTGTCTGGTCTGGGCACCGAACTCCTTCCACATCCGACCCCAGCTGCTGTCCCCACCCTGTGCTGCAGTCCTTCTAACCCCCGCCATCAGAACTACCCACGAATGCCCAAGGACCTTAGGCCTTCAGGCCTTCCCTTTGGGCTCTTCTCTTAGCCTAGCTGGCCCTTCTCCCTGTGCCCAATCTGAAGCTCCACTTTAAGACCCAGCTTCCTCTTGAGAACTCTCAATGGCCAACTTCCGGCAGAATTTATGACTTCCTTCTCAGTGGTGCCATAATGCCGCTCCTCTGGTCAGCCTCCTCCGTGCTGATGCGAGATGTGACTCCCTGGCCACTTCCCCAGATCACGAGTTGCTTGCAGCGTTGATCAGATAAGGCTTGAGCTCTCAGTGCCTGTCCCTGGGGCTAATCGTGTATCTGGAATTGATTGGTTACTCAGTTCAGCGTTGTCTTCTTCAGTAGAGAATGGTCTTCTGGCCTATGAGGAGCTGACATCACTGTTCATTTTGAGTTTCCTATCAGTCTAATTGGACCCGGTAGGTCTCTTGAGGAACTGGGAGAAAATTCTAAGGGCTTGTCTTTCACCAGCCCGGTCCCTGAGAATGTGCCTCTCATCGAGTGGACCTGGTAGAGTCGCCCACGACTCCCAGAGTCTGTCCTCAGATCCTGCAGCATGGGCTGTTGGTCAGCCCCTGGGCCTGGTACCCTCGCCTCCCCTCTGAAGGCCTGCAGCAGCCTCGTGTGATGGCTCAGGAGTGCAGGCCATCTGTCTGGTAGCGCTCTCACAATCCTTGGCCTTGATCCTGGTGGACTCCAGCTGTCCTTCCTCTTAGAATGTGGGTAGAAGTCCTCACCCACCACCCTCTTCCTGATTGCCCTCCTCTAGCAATGCCCAAGGTTGCTGTGTCACCCTTAAGGTCCAGCCTCAGGACTGGACGCAGGATTACAAGTTGCCTGGGGCGGATCACCCTTAAGGTCCAGCCTCAGAACTGGACGCAGGGTTACAACTGGCCTGGGGTGGGGCCCTGGGCTTGAGCAGACTCCGCCTCCCCACGTCCAGACATTCCTGCCAGTAATACAGAATTACATGGACGTTCTTGGCCTCTGAATTCAATTGGATCGTTGGACTAAGCCCTCTTAGCCCTGCATGCTGCTATTCCTTCATCTTCTGATGTCCTGTATTTATTTATTTTTATTTTTATTTATGTACTTGGTCTTTTTTCATCTTTTTAGGGCCGCACCCACAGCGTACAGAGGTTCCCAGGTTAGGGGTCAAATCGAAACTGTAGCCGCCAGCCTGCTCCACAGCCACAGCAGCGTGGGATCCAAGCCCCATCTGTGACCTACACCACAGCTCATGGCAATGCCAGATCCTTAACCCACTGAGCATAGGCCAGGGATTGAACCTGTGTCCTCATGGATACCAGTTGGGTTTCTTAACCACTGAGCCATGACGCGGGAACTCCAGATGTCCTGTGTTTATAACTGGTTTCGTGAACCCAAGTGTAAGACATAGTTCTAGAGTCAGTCAGCCCTGGATGGAATCCTGGCCCTGTCACTCATGAACTGGTTGACTTCACTTTAAGTCTTTACCGTTACACTAGAAGACATCATTTCTGTGTGCCTCTGTTCCCCCACCTATAAAACAGAGGGCAGTACTCACATCATGAGTTTTTGCTGAGGATTAAATGAGATCAGACATGCCAAGTGGTTGCACAGCACCCGTCATATAGCAAGTGCCAGTAAGAGGTGGTGGTGAGGACTGTTATGGTGAACTGTAACAGTGTGCTGGCCCCACCCCCACTGTATTTACCAGGGCTAGTCAGGAAACCTGGGTCTCCGCCTTTCTCTGCCAGTGCTGTGCTGACTCAGAATCAGGACTCTTGGAACCAGAACCCCAGTGGCTTGAGGTTGGAAGATTTCACTGAAAACCTTGGGGGATGCTGCGGCTCCACTTCTTGGTCCCAGAGAGCCCTCTAGAGGCTGATCTGTGCAGGTGCAGGCTGGGGAGGACAAAGGGAAAGAGGGGCCAGGGTGGAGAGAGACTTCAAACAGGAGAGCAGGGGGTGTTGTAGGGACATCCCCAGGGTGGCGTCAGGCCTGCAAGTGGGTCTCATCGCTGTGAAGTTCCAGTTGTGGGACCTCAGGCAGACCCCTTCTCCTCTGCAGGCCTCAGGCTGAGAAACATGGAGAAGGAGGGTGGACCAGATCCATGTTTCCCAAAGATGATTTTAGGGGGCTCTGGACAGTCATTTTGAAAAACGGAATACTTATGTATTTTCTTGTGTGCTTGAAAAAAAGAGTAACTCAGATTTTTTAGTTTATATATGTTGCTGTTCTTAGGTGAATAAAAACTTTCTAAAAATCTAAATATACTAAAAGAAAAATATTATATAAATAATAGTACAGGTGTTATTCTGTTAGGGCGAAAAATCATAAAAGTGGTAAGCAAATTTGAGCGAAGCCAGACTGGACAGTTTCTGATTTCTCTGTACAGTCCTAATAAGCTAATCCTGGCTGTACACTACCTGACATTGTTTCCTAGCATTAAGTCACCATTTTTTGTTTATGCTGCTGCTATAAGCTCTTTGAACTTATGCCTCAGAATAAGATGATGAAGTAGCTGTTATTTGCTCTTCATTTTACTGAGCAGCGAGAGACCTAATCATACCTGCTCAAGGCCACCTTAGTGTGGGGCACAGTGGGTTTGAAACCAAGCCCATCTGACCCCAGAGTTAAAGTCAGCCGTGTTGCAGGTACCTCCATGGACATGCTCATCTGCACTGGGAGCCCAATGGCAGGGACTGGACCGTCCAGTCCCAGTGTTGTACCCACAGATGACCTTCGTGTCCTGCTGGGCCTCAGGGCAAGCGGTGGAGCAGTGGCCACGGGCTGACTCTGGATTTCAGGGGGCTGGCCTCCTGAGAGTAAGCATGCCCTCGCTGACCTGTGTGCATGCAGTGAGGAGGGTGCCGGCTGGGGGTCAGCTGTCCTGAGCCTTTTCCTGGGCTTTTCACTCACCTGCTGCTTAGCAGACTTGTCCACTAACCATGCACAGTTGAATTGGAACTAGAGGCGTTTTTTCCAAGTAGTGTCTTGGACCCCACCCCCAGAGGTTCTGATTTCATGTGTCTGGGGTAGGGCTCAGGGATCTGTATTTAAGCCATTTGCCAAGGTTTGGGAATTATGGTGCTTCATGACTTCTGGGGTCTCTTCCAGCCCCCAAATTCCGTGAACCTCAGCTTGGAAGGGCCTGTAGATCCTCGTGACCTTACTCTGACCCAACCCCAAACAGCCTAAGCGACGGAGAAAATAACAGTTTAAAAGGTATTTTATTGTAAAAAAAAAACAAAACAAAACAGAAAAAAAAAAACAAAAAACAATGACAAATGCTCACAGTTGCTCATACAGCCATGAACCACCCACATAAACGCCCTCTCACCCGCACGACTCCCTCTCACTATAAGCAACAACACTGTGGGTAAGAGTCTCTCTTCCTCTTGCTTTTGATTTTTGTCTCCAGAAACAATACACATGAAAAAGCATGGTGTTCCCGTCGTGGCTCAGTGGTTAATGAACCCGACTAGCATCCATGAGGATTCAGGTTCGATCCTTGGTCTTGCTCAGTGAGTTAAGGATCTGGTGTTGCCATGAGCTGTGGTGTAGGTGGCAGACGCGGCTCAGATCCTGTGTTGCTGTGGCCATGGTGCAGGCTGGTGGTTTCAGCTCCAATTGGACCCCTAGCCTGGGAACCTCCATATGCTGAGGGTGAGACCCTCCAAAGACAAAAGACCACAAAAAAAAAAGAAGAGGAAGGAAGGAAGGAAGGAAGGAAAGAAGGAAGGAAGGAAGGAAGGAAGGAAGGAAGAGAGAAAGAGCAGTGGACCAGAAAGAGGGAGGGAGTGGCAAGGCCAGCAGAAGTCTCTGGTCACTGCCACTCCTGGCTACATGTATTCTGCACACGTGGACACATTTACTATACACAGGCACCCACGTGCACGGACACGTGCCTACACTGACCTTCCAGCCACTGGGTAACACTTAGACTGGCAGGCATCTGAAATGCAGGGGCAGGAAAGGACACTCCCTGTGTCTGGCTCCCTGTCTCCGCCCTTCCCTGTGTGGGAGTTCAGCTGTCCTTGTGTCTAAAGGAGAAAAATCCTTTGCGGAAGCTCATCCAGGCAGCAAGGTCGCAAAGTGCCGAAGAATTTTTTTTAAAATGAAGAATGATGTCCTTCCTGCCTTTGGCCCAAAGTGCTTGTGAAACTTGGGCTGAAGAACCCCGAGTTCTGGGAGGTCTCAATTCTTGAACAAAGATGGTTCTGGGGCACAGATCCCCGCAGGCCCTGGCCGGCGGTCACATGACGGCAAGAGGCAGAGCAGGATGCTTGGAGTCAGCTTAGAGGAGTGGGACCTCCAGGAAACCAAGGCCAGGATGCTCCTCAGGAGCCCTTGTCACCGCCACTCACCACTTGTCCCCAGTTCTGAGCACAGTGTCTGACACGGAGCAGACACTGCAGTGAGCGAGCGAGCGAGCGAGGCAGGGTGCACAGGCCGCGTGTGGTGCCCGCTCGCCGGCTGCTCACCTCGCAGCCCCGTTGCCCTCCAGCGTCGCAGACTCCGCACCTTGTCCCTGCAGCGGGTGCGGTCCTTGCCTGTGGGCCTCCAGAGTTCAGCTGTGAGCAGGTCTAAGCGTGCCTAACGGGCCAGCCCAGCGGTTCAGGCCCTGCCACCCCGGGGACTGTCAGTGAGCCACACTGCCTCTTGCTCCTCCCAGGAGTCAGTTTCTCCCGGGTTTCCAGGGTAACGGCTCCGTGCATCCCCTTTCTGTGGGGCGGAGGGGGGGCAGCCTTTAGCTTTTTCTGGAGCTCTGCCCTCAGCTTTCCTCTGTCCTCAGGGACTAGCTGGGGGTCTGGAAGAGCACAATTCAAGTTGTGGCAGCCCGGCCCAGGGATGGGGGCTTCCTCCCACTTCCCCAGCCATGCCAGACTCACTGCTCACAAGAAGGGGGACGGTGCCAAGCCCTTGGCGTCCCACCTGCCTCCCTCTGAGGACATCTAGAACATGACCTCCTCACAGCTCCCATAATCACTCTCCACCATGTCGGAGCCCTCGTAGTTGGGGGGAACGTGGGGCTGGCCCCGGCCTGTGGGAGGCCCACCCCCCACCTCACAGTCGGCGTAAGAGGGTCCGGCCCGGCTGAGGCGCATGCTCACCCCCTTGTAGCCCCCCTCTGCCAGGCAGGGACCTCCCCCTCCCTGCCGGAACTGGGAGTGGTAGTAGCTGATGGCTGTGTACTCGTTGAGACAGGGAGCCAGCAGGTGCTCCCGGGGACTGGGGGGCCTTGGGGGGATCAGATCTTCCAGGTTCTGGTTGCTGTAACGAGGTGGGAGCGGGGCTCGCTTGTTTTCCAGCTCCAGTGGGAAGGGGAAGCCCCCATAGAGGCCAGCAGGATCTGGCATCACGGCTGGGGTCTGATGGCAGTGAGGCGATGGTGGTAGCGGGCCGGGGGTCACTTCCGAGTGGGGGTATTCCCAGCGTTCCTTCCTGGAGTAAGTTGGGGGCCAGACCGTGGCTCCACCAGGGTACACTGCAAGGGAACAGCAAGACAGGGTCAACTCTGAGTTTCCGTAGTGAAGGTTCTGGCTGGCCTTAAAGCTACTCAGCATGACTTCACACGTGGTGGCGATGCGCCAGGGAGTGGGTGGGTGTGCGGCCCGTCTGTTTGCACTGTCTCTGGCAGCTTAACTTAATATCTAGAATCCAGTGGGGCCAAGTTCAAAGCCAGAGGTTTAACTCTAGGCCAGCCCATCTTGCAAATCCATGCCACTGATCCAAGAGTCAGTGACTAAGCAAAGAACCTGAATAGCTCCACGCAGCCTGCTCCTACTCCTGAAGATAGTTAACTCCATCCCAAGTTTTACCGGTGAATTTTATCTCCTTAATTGAAGGAAACAGACACACATCTTGGACTCGGAGGTACGGTGGCCTCTATCATGGGGGGTGATTAAATGAGATGTGACGTGGAAGGGTGGAGATCAAGCGTCATTGGTCCTAGCTCTGTCCCGGCTACTGAATGGTTGGGTTAGAACAAGTCACTGAGTCCTTATGGGTCTCAGGTAGCCTAATGGAGTTAGTAAAAATACCTGGTTTAACTCTTACGAGCCAGAAAATATACTTTACAAATTCACCTCCTGTTGAGCCAAAGATGAGGGAGAGGGGGTGAAGTTTCCTCCTCTGGGCCAGCCAGGTCTGGCCAAGGCTGCTACAACTCCAGACTGGGCAACCGGAAGCTTGGACTACTGCCTCTCTCTCCCCTTCCAGAAAAGCATATACACATACAGAAGCCTCCCTTTCCCCCCAGCGGTCCTACCCACCCCTAACCAGGGTCTATACATTTCTGCTATGGACATCAGTCCTATGGAGTGACTTGGAATTTGGAGCAGTGGATCATGGTGCAGCAGAATAAGGCACAGGTTCTGAGTCCAGAGGCCTGGGATCTGGCCCAGCTCCCATGACCTTGACCTCACCCCTTCGTATCCCATCCCTGTGGATTGGACTGGAAGGTGGCCGAAATCCCTTGTGCCTCAGGTAATGGAGTGTTTCAGTCTCCTGCCCCCTTCCATCAATCCCAGAGGCTCATGGCCTAATGGCTATACTGACCCATCTCCTCGCCTGACCAGGTCCTCTTAATGCTGGCCTCATTGTCAGAGTGGGAAGAGGCCACTGCTGGTGGGAGCCTGGGAGGCACGCTGCAGACCACTGGCCGTTGCTTAGAGCTGGGTCCAAAGGTGACGAATTCATTTGGAGCTGAGGTCTTGCTGGGCTCCAGTTGGTTCAGGTTGTTGCAAGAGCTGGTGCTCAGGGGGTTGAGCTCCATGGCAGGCGTGGTTTGGGTGTCAACACCAACGCTCCTGGCCAGGAGGTCTGGGTCTTCCATGGCAACGGGCTTGTGGGACTTGCAACGGCGGCAGTAGAAAAGAAGCCCAGTGGAGCTTACAGTGAGGACCAGGAGGGCCACTGTGATAATTAGAATCTCCTGCTGCCCCCAGTCACCCCTTTTGATCTCAGGGGTGACCAGGCAGTGTCCTTCTGTGCAGCCCCTTGCCTCCATCTCACACCTGCAGAGACAGAGAAGCAGTCAGGGGGCCGAGTCACTATACTGGCCTTTCCATATCCCCTCTTAAAAGGTCTATGGGATAGAGACCTCTTCGTTCAAGCCTGCCTTGCCAGTTTTACACACACACAAACACACACACACACACACACACGCACACACAGAAGTAATTATCACACATATCAGCATACCAACTTAAGTTTCACATCAACATTCCATCCTCCACCAGTGAGGTCTCAGACTCAGCTATACCCTCACTCATGACCATTTGAATCTAGGTTCTGCACGCGTCCATTTTTTTCCATCTGTGAGATCCAAGCATTGAATATGCTGCCCACCACTGAGGTCAGAGTTCCACAGTGGAGGCGGCCAGCAACCTGGCTGGCCTCCGGGTCAGGAGTCACCCAGCAATGCCATCGGGCACCAGTGTTACCTGTTCTTTTCCACTAAGAGGTCACAGGGACCCAGCATGGTTCCCCATAGACCTTACACTGGACGGCTTTCTCAGAGAGAGCACCTAGAACCGTCTGACCCCTCAGGTCAGCCTCAGGGCGGCTCTCCACAGTGTGAGGCGTCTGCGGCCGGGGGGATTGGGAAAGTCTCTCTCCACCCCACCTGGGTCCCAGGGCCTGCAATGTCACCACCAACAGTTCGCCCTCTTGGGTTAAACGGTGGCCTCCCCCAAGTTCCTCTTTTAAAATGCAGACGCCACTTTCAACCAGGAAGTGTCCTCCTGACACGAACCGGAGAGCCGGAGAGTGCAGCCCCCCCCCCCCCCCCCCCCCGCTGCAGAGCGAGGCGAGGCAGTGGGGCCGGAAACGCCAGGTGCTGAGAGGAGGGACTTGGACCATAAACACAGGGGATTCCTGGACAGGTCCTTTCCTGCTCTGGACCTCAGTTTCCCCATCTGTAAAATGGGTAGGTGGACTACACCATTGGAACTCATGCTCATGCCGACCGTGAGGGGATCCCTGGAGGGCTTGTTGTAAATTCCAGACCTCGTTCCTTGGCGATTCCAACTTGGTCCAGGAATCTGTATATTTTCTCAAGTCTCCGTTGTGCTTTTTAAAGGTCTCCAGTTGGAGGTTTCCAATTTCCAAACCAGGGAATCGCCAAAGCTTCTTTATGTCTAGGATTCTAGGTGGGATTCTCCTTCTCCTGCACCCCCCCCCCACCCAGGCCAGCACGACACGAGGCACAGGTGGCTAGCGTGGGGCCTGAGAGCCACAGCAGAGCCTGTACCAAGTGGAGTCATGGTCCCCAGGCTGCTCTCTGGGAAGTCCCGGTTCAAAGCCAAGAGAATAACAACTCTAGCCATTTTCAGACTTCAGCAAAGACCAGAACTGCCCAAGGAGCTGGTGGGAAATGCAGATCGCCGGGCCTCAGCCTGCTGAGTTCCGTTCAGTGGGTTCAGAATAGTGCCTGGGAAATCTGCCTTTAGAATGAGCACCTCCTCTCCCAGAGGGTTCTGATGTCGGTGGTGGGAGAAGCCTTGACATGTGGAAGAAGCCAGGTAGCTTCACTCGGCCCCTGGCTGCCTATTGACTTCTCTAGGGGTCAGAGTGCAGAGGTCATTCCCCAGTGGTTGCCACACTCAGGGCGAGAAGCCAATAGCAGGGGGCCTCTCCTAGGCCTACCTGTCTCCCGCGTAGGGGTGAGGGCAGTTACAGGAGGCTCCTTCCGCAGAGGTAATGCAAGTTCCACCTTCCAGGCAGGGCGCTGAAGTGCAGTTCTCGTTTCTCTGTTCGCAGTGCCTGCCAGAGAACTGTGGGGAGCACGTGCAGACATAGCCTGGGAGGAAGGGCAGGGAGGTGAGAGAGCGACGGTTCAGCAGCCAGGCGGCCGCAGGCGGGAACATCCTCTAGGACGGAGGGGGCCCTCGTGCATTTGCAGACCCAGCCCTCACACGTAGTTATCGGGTGCCTCCCTCTGCGGTGTGCACCGTGCTGGGCACTGGGGCCCCGCCGGACAAGGAGCTCCAATCCCTGCCCTTAAACAGCTCACAGTCTGCAGTGAACAGGCAGCTACAGGGTCATGACGGGCATCCTCATCGTCACCCTAGACAACACTATTCAGTGTAGTCACTGTCCTAAGAATCCCCATGTATCAGCTCATCTGAGATTGGTTGCTGTTTATTGTCCTCATCAGAGATGGGACAAGTTGATGGCAGGTCAGGAAATGAGGCCCAGGGAGTGTATGACATCTGTGCAAGGTCACACGGCAAGTAAGTGGCAAATGTGAGATTCAAACTGCAACAGTAACGGATAATATCGGTATATTAGTAATTACCATAAAATAGTTATATTAAACAGAAGTGTTGGTGGGGGGAGGGGACTAGCCTAGATAAGCACCAACAGGAGTTTCCTAGAGGAGGTGATATTTTAGTTGAGACCTGAAGGATGAGTGAAAATTAGCCAGGCGGAAGTTCCCGCCGTGGCACAGCGGAAATGAATCTGACTAGGAACCATGAGGTTGCCAGTTCAATCCTTGGCCTCGCTCCATGGGCTAAGGATCCGGCATTGCCGTGAGTTGTGGTGTAGGTCGCAGACGCAGCTCAGATCTGGTGTTGCTGTGGCTGTGGCATCGGCCGGCGGCTACAGCTCCGATTCGACCCCTAGCCTGGGAACTTTCATAGGCGGCGGGTGCAGCCCTAAAAAGACAAAAAAGGAATGTATTAGCTGGCAAAAAGATAGAGGAGCAAAGAGGAAGATGTTTCAGGCGGAGGAGAATGTATCCAGAGGCTTGGAGGAGGGGGTGTGGCATGTCACCAGGGTGGGTGGGACTAGGGAGCCGGAGAGAGCAGGAGCTGCAGGGCTGGGGGTGCGAAGGGCCAGGGCTTATGAGAGGCGATGGGGGTCAGAGTGATGGTGGTGGGAACCCAAATGATGGACCCCTGGAATGCCTTGCAGCTAGAGATGACGGTATTGTTAGGTAAGCACGAGACAATGGGATAATGCTAAGCGGTGGCAGGGATATAGGAACCTGGGGACCTCATGCGTTTCCTGGTTGAAGGGCAGACTGTTGTAGCCATGCTGGACAGCAACCTGACCTGATTTAGTCAAAATAGCTATCCGCATGTGCTGAGCATGTGAATTCCCTCTCTGGGTGGGGTGTGTGTGTGTAAGACGCTCTCGCATAGGGACGTAAAACGGCGTGTACGAGGATGTCCAACTTAGCACCGTGCATGCAGGTGCGATGTCCATTGCTGGGGACAGTGGAGAAAGGCAGGCACACACACACCTCGGAGTACTAAGCCACAGCTCAGAGCAGTGAATGAGAATTACTCATGGCGGCAGGGGTGGAAAGTGGAGAACAGGATACATCCCTTATATGAGTTAGAAATTCACGCGTGTGGAAAACAGTAAAATACATTTTGAAGGAACTCATCTAAAAACTTTAAATGTTCGCCTGTGGGTTTGAGGAAGGCAGAGGGCAGTGGAGCACAGACCACGGGGAGTAAGAAGGAGAGACCCGGCACAGACCGGGGAAGGCATGAGACGTGCGATGAACTCAGGCTTCTCCGTCAGAGGGCGCCATGCACACCCTTCCTCCGTCCAGAAATAAGCAGAAAGAAAGAAAGCTCTTGTTGGAGGAGAAAGAAGACTCCTGGCCTCCCCTGGTGTAAACCTAGCGGATCCCAACTCATTGTTCACCAGACAGTAAGGGGAAGAGAGGCACATTTCCACTGACAGCTGCACCGTGAGCACACCTCTGACTTGACAGCCCGTGACCTTGGTGTTCCTCCACCTCCGCGAGCATCCCTTACACAGCCCAGTGTTTTTCCAAGCAGTAAACTGGTGCTATGGAAATGCTACAGTGATACCTGATGGCTAGTTCAACATGGTAGGGTCAGCCCCAGCCTCACCTGCCCTGCGGGTCTGTGTGCACTTCCCACCGTTGAGACACGGGTTCTGGCTGCACTCGCGGCTGTGCAAACAGCAGGGGCTGAGGGCCCGCCTCTCCAGCAGGCCTGCCGCCTTCTTGCCGTGAGCCAGCAGCTCCAGCGCCTCTCCGTTGATCACGACGGCATCCAGGCAGCCTTCGAAGCCCTGGGAGACGTTTGGGGAAGAATGCGAGAGGACCAGGCCGCCCAGAAAGAGGTCTCTTTCTGGTCTCAGGCCCTGGCAGTTCTCTGGGAGCACAAGGGAGGCTTTTCCTGTGCTGTCAACCATCAGGCGAATGGAAGCGTCTGTCTCCTCCACCAGCACCGAGTGCCACTCTTGGTCATTCACGTGGACCCGGGAGGAAAGATTTCCATAGAAGCCACCTGGGCAGCGGTATTCCAGCCGGAGCTCTCCATCGACCAGCTGCAAAGAAAACCCAGACGGCGGTCAGCAAAGGCAGCAGGTGCTTATACAACGCCCTGCTCAGAAGCTGCCGGTGCAAAGAATGTTAATTGTATTTGCACAGGCAGAGGGGGCAGTGCCTGGTGATTTTCAAGACTGTTTTGGACACTGTATTTGTAGAGCATTAAAACCGCTCAAACGCTCTTCTGTCTATGGTCACCTTTGGCCCTCACTGCTCTGTGTGGGATGTCTGGGCAGGGATGACATTTCCTCTTCATAGATGAGGAACCCAAAGCCCAGAGACACCTCGCTGGGCCTCTCTTTCCTCAGACCCTTAACACCTTCCTCCCCCATCCTTACTGTCAGCAATCAGATGGGAACTTACAGGCACTGTCACCATCACATCCATCCAGGTTGCCCAAAGCCAATCTCTCCATTTGTGCACTAGTTTCACCCTCTTACCTCCTAAAGGACAAGATGCCACTCATTCTCCTTCCTGCGTCTTTGTTCATTCTCCACTGGACCATCCCAGTCATCATACAAACATGCTGTTACTGTTCTAACCTTTTTTTTAAGTTTTCTTGAACCCACTTCTCTTCTCTGTCGGATTGTACTTTCTATCTTTGCTTTCCCTTTGCAGCAAAATTCCATCCTCACCCACCACAACCCTGAATCCACTGGTGTCAGGGTATTCAGCACCCTCTATGTGGCCAAACCCATTGACTGATTTCACTTCCCATCTTAACCTGACCACCCAGCTGATCACTCACTGCCTCCTTCTTGATACATGTCCTTCATTTGGCTTCCCAGAAACAATACCCTCTTGGTTTTCCTCCAATATCACTTTTCATTCTTTATGGGATCCTCCACGTCCTCCAGCCTCTCAGTGTTGGAGTATCTCAGGGCTAAATCCCTGGTCTAGTCTCCTTTCAGTCTCCACTCCTTGGTGATTTCTCCCAGTCTCGTGGCTTTCAGTACTATGAATATGCAGAAGCATCCTAGACTGTCATCTCCCAGACCTTTCTCACTTGACTTTGGCTCCACTGAGAGGTCTCATAGGTACTTCACACTCACCTGTCCAAAATGAAACTCTTGGTTGTCCCTCCAAACCTGCTCTGCCCATATCCTTGCCCAGGTCTGTTGGTGGCAACTCCATTCCTACTGGTTGCTCAGGTCACAATCTTCCTCTTTGGTTTCTTTCCCAGCACTCATTCAGTTCACCAGGAAGTCCTGTTGGCTGTACGTTCGAAATCTATCCAGAATCTGAACTCTTCTTCCCAGTTCCACTGTCACTACCGTAATCTAAACCGCCATCGTCTCTCTCCGGAATCACTGCCTTTTGGCTGCATCTTTCCACTTCCGTCCTTGTTCCTCTAAAGTTTACTCCCAACACAGTAGTCATGAGGACCCTTTTTGCATATTTCACACCATGTTAATTCTGTTCTCAAAACCTTCTGATGCCCGCCCCCCCCCCCCGTCACTGCTCAGAATAAAAGCCAAAGTCCTTAAATGGCCTACATGACCTTTATAGATATGCCCTCATCCTGTTACATCTCTGACCTCAACTCCTGCGACTACTGTCCCCTCACTCACTTCACTCAGGCCATATTGACATCTGAACTGTTCCTTAAATATGCCAAGCAATCTCCTGCCAATTCTTATTCCCTCTGCCAGGCATGCTGTTCCCCAAGAGGCCTGCATAGCTAAAACTCTCTCACCCCCTTCAGATTATTTTTCAATTATCACCTCAGTGACCACATCTTTAAAAATGATAATTCCCCATACTCCTGATCCCCCTTAACTTTTTTTTACCTTTTAACCCAAAGCACTTATCACATTGGGACAAATTCTATAATTTTTCGATATGTTTATATTTATTGTCAGTCTCTCCCCAGAGGAGGAAAGCTCTAAGAGGGGTTTTGGTCTTAAGACCCAAGTATCTGAAGCAGTTGCATAGTAGATGCTCAATAAATATGTATTGAATGAACTGAATTCTGTCAGAGTCTGTTTTCTCTATGTCAGAATGGGAGATGGGCATGTATGACAGAGATGTTAAATCAAGCAGGCATTCTGAGACCTTCTCCAAGACAATCAGAAAGACCCTTAGAAAGGAAATTTATTTTCCTTATGTGATTCCATGTACCTTACTGCTGGGTTTGTCATCTTGAGCACCCCAGCCTCCCACCGTCTTGGGGAACACTAGTCTATTACTCAGCAAACATGGTAAAAGCACCAACCAGATCTAGGTGGCCTCACCCATCTCTCCTTTTGTCTTCAGAAGCTCTCTGCATCCCACAGAACACCTTGTTATACTTGGACATGTTTCTCCAGAGGGATGGCTTTGGCAGTCATGACCAGAATGTCTCGTGTTCTGACCTCATAGTCACACCCAGCATCCCTGAAGACCAGGCAGGGATCTCCTGGCAGAAGCTAGCCTTCTTGGCCGTGCCCAACCTCCCCAGCCTGGCACTCCCACCCATGAGACCGCTCAGGCTGGCAATGCCTTACCTTCAGGGAGAGCCACGCTGTCTTATTGCTCAACAGGAGAATGGCTTGTGACTGGAGTGTTGTCAGACGGAAGCGGATGTGCCAGTTCTGAGCCTTTGGGAGACTGTACCGCCAGAAGCTCTGACCGCTGAACCTCGCGGCTGTACCTGTGGGAGCAACCGCAAGTATCACCCACACACGGAGTGGTTCCCAAGGAGCCCTCAAACTGACTTTGTCTCATTCAACCCTGGCAAGCAGAGTCATTGCTCATGTTTCATAGAGGAAGAAACGAGGCTGTGGTGTTACTTGTCCAGGATCACACGGCAAGACAGGGGCCATCACCCTGCATACCTCCCTTTGGCCTCGGGAACTCTCGCCTTGGATCCCAACCTGGGTCAGAAACTATGAGCTTAGACCATTAAGAAAGCAAGAATCAAGTCAGAAACATCATCCATCAAAGGTGTGGAAATCAAAATTTCCATCCTCTATAGTTTCCATGTTATTTCTGGCATCATTTCAGGAAAGAAAAAGGTCTAATTGGAGAGGATTTTGCATTTACGTGTGATTTCAGGAACACTACACGGGCTGTTTGCCTCAGGATACCACCATCATTAGGAGTAAGCACTTCCCATGTGAAATGCTGCTGAGAAGCTGAGAAACCTCTGTGAGAAAGGAAGAGGGTAGGAACAGATTGTGTGTCCAATATTCCCGTAAGGCCCTGTGTGTTCTCTCTCCCACAGCAGTTGCTAATGTACACTTGCACAGTGAAGGGTCTGAGGCTTCACCTAAACTTGAGTTTTTCAAGTGTGTTTGATCATGGGACCCTCTAATGTGGACCGCCTACCTTTAGCCCTTGGAAATGGCATTCTGTGGAAACCCCCTTGGGAAATGTTGTGTTAAACAGTACCCTCCCCAGATTTTTAAAAAATCCACTCTCCCCAGAAGTGAGTTCAGTTATTCAATCCCTAAAACCTTAGTGTCAATAAGGTTTGACATCAGTTGTCAGGGAAAGAGATGAGAGGGCAGGCTCCAGATTCCTAGGGGAGAGAAATTGTTGAAGAGAGGGAACCCAGGCCAAAAGTAGGAGAAAGAACCGGAAACTGAAGCCCACGGGATTACCAGATCCTAAGATGCTGCCATGCTGTATGCCTAGAATGTTCTGACTGCCAGCAATTCCATTTTGGTAGGTCATTGTTGGGTGGGATATGATCTAGATCAAGAATCCCCAAAGATTCTTCAGCTGACTGAATCAGCTGAAAAATCTTTTTTCTTTTTCAGGATAAAAGGAAGTTCCTGGGCTAAGGGTTAAATGGGAGCTGGAGCTGCTAGCCTATGCCACAGCCACAGCAATGCTGGATCCCAGCTGCAGCTGCAACCTATTCTGCAGTTTGTGGCAACACTGGATCCGTAACCCACTGAGCGAGGGCCAGGGATCAAATCCACATGCTCAAGTATACTATGCTGGGTTCTTAACTTGCTGAGCCACCACAAGAGCTCCTGAAGAATCTTTTAAAATACAGAATTCTAGGCTCTATTCTCAGAGAGTAATATTTTGTAGTTCTGGCAGCACTCGGGATTCTATACTTAAAAAATCTCCCATGATGGGTGAAGCAACTGGAAGAGAGCCCAAGGGTGGTTTCTGATCGTGTTCTAATCCTCGATCTAGGTGATTACCTCAATCAAGGCTGGTTACACCACGTATTTGGTTTTTGAAAACTCGTGAACTATACATGTACGATACATCTTTCTATATTTCCTGTTTCACTGAAATGTTCAAAAAAACAAACAAAAACCAAACTTCTTTCCAAGTGATTCCAGTGATAGGTGAGCCAGCCTACCTAGTATTTCTCAAAGTGTAGTCCTTTCACAACTGCCTGAGGTGCTGGCTAAAAATGCAAATTCTAAGTCTTGCCCAAGACCTTCCAAATAAAAACCTCTGAAGGTGTCAGCCAGGAGCAGGCCACTTTACAAACACACTTCCCAGGTGATTTTGCACAGTCTTGAATTCTAAAATTCAAGATTCTGCTATCTGAAGCCAGGGGGTCAAGGGAGAACCTTTAGCCATCACAGCTTTTGCTGCAGCCGACTCCTGGGTGAGACCTGAAGAAGGGCCCTTCCCCCAAACACACCCCAGAGTAGCTCACCCAGCCTAAATCCAGCAGAAAGTCCTGGAGAAAGTCCCCAGATCTTCCAAGAAAGAATTTGTTTAATGCAAACTGGGTGGACCCAGGCAGGGGGTGAGGGTGAGCTGGAGGTGATGTCATCCTTTTGTCCTAATGCCAGGAGTGCCAGGCTGAGTCCTCTAGAATACTGAGTTCCTGAAGAGTTTAGCAAAGAGCTCAGGCTTTAGAGTGGGACACACAGGTGTCTGAATAACCAGCCCTTCACTGGAGGCTGTATAGTTTGAAGCAAACCAATACAATCCCCATACCTCAGTTTCAACTGTGGATGGAGCTAATGACCCTAAGGTTGTGGTAACAACAAGTTTAGGTAACACGCACGCAGAGCCTGGCACACAGCAGAGCCTTATAGTAACAACTCGGGAAGGAATGGCAACCACCACTGATGGGGTACTCAGTGTGAGATAGCTAGAGGTTAGATGCTTTCGTATCCATTAAGTAATTTATTCCCCAGACCAACTCAAGGAGGAAGATGATCTTTTCATTATTTCATAGATAAGAAACTAAAGCTCAGAGGGTTTTAATCACCCACCCAAGGTTACACGGCTAGTAATGATAGAGCTGGAGTTTGAACCTGAGCTCATCTAAACCTGGAGGTTAAACCATCAGGCTGTAGTAATAATAGTAGCAGTGTTAGTAACTCAGGTTAGGTGACCACTTTCAGGCACTTTTCTAAGCAAGCACTTGATATTTAATTCTAATTTAATCCCTACAACAGTGCAGAGGCACAGAGAGGTTCAATAATTTTCCTAAGGTCGCATGGCTAGCAAGCTGGCTGAGCTGGGATTTGAACCCAGGCAACTTGACACCAGAGTCTCTGCTTCCAGCCACGATGCTGAACTGCCTCTTGTATTCTTATCATTCTTTGCAAAGTTCTAAAACGTGACCAGAACTAGTACGCTATTCCACGACTAGATTTTGTGAGGCTGTACCTGTCTCATGGTGGTCCGTGGCCTTTAGCCCCTTGGGACATCCCCCTGACCACCCCAGAGTGCCCCTGCTGGGATGTCCGTCCCTGGAGGCAGGCTGGCTGAGTCCAGCAGCACGGTTGTCCTGGGGAAGGCCCATTCCTCACCATTACAGGAGCAGTTCCTCTCCAAGCGGTGCCGCGGGGTCAGGATGCTGAGCCTGGCTGTGCTGTACGTGGGCCCAACCCAGGGATCCAAGTGCACTGTCTCTTGGCAGATTTGTCCCTGGCAGCTTGGCCCCTGGCAGGGCACCACGGGCATGGCTGACCTCATCTGAATTCCCACCGAGTGCTCCATCTCCTTGGCTGAGCGGGTGATGATGGATGCCAGCTCCTGGAGCTTGTAGGTGGTCCCGGAATGCCCCTCAAAGACCAGGAGCACGTCCACCCCAGCCGCGGCCTCTGCAGGCTGAAGGCTGGCCAGGTGGATGTTGGCCCTTTTGATGTCCAGCTTGTTGCTGAGGAACCTCTGCAGGTTCCTCCAGTGGTCACTCACCAGCTCCTCCGGGGTGAGCTGGGGGAAGCCCATCCACATGGTCTGCTGCAGAGCCTCCCGCCCCGCGTGCCACACGTGGACGTGGACCCGGGCAGTGGTAGAGAAGGTCCCATCGCTGACCGTGACGTTGAACACGTAGCGACCCTGAGGCAGCCCCTGGGCAGCAATGATCTTGCCGTCAGACGTGCCCACTGAGAAGTGGCTGGCCAGTGTCTCCTCTCCTGCCAGCCTGTAGGTCAGCATGTCTTGTGGGTCTCGGTCTGTGGCGTGGATTTTGCCCACCATGCCGCCCTGGAACTCCTCCTCCCCGATGGTGATGAAGATCTCCAGCGGGAGGGCAGAGGGTGGGTAGTGGCTCTGCTCCCTGACGTGGACCCTGACGGACGTGGAAGACGAGAGGGCAGGGGTGCCGCTGTCTGACACCTGTGGGCAAAGCAGGCACCAAATTACCATAGGACTGCAGCTGTCGGCGGTCTCCCCGAGCGAGTCCCTCTGCTCCAGGACAGGCTCAGCATGCTGTCACATTTGAAAAGGAAAACTGTAACCCGAAAGCACTGAGGGCTTGTGGTCAGAGTTACATCCCACGCCACACAGTAAAACGTTAACTCCGTCTTCTCATGAGACACCTCTCTGAGCCCCTCCTAAACTTATCCAGCCACACCCAGCCTCCTTCCTCCTGAATGTCTCTCATTCTCTTCCCTTAGAAAGGTCATTGAGTGTCTCCCGGCAGTTCCAGGGCACATCCATCATAGCCCCTGTCAGCCTAAGGAGGTTCTCTTTGGGACTCCTCTTTGCTAGTGAGCGGGGTCGCTGTGGGGGTGGGCCTGTCTTCTTCAGCTCAGCCAACAAATGTTCATTGAGTGCTTTGTGCGGGCCCTCTGCTGTGATCAAGAGAAAAGAGAGGTGAGGAAAAGAGGCGACAGGGAGGGAACAGCAAGTGCCAGACGCTCAGGTGGGAAAGAATGCTCAGCACAGCAGAAAGGGACCCCTGCTGCCAGAGGAGCGGGCAGAGCTGGGGGCCGGAGGAGAGCAGAGAGGGAAGCCCAGGCCGGCACTGATGGGCTGGCGAGCACAAGGTTGGAACCACTGGAGGTTTTAAGCACAGAAGTGCCATGACCTCATTTGAGCAAGGAAAAGATTGTAAACTAGAAGTGCCTTTGCCTTGCATGTTTTGCCAAGCAACCCTACAACCTTCTGCCTAGACTCAGCAAGGACAGAGCTTTCCTTCCTCTCCTCAGTAACAGGATCACTTTCTCAGATGTCCACAGTTTTCCCTACAGTACTGTCTTGTTCACGTGGATTCACTTTGAGTGGATGAGAAAGGTATATTACACCTTCTGCTGGGAATCGTGTATAACACGGATGAGATGTCAACAACAACAGCAATATTACTATTACTGCTCAGTATAGTATATAACACTGACTGAGTACCAACTGTGTACCAGTCACTTTTAAACACTTTAAATGCATGATTATATTTTATCTTTCCTGTGAGGTAGGTACCCTGAAGTGTCCTATTTTGCAAACGCTATAACTGAGTCGCAAAGAGGTCAAGTTAACATGCCCAAGGTCATAGAGCAGGTAAGGCCAGAGCAGAGGCTGAACTCCTCCTTGTGTCCGTAGCCTGTTTCTTCGCTGCCCTGTAGTGCCTCCCAGGGAATGGAAGCAGAAACAGAGGACGAATGCAAGAGAGTGATGACAACACCTCAGCAGTTACTGAACAATTGTCGGGCCAGGATACAGAGCAGGAAGCAGGTGCCTTGCAACTGTCCCTAGGCAATCACACCCACGTCCTTGGCTTTGGGGACACTCTCCATTAACCCCTACCTGTCTTCTCAGCTGTCGACTCCCATTCCCAGCTACCTAATTGGACACCTCCACCTAGACAGATATCTCATGGACACCTGAGAGGTAACATGTGCTCAACAGAGCCTTCGTTTTGCCCCATAAACCTGTCCTTCCCCTGTCTCGTCTTGCTAGTCTTACAAATGTCCCTACCACTCAGATTTCACTGGGGCCAGGAACCTGAGAGCGATCCTGATTCTTCTCTCTTTTCTCTCTCCCCATATCCAACCCACCACCAATGCCGGTTTATTTCCAAGCAAAACCTGTCTCAAGTCTGTCCGCTTCTTCCCCTTCACCATCTCATCAAGGTCCCAGCACCGTTACCTCCAGCTTGGATGACTTCCCATGGATCTCCCTCAACCACTTCTGCCACACTCAGCTTACTGTCTCCAGAGCTTCAAAAATGAGACTCCTGAGACACAAGAAAGGTTACTTCCCTGCTTGAAACCCTTCAATCACTTCTTACTGAACTTAGATTAGAATCTCAAAGTATGACCACGGCTTATAATTAGAATGACTCTACTTCCTGGTTAGTCCAGGACAGCCTGATTTTCACCTATGGGATCAGTTATCACCCATTAAGTATTTTTAGTGTCTCCCTCGCTCACAGAGAGTTTTGACAGTTTTGACCTCGAATAACACGGTTATCTAAGCTAGGAGCCCCCATGATCCACCTAACCCATCCCTTCAGCTTCATCCCCACCATCGGTCACCATGCACTTGCCACACGGCCACACCTCAGGTCTCTTCAAGCTCTTTCCCAATGTGAGGCTTGTCTCATCTTGTGCTTCCTGCCTGTGATGCTCTCCTGCCCACTCTTTCAAGTGTCAGCTCCCCAGGTCTCAGCTCAAATGTCCCCTCCTCACAAGGGCAGCCACCCTCTGAATGTGTCTCTCCTGTGCCTTATGAGCTTCCCATCACTTTCTTCCTTCATCTGTTTCTTGTTTATCTCCAAGATTATAGTCAAAAGCCCATGGGCATTCCCATCTTTCCCCTGCCATATTACTAGCAGCTAGCATGGAAACCGGCATGTGACAGGTACTCAATAAATGTTTGTTGAGTGACTGACTGACTGAATGAATAGCTGAATTGGCTGAATGGATAACTACCTCATCCTGAGCCCAGAGAAGTTAACATAATAGTAGGATCGAAGACTTGAGATTTAGGAAAGGGATTTGGTTGTACATCTAGATAATGAAACATTACTTAATGCTAAATTTAAGAAAAACACACAAAAACCTGAGCTATCATGGAGGAAACAAATGCATATTACTAAGTGAAAGAAATCAGTTTGAGGGTGCTACACACTGTATGATTTCAACTATGTGACATTCTGGAAAAGGCAAAACTATGGATACAGTAAAGAGATAAGTGATTGCCAGGCATTAAGGAAAAAGGAAGGATGAAGAGGTGGAGAACACAGGGGACAGTGAAGCTAACTCCTTATCATGCTGTAATGATGGATATATGTCATTATATGTCATTACGTCCAAACCCATAAAAAGTACATACATCACTAAGAATGAATCCTAATGTAAACTACAGACTCTGATAGACAGTGGTAATGACTGACCGTCAGTGGTGATGATGTCTCATTGTAGGTTCATCGATTATAAAAAATATACCATTCTGGTGAGGGACACGGATAATGGGGAGGCTGTGTATGTTTGAGGGTAGGTGGTATAAAGAATCTCTCTACCTTTCACTCACTTTTGCTATGAATCTAAAATTGCTCTTAAACATTTTATTGAAAAAAAAAAAAGGGACTTGGGATTTGTACCCAAGCATAGCCAGGTTTTCTGTGAGGCTAAAATAACCTTGTTGAGAAAAATCCTCAAGTTATATGACTGGAAATTAAAAGGAATAATATATATGACTTGATCAGGGAAGTTTACTTCCATTATAAAAGTTAAAAAAAAAAGAGAGAGAGAGAGAGAGAAAGGGATTTGGGGGAATAAAATGCGGGAGAAATGTTGGATCACCATCTGGCCGCTTCTCGGGCAGTTCTCATATAACACATATTAGTATAGCTGTAATCCCCGGCGCATGTATAGAGCTTCTCTCATTTGACCCCACACTGAAACCGTGAGTGATCCTTAGTCAGATCCATTTCACTTGCCTTCCCCAATCAAAGTCATTTTGAGACTTGGATCTGCATGTAATCTAAACAATGAGATGTTTGCCTGAGTTGGTTTCCAGGACTTAGAGTCAACTGTGTCTAGTTGGAGCTGAGACTGGGTAGGAGCACTAATGCTTTAACCGGGCATGCTCAGGTGTCTGTTTGGTGACCTTGACGTCAGAGGGCAGAAAACCCCACCCTCAGAGAGTGCCAAGTGCCTCTACTGTTGAACTTGCAGAGGCCTGTAGCTTAGTCACCATCTGCGCAGAGGGATGGCTACCACACCTTTTTCCAATCGCGTTTCCGCATGCTCCCCACGCCTCAGACAGCCCTGCTCCTTTTTCCCATCAACACCCCGAGCCCCTTGCCTTCTGGGAGGCAGTTCTGAGACTTGTTCTCTTAGGTCTGTGCTTGGCTGCCTTGCTAATAAACCCTCTTTTTGCTGCGAATGTCGGAGTCTCAGCATTTTGGCTTGCCATGCGGTCAGACAAGCGAACCTGGTTCAATAACGACACCAGTTCTCTGAGGTAGGTCTTTATCGAGGCCTGAGGTTCAGAGAGGCCTGGCTCAGGAAATTAGAGCCAGGGTGAAGGAGCTGCTGTTCTCTCTGCGAGAAGGACAAGGATTAAGAGCTTGGGCTCCGGAGTCAGACTGCGTGGGTTTGAAGCAGTCCAGCTCTACCACCTAGTGATAGCATTACTTAAGCCAGTCACTTAACCCCTGTGTGCCTCAGTTACCTGGAAAGTGGGGGTAATAACTGCATGCACCCTAAAGCACATGGTAGGGATTTAACGCAACGATGCACCTGAAGCACTTAGCCCAGTGCCTGGCACTTAGAGCTCTATGCGTTGTTTTTTCTAATAAGAGAGCACGGGTTGTGTTTTCCCAGTAAATTTTCTGTCCCCATGGTCACCACCAGTGGCCCAACACAGCTCTCACCTCAATCTGAAGCTGATACCATTCCTGGACTCTCTTGCTCAGGCCCTCAGTGGTCACCAGCCATCCGTCTGGGGTCACTTGGAAAGCAGAGCCGTCGTTCCCCTGGGTGATTCGGAATGAGTAGGGGGGACCATTCTCTGGGGAGTCTGGGTCACTCAGGATCAGCTGCAGGACTTTGCTGCCAACGGGGGAGTTTTCCTGAGACCAAGAGTGACAGGAAATCAAAGAGAAGAATGCATTCCAGTTCTTTTTCTCACATCCTTCTGGATCCCCTTTCTGGGATAAGTTCTTGACACTCTGGCCGCTCCTAGGTCATGCCTGCATCTTGAAATGCCATTCATTCATTCTCCTGTCTGTGAATTAGTTGTTCACTCCGTCAGTCTAGACCATAGCCTCCTAAGGATAGTGCTGGGTTTTAGAAACAAAACCCACTGGGGCTGGCAGGGTCTTTAGAGTCCCTTTATCCTACAGAGGTGACTTGCCCAAGTCGCATAGCTGATGACTGAGGTATACAAATTACTTCTTGGGTCCATGTGGGACTTCCGTGTTTCAGAAGGTCAATTGAAAACCTATAAATGGTTTCCCAATTAGAAGACCAGTGGAACACACATCCAATGAGAAAATTCAAAGATGATTAGGAATTTGAGAAAAATGGATCCCCTGGGGATTGTTCTAGTCTTTGTTCTGAAACACAGGAATTCAGTGTGCTGTTAGCTCTTTTTTTAGCATCGAAATCTGATCTACAGACAGAATCCTTTTTTTTTTTAGGACCTCACCTGCAGCATATGGAAGTTCCCAGGCTAGGGGTCTAATCAGAGGGCAGCTGCCCGCCTAATCCACAGCCCCAGCAACACAGGATCCGAGCTGCATCTGCGACCTGTACCACAGCTCGCAGCAACACCAGATCCTTAACCCACTGAGCAAAGCCAGGGATCGAACCTGCATCTTCATGGATACTGGTCAGATTCTTAACCTGCTGAGCCATAATGGGAACTCCTACAAATAGAATCTTATGAGCAGAGACTGATAGCTGCCTATCCGACAGATATTCTTCCTTTCCTTTCTTAGAAAACGCTACTTTTGTTCAGGTGTGTTGGTGGCAATATCCTCAGCAGAGATGTGCCCCTCCTGGAGTTACCTTCATGGCACAGCAGAAACACATCTGACTAGGAACTATGAGGTTGCGGGTTCGATCCCTGGCCTCGCTCAGTGGGTTAAGGATCTGGTGTTGCCATGAGCTGTGGTGTAGGTTGCAGATGCAGCTCGGTTCAGATGTTGCTGTGACTGGGGCCGGCAGCTGTAGCTCCGCTTGGACCCCTAGCCTGGGACCCTCCATATGCCATGTGTGCAGTCTTAAAAAGCAAAAAAAAAAGAAAAGAAAAAAAAGGTGCCCCTCCTAAGAGGAGATAGTTTGTCATTTATAATAATCTGATTCCCTGTGCCAGTTTTTTGATTTAAGGGCAATCATGTAATCTAATTCTGACCATTGATTGGAAGATTCTACCAGGTGGGGGTTCTGAAAAGCCTTCTTCTTTGGTAAAAACAGATTCTGCAAAAGAAGTCCCCTTCTGTTTGCGATTGAAGATGGTTAGGCAAGGATGTGACACTGGAGCTGCAGCAGTCATTTTGTAACCCTGAGAGAGAAGGTGCGGGAACTTCAAAGAAGGTAACCTGAAGTTGTGATACCATTTTCCTGCTGAAATGACCAGTTCGGGAATAGAGTTTCCCATCAGGCCTTTTGTTATTTGAAATAATAAGGCCTTATTATTTAATGAACTTTTAGTCAGGTGATGTTATTGGCAGCCAAAGCATTCTAACTTGTAATATACAAAACAGATGAAAGTGGGATGACCCTGGTTGCTGCACAGAGGGATCCAGGACACCGTCCTCTTACCTACTTTCTCATCTCCTGCACCCCTTGTGGTCACAGTTCCCCATAGAGTACCAAGACCCTCTCCAAATCCCACTTGCAAACCATTGTATGGCGGTAATAGCTTGCAATCTGGAAACTCTTCTGGGTTCGAATCCCAAATTTGCCACGTTTAACTGCTGCACATTCCTGTACCTCCATTTAAGAAATCTGTAAAATGGGGACTGTCTACTTGCACATGGCTGAGTCCCCAGTGAGGCAGTGGATACAGAAGTGCCTCGCACAGTGCCTGACCGTTCTTAATTGTATAATCCGTAATCCCCCTCAGCGGGCTGTGTTCTCATTAGGGATGTTAGTGCAAAGTCAGAGTCACTGTCTGAGTGGACTGGTACCGGCCGTGAGCACCCTCCACTTTGAGAGAAATGAAGGTGAGATGGATTTGGGATGCCTTTGGAAGTCTGAGCGTACCTGGACAGAGGTGCTGTAGTTCAGCTGGAAGAATCTTGGAGGGTTGTCATTGACATCAACCACTTGGACAGCGATATCTGTGTCCTCATGCAGTGGGGGTTGCCCGTTGTCCGTGGCTCGGAGCCTCAGGGAATAGCTAGAAATCTACAGCAAGATGCCCAGGGGAAAGTTAGCAACAAGACCTCTCAGTTCTACCCCCTGATTCATGACTAATGTTTTCAGAAAAATAAGATGGAGACACTCCACTGTGCCTGCTCATGGCCCTCTTACATCATTTTAGGACCCAGGTTCTAGAGTCAGGTTTGACTTCCAGTTTAACCATTTACTAGCTGCGAGACCTTGGGAGAGTGACTAAACTTCTGTGGCAATGATATCAAGACCTACCTCCTAGGATTACTTTAAGGACCAAATGGCATAACGTATATATAGCACTTAGCAAAGTGCCTGGCACAAAGCAGGTGCTCAATAAATGATAATTTGTTATAATGATCTAAGGATCCCTGGTTAACAGTGAGAAGATGGCCTGAGCTCTTTCAGGAAGGTTCGAGGCCACTCAGTCCCTCTCCTGCCTCTTGCCTCACAGGCCACAGAGGCTCCACAGAGAAAAGGGGTGGGAGACAATGAGAGTGGTCTGGAGGAAAGTCAGGATGGGGTGTGGACTGCATTTCATCCTCTGGACCTGCAGCAGGGCTCTATTCTGCTCCAGTGAGCTCAGATGGGGACCCTCCCACATGACTTACCTGTTCCCAATCCAGGGTCTTGGCCACCTGTAGCTCCCCTTTCTTGGGGTGGATGGCAAAGTGCCCAAGCTGGTTCCCTCCTACGAGGCTGTAGGTGATCGCATTGTTTAGGGGCCCGTCTTCATCAGTTGCTGACACCTGCAGTGGAGGCAGGTGATGGTTGTGAATGGAGGGGCAGGAGGGACCAGAAAGGAATCTTGGTCCCTGGGGGTGTAGAGGACACAGATATGCCCCTCCCCCATAGATGGCCCTTGGGCTGGCAGTCCCTGGACTGTAGTTGTCTCTTCATTTACATCCTGGTATGGACGTCAGCATGCTATGGTTTATTCATTTATCCTTTTATCCATTCATTTGCTCATAACTGACAGGGTTCTAGGTTCCTGTGCTGCAGATTGAGGACTGTGCCTAAATGAATATGTCTTCAGGGAGCTTAATGTCTAATTTTAAGGTCAGGTCTAATTTGGGGCAACGTATAATCAGCCTTATGGTGATGAATTTCACTTGGGGAGATTAAAGAGGATTCACGAAGCCTTGAAGAGGAAAGAAGGCTTCTGGGAGTGGAGCCAGCATTCCTGGCAAAGGAAACAACGTGAGTCCAGAAGTATGAAAGTGCAGAGGATGCACTTTGGGGAAGGTCACCTCTTCCTGTGTGGTTGGAGCAGAGGGTGCCTGTCAGGGAGTGCAAAGAGATGGAAACCTTGGATATGGGCATCCAGGGCATGGTTTCCATCCATGAAGTAGGGAGCAATTACATTTTAAATGCAAAAAGGTGATATTTGTTGTCCCCTCCCTCCTTCTGCTGCCACACTGACACTCCGTGTCCCTCAGGCAGTCCTCCGGGGTGTCTCCTATGCCCTATTTTATCAGTACCCAATCGAGATCTTATCAGAAATGGCTGTGAAACATTTTGTCGTGAGAAAGTTTGGTTGAGTAGCTATAAGTATATAGTGTATTAATTGATAAAATAATCCATGCTCAAAGATGACCGGGGAGGGGAAGATAAGAACCCACCCGAGAGTCCGTGCCCCACACAAAGGATGAAAGTGTAGATTCTTACTGTGAGCACAACATCACCCACGAAGGCATTCTCTGAGACCCGCGTGCTGTACAGATCCTGGGAGAATCTGGGCCGGTGTTCGTTAACATCTGTGACATTTACCACTATTGTGGTCATGTCGCTGAGGGAGGAAGAGCCCTTTCGGCTGCACTCGATGGACAGGAAGTACTTGGGGCTTGTCTCAAAGTCCAGGCTCTTGTTGATGTACAGAATCCCTGAAGAAACAAGAGGTGATGGGAGCATTGAGGCAGTTGGGGTCACAACAGCAGAGTGCTAAGGAGGTCTCGAGCCAAACCCCAGAAGAGGCAGCTCAACTAGATTGGAAGAGACAGAGCTCCCCATCATCTCTCCCATCATCTCCCCATCTTCTTTCCCATCATCTCCTCCAACATCTGCCTCTTTTCCTTCCTCTCCCATCATCTATCTCCTTTCTTTTTCCTTATTACCATTCTCAGCATCAGAGTTTCCCTCATTTACTTCTTCACTATTTCATCGAAATCTCATTTAAATCTATTATATTAACTCCATCTCATGGAGATCTATATAATAACTGTATAGAGCATTAACAAGTATGATTTCCATTTTCTAAGTAAGTCTGCTGATGCTCCCAACAGCTAAGTGACCTACCCAAGCTCACTCTGATAGTAAATGACAGAACTTAGATTATAGACTTTTTTTTAATGCCCTAGAGAGTTTTATCCTAAATTGTTCAACAGATTGTTACAGCAGAGATTTATTACTCTAAAAATTGGAAAACGAAAGAACAAGGATTTATCTTGCCACTCCTGAATGCTGTCTAGTTAATGGTTGAAAACTCTTCCTTATAAAATAATTCCAGTTAGTACGTGAATGAGGAATGATAAGGTTAGAAAAATCACCATTTTGCAGCACCTAATGAAATAATGTATCTAAGAAATAATCATGAGAGTCTGTAAAAAACTAGTAGAAGAGCTGATGAAGAGCTCTATACTGGGTGGATCAGACTAGCAACCCCAAGCCACTGTCAGCCTTAACCTCAGAAAAAGAACCAATCAGCTATTATATGCTTCCCAGTGTGGTGCAAAGGAGAGCCTAGCATCATCTTTGAAGCATTGTTAGCAAAAAAATTGGACTTGAACCTGATCAAGGTCTTTGATCCAAATGTCACTGAAGACGTATGTAGACAAATATGGACATATGTAAACATTTATATATGTATATATGTATATAAATAGAGGGAGAGAGACACCGGCATATATGGAGGGATATGTTTTATGACATCATAAAGATACAACTAGCCAATCCAAGATATTAAGAAAAAAACCCTGCCTTACATATGACCTGAATTTTTCATTAAATAATTGGCAGGAAGAAATAAAGAAGGAGAGGGAAATGTTAGAGATTAAAAGAGACTTAAGATACTGCCTACTAACCAAATGCAGTATGTGGCCATCTGACAAGCAAACCAATTTCAAAAAGATGTTTATGAGATAATCTGAAAAATTGTCTGGCTGGACTATATAAAGGGGATTCTTATCTTTTAGGTGTGATAATGGTATTATGGTTGTGTTTGTAGAAGCAGTCCTTATCATTTAGAGATGCACAGCAAAGCATTTTTAAACCAAATGATATCATGTCTGGGATTTGCTTTAAAATAACTCAGCAGTGGGCGGATGTCAGGGGAAAGGATGAAGCCAGACTAGGCAAATGTTGATAATTACGAAAGCTGGGTGATGGAAACAAGAAGTCCATTATACTGTTCCCTTTATTTCTTTTATGTTTAAAGTCTCTGTAAGGAGTTCCCATTGTGGCTAAGCAGTAACGAACCTGACTAGTGTCCATGAGGACGCAGGTTTGATCCCTGGCCTCAGTGGGTTAAGGATCTGACGTTGCCATGAGCTGTAGTGTATATCACAGATGTGGCTCAGATCCCGTGTTGCTGCGGCTGTGGCTTAGGCCTGCAGTTGCAGCTCCAGTGCGATCCCTTGCCTGGGAACGGGTGTGGCCTTTTTAACAAAAGAAAGAAAGAAAAAGTCTCCATAATAAAAACAAACAAACAAACAAAAATTACTGCTCATCAGTAGGGCGGCTGCCTTACGTCAAGCGTGCCACTGCAGAGGTACCGTGGGGAGGAAGCCACATGGGTACTGGTCGGACCTGAGCAGCCTCTAGGGCCCTTCCATGGGATTCTGTGGGATTATTAGCTTCTTCTGTGGCTAGGAGGATAGACGACAGCCAGGTTCCTAGTTCTCTCTCTCTTTATGACAATAAGGAAAAATTAATAAGTGCCAGGATGTTTGGGGGGCAGGCTTTAGGAGGGAAGCAGGCAGCCTTGCCCTGGGCTGCTTAAGCCCCTGATTTTAGCAAGTGCTTCCGGCCATGGCAGCCAAAGATGGAAAGTGCCTCAGCCTCCTCCCCATGGCTGGATCTGAACCCAGATGTGAACCTGCACAATGGGAGGAGAGAGTCCTCAACACAGAGTCCTTGGAGGGAACATAGTAGAACAAGGTGTGTTCCCATATAAGCTGGCCCCATGCTGCTGAAAGAGACATGGTACCTGGAGAGATGCAGAGTGAAGAAAAGGCTAAAGGATGCTGAGAAGGGGCTGTGATATGCTTGCAATCCAGTGTTCCCCAAAACTGTGTGTGTGTGTGTGCGTGTGTGTGTGCCCGCGCGCATGCACATCTAGGGATGGGGCTGCCTCCAGGACCATCTCACCTGTGCGGGCATCCAGGCGGAACCTCCCCTGCTCGTTCCCGCTGACTATGCGGTAGCTGGTCTTCTCAGCACCAGGGCGAGTGAGTGTGGCCAGCTGCAGCACCTCTGTGCCACGCTGGGCATCCTCAGGTACCTGCACACTGTGCTCAGTGTTCAGGAACACAGGCAGGTAGTCATCCAGGCCCACCACGGAGATGGTGACAGTACCCAGGGTGGACAGTGGTATTGGGGTGCCCAGGTCAGAGGCACGGACGGTGAGCTCCAGGGCTGCCTGCGGCCTGACCCGCAGTGGCTTCTCCAGCCGGATCACCCCTGTGGTGGCTTCAATGGAAAAGTGGCCTTCAGCAGAGTCCGTGAGAGAATAAACCACCTGGGCATTGGTGCCTGTGGGGGAGACAGAGTGAGTGCTTCGTACAGAGGGACCCTCCTCTGGCCCTGCCTGCCACATAGCTTTCAGAGGAAAGGGCCTGGGGGCAGGGTCCCCATGAAGGCTAACCTGCTCAGGCTGTCGGAAGTGAGCATCTCCCATATGGGTGTTCTTCACTAGGGTAGGGTTCAAGGCCTCGTAGAAAGATTCTTGTGAAGGGGAGCGTTGTTCTGCAAATCCTTAGCAATGTCTGAAGCTGTTTATGTGGAGGTTAGGATCCCATGTCAGCTCATAAAGTGAATATTGTGTTAAGATCAAAATTACCCATAGCAAGTTCTTTGGTTATGATGGAATAATTATGTATCTTGATTGTAGTGGTAGTTACATGAGTCTGTACATAGGATAATATTGAATAGAAGTACACACACCGACATTCAAATGAGTACATTTAGAAACTGGTGAAATCTGAATAAGACTGGAGTTCAGTTACCAGTAAGGTCCCAGGGTCAGTTTCCTGGCTTTGATATCATGTGCTGTTGGGGGAAACTGGGTGAAGGGTGCATGGGCCTCTCAGTGCTAGTCTTGCAACTTCCTATGAGTCTATAACTATATCAAAATTAAAAAAAAATTAAAAAACAGAAGTTCCCATTGTGGTTCAGTGGATTAAGAACCTGCCTAGTATCCTTGATAATGCAGGTTTGATCCCTGGCCTTGCTCAGTGGGTTAAGGATCTGGAGTTGCCGTGAGCTTTGGGGCAGGTCACAGATGTGTCCAGGATCTGGCATGGCTGTATCACAGGCCAGCAACTGTAGCTCTGATTTGACACGCACCCTACTCTGGGAACTTCCATATGCTGCAAGTTAGTCTGTATACAAAAGAAAGAAAGAAAGAAAGCGAGAGAGAGAGAGAGAAAGAAAGAAAGAAAAAGAAAAGAAAGAAAGAAAGAAAGAAAGGAAGGAAGAAAAGAAAGAAAGAAAAGAAACAGAACACATCCATGGAAAATTCTTAGTAAATTGAAGCATGGAATGTTTTTCCATCTTTGTCTCAGATGTTGTCATGTCCCTTGGTTGTGGACCAGATGAAGATTTGACTCATGGAGGGACCACAGTGTCTGAGGGACACCAGCATTTAATGCTCAGCTGTTAAGAGCCTCACTCAGTGGGAGGAGAACAGGCCCTGAGCCTATATGGATTGAGCTTCACATACACTTGGGAACACACTGCCCTTTTGTTGAATTTGCATGAATTAAATGCACATACCATGTACTTCTTCCATGTATACATTTTTTTGGAGGGACCATAATTTTTCTAGAGAGAAAAAATTGTTGGTCAGGCCACATTTGGAATAATGAGGTGGGATATTTGGGCGACAATCCTAATGGTTTGGAAGTGTTAATGGTTAACGGGTGCAAAGCCAGAGGATGAATCCTAGAAAGGATTGAAGAAACTAGGGAGCCCACCCAGAAAGGGAACCTTGAGGCAGAGCAGATAGTCACCACCTCCCAGTCTCAGAAGGGCTGTCATGGGTGAGGAATTAGATCTGTGTAGCTGCAGCGGGCAGGACCAGGACTGACAGGTGGCTGCTCCAAAAGGGTAGCACTTGAGCACTTGATAATTACCTGAGGTACCACGGAAGGAATGGCCTACCTAGTAAGCAGGGCGTTTCCTGTCCCTGGAGGTGTGCAGGCACCGGCTAATTAAGCATTTGCAGGGCCTTAGATGTTAGATGCCTTCTCACTATTTGCTCTCCCTAGAACCCCTGCATTCCTCCAAAATCTCTCACCTCCCTCAATGCCAAACTAAAACTCACTTCCTCTAAGAAGTCTTAAATTTACTCATTGGTATCAAACAAAGCAGGATATTTTGATTTCTCTTTAATCACCACCATCATTGTCATTCCCTGTGTTTCTCTAGCTACTTTGACCCTGTGGGTATTTTTTTAAATCTCCTCCTGAATTATAAAATTTAATTGAAGAAAGTTGGGTATATGTATATGTATGTAAATATAGATATAGATCGCTACAGTGAAATGCTTCTTAATGGCAGAAGCTATAATTGGTACAACATGGAATGAAAACTCCTGGATGAATCCAAGTTGCCTTGTAATAGTAAAGGGAAAAGAATTAATTCTAATGAAAATAATATCATTAAAATTAAAATATAAATTTTTTTTTATCTTTTTAGGACTGCACCCGCAATATATGGAGATTCCCAGGCTAGGGGTTAAATCGGAACCACAGCTGCTGGTCTACACTGCAGCCACAGCAACACCAGATCTGAGCTGTACCTGCAACGTACACCACAGTTCACAGCAATGCCAGATGCTTACCCTACTGAGTGAAGCCAGGGATCGAACCCACATCCTCATGGATACCCTAGTAGGGTTCATTAACTGCTGAGCCACGATGGGACCTCCAAAATGTAAAATATTAAAACATAAAAATAAAATTAAAATATTCCACTTCGTTGTCTAAAAATTGATCCAACAACTTAATTGACTTAATGGAGTTTGTGCCTAAATTTATTTCTTGTGGCCAATTAATCAGAGTTGAATAATTATGATTGGCGTATTTCAAATTAAATGTTGGCATTCACAAGGTCCTTGAGGTTAAGTGATGGGATTCAAAGGGCCCCAACCTAAGTGGCCATGAAAAACAATGGGGCTGAAATGCCCCCGTACTGTCTTGAAAACCATGCCACAGTCTTTCGTCGCCCAGCAGTGAGGGATGCAGTTTGTGGACATTTTAACTTGTTTAGTGTCAGCAGACTAAGGAGCGGGGTACAGTCCTCCAGTCCCAGAGCAATTCAGAGAAAGCCAAACCCCCTTCCACGTAACCCCATAGGCAAATGGTCTCCAATCCTTCTCTTTCTCACCTTGGTCGGGGTCTCGGGCCAATACCACTGCCACGGGGGTCTTCACAGTGGTGTTGTCGAAGACCGCCACAGCACAGTGGCTGGGGAAGAACCTGGGGGCGTTGTCATTTACGTCCTCCACGTGGAGGGTCACATCTGCTTGGCACGACTGGCCGCCTCCATCTGTTGCCTTGGCAACAAGGGTGTACACATCTTTCCTCTCCCGGTCTAGGGCTGTTAGTGTGATCAGCTCCCCTGGCCAGAGAAAGAACAGCAAGTGAGCTTTCTCCGGGGCCCATGTCCTTCCAGGTGTTCCTTCCAGATGTCTATGCAAGACAACCCCAGCCACACAGAGGGCTGTCACAGAGAAAAGGGGTCAGTTCTGTGTAAAAATAGAACTTAGGAAAGAAGCACACCCTGTTTCTTCCAACACCTGCTTGCCTCCCTAGTTATACCCGACCACCACACCCCCAATTTAAGATTTGCACTAACAAGCTACAAAGACCACATTTTTAAAGGTCAGTCGGGCAATTTCTAACAGCACTTAAAACGTGTTTATCCTTTGGCCTGCACTTTCACTTCTAGGAATATATCCTACAGAATAATCAACCCCAGATTAAAAATATACATAGAGATTTTCTCTGCAGCATCCTTTTAAATACCAACATGCTGAAAACATCCTATATGTCTTTCAAAAAGGTACTGGCTAAATATACTGTCATTTAGCCATATAGTAAAGTACTGTGCATCCAAAAAGTAATTATGATAGAACTTTATGCACTGCCTTTTAATAGCTCTAAGATACTGCTACAAGAAAAAAAAGCAAATCACAAAAGAGTATGCTATATAGAATTTTGAGGATGCATGGAAAGCCACTCTGATAGAATATAAACCAGGAGTGCTTATCTTTGGGAAAGGGGCTGGTCATTATGAAGACTTTCCAATTTCCACATAATATACCCCTACACGGTCTGAATTTTTCTACAATAAGCATGTATAATTTCCATAATAATAAAAACTACCGAGCTTGTGTTTTTGTTTTTTTTTAAATAAGACCCCACCAATCAACCTGCAGCTGAACAAACAGCAGCAGAGATTAGGTCACCTGCCTGGGGTGACTCAGCATGTCCACACTGGGGTCAGAAAGGGCAGTGCTGCTTCCTGCCTATGCAGACAGTTCCCAGGATATTGGCTCTCACCTGCCACCTCCCTGCTCGAGAACCTCCAGGGCATCCTTTGAGCTACTGGTTCCAAGCCAAGTGTCAGCAGCTGACCCTTGGTGACCTGGGCCTTCTTTGCTGCCTGTCCCCACGCCCTCCGTTATTGCAGCAGTACAGGAACCCCAGCTTTTCCAGGAAGCAGACTCCACCCTGTCTTCTCTCCTGACGCCAGGCTCTCACAGCCCAACCTCTCCCAAGTGTTCTTGCCAGGCAACCTGCTTCCCACTCTCTGCTTGTCCCTGGACTGATGATAATGACAATGGAAACCATAGCTACTGAATTCTTACTGTGTGCCAGATCTGAGCTAGATTTCTATGTACTTTATGTTGAGATCCTTACAATAATGCGGTCTGTAGCATACAATCTCGAGATCATGTCTTTGACCACAACTCTCACCTACTTGAATCCTCTAATGGCTATAAAGGTATGATATGCACCCCCCACCCACCCCGAGGGTCTCATCCTTTGCCCTCTCTTCCCTCTCCCCTTCTATGCACCAGTTTTTGGCTCTACCAGGTCCTCAGATGTGCATGCTCTTTTCCAAAGCAAGGTCCTCATATAAAATTTCCTTCCGCCTTGATAACGTCCATCCCCACCACCATCTTATGCTCAGCTAACTTTTAGATATCCTCAGGTCTCACATAAAATGATATTTCTTCAGAGAAATTGTATTTAACCCCATGCCCAAGCTTAAGTCAAGTTCTGTCAAACCTCGCCAGCACCCTGTGCTTTTTCTTAACTCAGCACATGTCAAACCACTGAGTCAATAGTGGCCTTTCCTACTAGATAGTAAAGACCCCAATCTTGTCTCATCAGTTTGTTGATTATGTCCTCAGCATCTGGTGAATGCTTGGCACATAGTACCCATGTATGTTTGCTGAACGAATGGATGGTTGGATAAGTCAATTCCTATTTCTCCTCCAAGGACCCTGGATACCGGGCATTTTTCTGCAGCTCAGGAAACCTACCTGTGTGAGGATCCAGCTTAAAGTCATCTGCCCCAGGACCGTGCAGAGAATATGTGATCTGAGCATTGGTATCAGAGTCCAAGTCTGTTGCAGAAACTTTCAAAATGAAGTGTCCTAGAGGTACATCTTCACTGACTTTGCCAGTGTAGAGAAGCTGGAGATGAAGACAAAGAGGAGGGACGTTGTAGAGAAATGCTGAGATCCAGAGACAGGCAGAGTAACAGAGAGAGGGAGACAGAAGCAGAGAGAGTGATGGAGAGCAGAGATGGAAGGGGGTAGGTGGGGAGAGAAGCAGAGAGAGGGAGGGAGAAGAACAGAGTTGGAGATAAGACAGAACATGGAAGGAAAATGGAGATTAAAAACAAGGAGAAAGGTCACGGGAGACCTAGACAGAAGAGCAGAGTGAGAGAAGTTCCACCATCCAAAAGCCCACACTCAGGGCTAGAAGAACCTGCCATAGGGGCCACATGGCAGGACATGTGGCACAGGGGAGAGGCTGCAGCTCCCTGAGAACCCAGGGTTCCTCCAGCTACTGGCTGTGAGCACAGTTTCTAACTGGCTCCCCCCACTGCAGTATGTGGGTGAGCATGAACCCATGTACGTGCTCCAGGTAGAGGCTTTGTGCCAGGGCTGGGGGCTGTGTGCCCCCCAGGCCTCTTTTCTCTGGCTCTGGTGATGTTCTTGACCACCTCTGAGAAGGTCAGGGTGAGCTTGGCCCCAGCCACTCCCAGCACAGGGAGAATGCAGGCTGGTTGGAAGGATGGCTGAGGGGAAAGAAGAAGAAGGTATGGCCACTGTTCTCCCCCCAGGAGGCTGCCCTTCTGAGACCAGCCAAGAGGTAGTCAGTCTTGGCTCCTGCAAAGACATTTCCCATGCACCCCACTTGCAAACCAAGGTGCTCTTTTTCTGCTGTCTCTATGAGGTTGGAATGTAGAAGAGAGAGGAAGAAAAGGTGATAGAGTATGTGATTTCTGTGTGTTCCAAGGTACATGTCCACATGTATGTGTGTGCAAATAAAGTGTCGAGAATAGAAGTGTACATGCAGGCAAATGCATATGTAAATGTGTTTGTGTGAGTTATTGATATATATTTGCATGTATGGATGGGTGTATATATATATATATATATATGTATATATATATGAATGTTGTGGCATACATGTGTATGCTTACATGTAGGTATCTTTCTATATATATATATATATACACATATATGGGCATTTGCATATTTATAGACAGTTGTAGATGATTCTTTGAGTATGTGTATGTGTGTGAGTACCTAAGTTTGCATTTATGTGTATATACTCATTGGCTGGATTTTATACAAATTTGAATTATGCTAATTTGAGATGTCATAAAATTTCAATGTTAGTAGCTTAATTTTATCTGTAAACTTTGAAGTAATGAAGATCCCCCCAGTATAAACAATTATTTGTGTTTAAAAAATACGTTTAAATCCCAAACTACGTGACAATAATTATTGATTTCTGTCCTCTAAGAATATAGTTCCTCTTAACACATAAGCGCGCACATGAGTGCAGGTGCGTGCGCGCACACGTGCGTGCGTGTGCACACACACACACACACACACAGCAGTCAGCATTTTCCTTGAGAAATTTAGTGTTGAATTACGTAAGGTCCTTAGGAAGATCTCCCTTATCAAAAATGCAACTTCCCTGTCTGCATGTCTGCATATATGTATAACCTGAAGGAAGCTATCTGTCTGTCCGTATAATCTATGCAGATGTAGGGATACATGCACAAAGGCATGGCATGTGGTGTGGGGCGTCTCTGGGGGCAGGTCTCTTTGGATGTATTTGATAATAATGAGCCATGCTAACAAGCTGAGCCTTCCCATTGGGCAGAGCAGACTGTGTTTGGAGAATGAAGTCACTCTACCTCTGGATATGTTCTGCAGAGAAAAGGATCTCTTTAGGGTGTGCAGGGGGAGAGCGATAGGTCATGGGTCCTAAAGAGCTTGATAACATCCCTATAGGCATGCCAAGGAATTACTTAGAATGGTCCCTGGCTAGGACACTAATCTGAAGCCAGGTAGGGAGAAGCAAGAATAGGTATGGTCAATGCTAGCCAGCCCCAGAGATGGTACCAAGACCTGCTCCTTCCTCTTGCCCTTCACTCCAGTTTCCTTGCCTTCACTCCCACCCCAACTGTACCAAGCTCTTACCTGTGAGCACTGCGGACTGTTATCATTGATGTCCAGGACAAAGATCTCTACAAGGACTGAAGCCTGGAACTTGCCGTCAGAAGCTGTGATTCGGAGCAAGTACTTGGCCATGTGTTCGCGGTCCAGGGTCTTCCTCGCAAAAATCCTCCACTCATCTCCAATTTGGCTGATGCCAAACTGGCCCAGGGGGTCTCCCTCTAAAAAGTTGAGACAGAATTTCCTAAAGCCAAGGAACAGCAACAAACTAGGTTTTCTGTCATGGATGGCTGCCCACCTGACACTTTTTAAAGAATTGCTGGGAAAGTCAAAACTTTCCTCCTTAACTGGGAAACTACTGATCGGCAGAGAGTTAGTTATTTGGCGTTATGCAGCCTCTGCCAACTTCAAAGGCCTCCTGTTAAATGGAATTATCACTGTAAGGAACACTGCTCCAAAATACGTGACTGAGGGGCAAGTTTCTTATTTATTTATTTATTTTTGTACATTGGGGGAAGTTAAAGAGAAGCACTTTTGAGTTCTATACAAGAACCTTCTAGTGTCTAGTAGCTGTTCAGCAGTGGAGGATGGGAGGTGATTCAACAACACTAAACTCTCAGAGGCTTTTTTTTATACCTGAGGACATAGGTCAAATGGAGTTTTGGATGGATCACCAGCTTTGCTTCTGAGACATCCTTCCTTGACACCAATCACTGAAAGGGGAGT
The DNA here is from genome assembly GCA_004024745.2 of Catagonus wagneri. NCBI lineage: Eukaryota > Metazoa > Chordata > Mammalia > Artiodactyla > Tayassuidae > Catagonus > Catagonus wagneri. The sequence continues at coordinate 879,278 of PVHT020000166.1, read as the reverse complement.
TGGATTTTGAGATTCTAAGATTTCAGAGTTCCAAGATTCAACTATTCCAAGAGTTATGATATATTGACATGTATTTGGAGATTTTAAGACTTTCGTATCTTTAAGAGTCTGACATTTTAAGATGTTAAGATTCTCTTTCACTTAAACTACATATTTTAAACCAGGATCTGTCTCCAGGAGTCTGTGATTCTTGGTTGGAACTTCAAGCTTATTAACTCCCCACCAGACAGCTTTGATAACCGAAGAAACCATGACTGTGGGAATGAGGTGACATGGCACCTGGGAGATGGGGAAAGGGACACTGAGAAGTAAAGGAACTCTCTTCTGGCCACTGTTTGACTGGTTTAGTCACTGGACAGAGATTGGGTAATTAATGTTTGCACTAGATATCCACTTAGGAAAGCAGTTTGTAAGGTGTGGTTTTAATCCCAGCCCTGAAACGAGCTTGAAGTGTGACCTTGATTGAGTTTCTCTTCCTATCTGGCTTTGGTTCTCCCATGTGTTTAGGGGATTGGGTTGGAATCATATCCAAGGAAGTGTTAGGTCCTATGATCGACTAGGGAGGGTTTTCTACTATCTGCAACTTGCCTAAGCAGAATGCTACTCTGCAAGGACAGTCACCTCACAGAGTTTTCATGGACAATGCAGCTGTTGATTCTATCTCCACCTCCCAGAAGCTAACTGAGAATAGATATGGTCTCTCCCTTCTATTCTATATCTGCTTTACCTAAGGTCATAGGAAATTCTCTCTCTGAAGCACTTTTTAATTTATAGGGGGATCACAAAGCTTTTTCAAATTAGATCTTACTAGCATCCCAGTGAGTTGACTGAAACAGGCACGCCAAGTCTACAGATGTAGGAATTGAGGTTCTGGGAAGTTAAGTGATTTACTCAAGGTCACACTGATAATGAGTGGCAGAGCCAGGACTTAAATGCATGTCTTAGGGAACCTCTTACCGGACTTCTTAGAATGTACCCCAGTGTCTCCATTCTAAGATAGGTATCCTTACCTGTGATATAGCAGGTGACCTGTCTGTTCTGCTCAGCAATATCAGCATCCAAGGTTTTAAGAGTGGCCACAGGTTCACCAGGTTCACTATTCTCAACCACAGATCCTCTGTAGTCTTCAGAAGCAAAGCGGGGGGCATTGTCATTCTCATCTGTAATGGAGACTTCAACCAGGACCTGAGAAGATAGCTGAATGGTCTGGCCATGGTCATAGGCCACCACATAAAAGCGATAGATCTGGCTGGTCTCACAATCAAGTTCCTGGAGTGTGGTGATCCAGCCAGACTCACTGTCAATGGCAAATAGCTCATGAATATTGCTACCAGGGTCCACTGGCAGCCTGTAGCTCACATGGCCATCATTCCCAGTGTCCTGATCATTGGCAGTCACTTGAATGACTGAAGTCCCCACTGGCATGTTCTCTGTGAGAACAGCTTTATATGGATCAGCCTCAAATATAGGCCTATTGTCATTGACATCCTTCACTTGGATGTTGACGGAGACCAAGGAACCCAAATAAGTGTCATTATGGGGGCAATGCGCCATCAAGTCAATCTGGTACCATTTGGTGGACTCATAATCCATGGCCTTCCTCACCTTTAGAACCCCTGTGTTTTGGTCCAAAGAGAAGATGCCATACTTGTTGCTCTCTGGTGTGGTGCCCTGCACTAGACTATAGATGACTGGATCTTGAGCTGCCACTGCTTTAACAGAACCAATTTCAGACCCCTCTGGAAGGTCTTCAGATGCAGAAAAAGTATATAGAGGTTCAGAAAATTTAGGCAAGGATACTTCATTAGGAACCACCTGAAGTCGTAACAGCATGAGAGAGTTCCAATGAGGAGGACCCCCATCTTGGGCTTTGATTTTTAAGTCAAAGGCCCGATTTTCCAGTCCCACCAGGCTCTCTTTCACCTTGACAACACCAGTGGTTGGGTTGACTTCAATGACTTCTTCTTCCAAGTCCTCCACTGAATCCACTGAGTAGGTGACATCTGCATTCCGACCCTCATCTGCATCATAGGCCAGCACCTGGATGACTGGGGAGTCTTTGCTGACATTGGATTGAATGGATACAGTGTACTCAGATGCTTTGAACTGTGGGGGATTGTCATTTTCATCTGTGAGGATGATCTTCACAGTGCAGAAGGCCACTCGTCCTCCTCCATCCTGAGCCATGACCTTAATAGCAATGACTCTTTCTGTGGAATTTTCCCTATCTAGTTTCTGTAGAGTGGTGATCTGGCCACTGGGATTTATGGAGAACTTCTCACCTGCCAGTTTATTGATGATGGTGTAATCTACAGAGCCATAGGGACCACTGTCTTTGTCTATGGCTAGCAACTCAATCACCTTGGTTCCCACCTTTGCATTCTCAGCTAGTTCTGCCTCATAAACATGCTGCTGGAACTCTGGGCTATACTTATTGGCATTTGTAGTGTTGATATACACAGGCACAGTTGCTCGGAAGACCCCATCGGAAGCACCGACCCTCAAATTGTAAGAAGAATCCAGGTGCTTTTTGCAAAGGTTGAACATAGAAATTATTCCCGATGTGCTGTTAATGGAAAAGTGCCTGTCCTGATTGCCAGAAAGAATCAGGTACTCCAGACGGGAGGTGTCCCCGCTGTCAGGGTCAAGAGCTTGGACTTTGAGAACCAGGTGGCCACAGGTTGCTAGCTCGCTGACATTGGCTTCATACTGAGGTTGTCTGAACTCTGGGGGGTTGTCATTGATGTCAGACACATTGACAACCACAAGGGTTTCACCAGTGAGCGGGGGGTCTCCTCTATCCATGGCCCTGACCTTCACATGAAAGTGTTGTTGGGCTTCGTAGTCCAGCTCTTGAACTGTGGACATCTCCCCTGTGCTCCCATTTATCTGGAAGAATTTGGAAACATCTGAGCCATCCTCTACGATGTGATAAGAGATGTCACGGTTCTTCCCTGAATCCTGGTCAGAAGCCAGCAGATGGATCACAGGGGTCTGTGCAGGCAAGCCTTCTGAGACTGAAGTGGTGTAGACCAACTGAGGGAAAGTAGGAGGATTATCATTGACGTCCTCCACCAGGACTTCCACTGTGGCTTCAGAAAAAGATCCCAGAGCTGTGTCTGTGGCCCTGACTGTGAACACATGTTTTGTCTTAGACTCATAGTCCAGAGGGCCTGTCACTGTTAGGACACCAGTCTTAAAGTCAGTGGTGAACAGCATCAAGGGTTCTTCCTCCACAATGTTGTAGATGAGCCGGAGTCCCTCCGGACTCCGGGCCTGGGTGTGGAGAATTGGGGTATAGAGCGTTATATTTTCAGGTACTCTGACTTTGTAGTAAGGACTCTGAAACAGTGGGTTGGATTTATTTCTCACAATGACAAGTACCTCTTCCTCAGTCTGGAGGGATGGGGTCCCTCCATCCCGAGCAATGACTTTGAGGTGATACTTATTTAGAGCTTGATAATCAAAGGGTTTCTTTAATGATATGTCCCCAAGATAGGGGTCAATTCGAAAATATATGTAATCTTCTGCCAATGCGTATGTGACAGCACCATTCACCCCCAAGTCCTGGTCGGTGGCAGACACTTGAAAGAGGACATCCCCTGGCTCTGTGCCATCTTGGATGATTGTATGGTAGGGCAGATGTTTAAATTCAGGGCAGTTGTCATTGACATCCTCAATGGAGATTCGGACCAGAGCCTGAGCCACACGCTGAGGTGTCCTATTGTCCCTCAGTTCCACTGCCACCTCATGAGTGTCCTGCTGTTCTCGGTCAAACCCCACACCTCTTGTCTGCAACACACCAGCTGATTTGACCATATGAAACATATCTGTGCCATTCAAGAGGAAGTAGGATAGGGTGTCATTCAAATGATTGCCTTGGGCACCAAGAATCACCAATGCCTTTCTGTCCAGCAAGTTCTCCATCACCGTTACCCTGTAGACATCCCTGTCAAACTGTAAGCTTGTGTTAAGAGCTTGTGTCAAAGAAATTTTTACCAGCGCAGTATCTTGATACAGGCCATCAGAAGCCCTGATGATGAGCTCCCGAGAGAGTCCCAGGAGAGCAGGATTCAACACAGATATGTGACCCGTAACGGGATGGATGGCAACAGCTTCATCAGCATTGCCACTTTTGATGCTGTAATTGACTTCAGAGTCATCATCACTGGCCCAAACCATAAGGAGCTCCATACCCCGGTGGATGGGCTTTAGTACTGCTACTTCATATATTTGATCTGAGAACTTAGGAGGACAGTCATTTACATTTCTGACATTGATTATGACCTGGGCAGCCCTGGGTGCAAATAAGATGGGGCTTCCTTGGTCATGGACATAGATGCTGAATTGGAGAGAGGGCATGCTCTCATAATCCATCTCTAAGATGATGCTTAGGGTTCCCATGCTGGGATCAATTTTTAAAAACTTCAGAGCCTCTGGCTCCAAAATTTCATAGACCAACAAGGAATTAGCTTCTTTGTCACCATCAGAGGCATGAATCACAAGGGGGTTGTTGTTTTCATCCATGATCATGCTGTTCAATTGAGCCGCTTCACTAATTTGGCCCACAAAAGTTGACTTTGAGAACATTGGAGCATTGTCATTTTCATCGATGATGTAAACAAGAACCATGACATCAGTAAATGCCCCCGCCATGTTGCTGCCTCGGATTTTCAGCTGGTAAGATGATATTTTCTCATGGTCCAAGTTCTTCTGGGTGGAGATGAGGCCAGAATATGAGTTCATGGAAAATACACCATTCTTGTTTCCCTCTCTTAACTCATAGGTAACTTCCGAGGAGCTCATCGCTGAGATAAGGAGGACTGGGGAACCAACAGGGATTGATTCAGGAATCTCTACAAAGTACTCTGTGTTTGAAAAGACAGGAGCACTGCTATCTGAGGGGTAGACGTGAATGATCACTGTAGCCAGGTCATGCCTTTGTGGGGAGCCTTGATCTTCTGCCTTCACTGTCAGAGTATACCGGGCATGGTTTGCCCGATCAAGCTTCTGTGCTAGAGTGATGATGCCCAGCAGGGCATTGATGTTGAAGAAACCCTCCCTGTTCCCTGAAACAAAAGACAAGGTTAACTGACGTTTACCATACTCCAGAGATACCAGATAGGCTTTCTAGGTCAGTAGACTGTGACACAAAAGTTAGGGCAAAATCCACATCCTGTGCCTCCCTGCAATGAGTTATGATATAATGTGTAGGGTGGGTATATACTATGTGAAATTCCTTATGTGTTACACATAGTAGGTGCTCCATAAACGGCAGCTGCAATGATCACTAAGTCTTTGGGTCACAACCTAAGGTACAAACCAAAGCTGTAGTAGGTTAGTGGAGCAAAGAAAGGAGACGTGCTCGGTAGGAAAAGCACACTCACTCTGTGTCTCAGGGCTGACTTTTATAAGAAGAGTTCCAGTTATGTCATACAGAATTTTAAACCATTCTTTATGTAAATTTTAATATAAGCTTTGGCTATACAGCTGATAGATAATAATTATAAATATGGAGTCATAAATGGTCAAAACTGGAAGGGACCAGAAAAACCATCTCGTCCATTCCCCTCTTGGTCTATTGTGGGAAAGTCCTTTGTGAAACTTGGGAAGTGAAATGGCAAGGGGTTGAGTGGAAACTGAATGGAGTGTAATTTTCTTCATCCATTCCTGATTTGTCCATGTTTTAAAAAGTGAGTATGTGTTACTTCTATAATCAAAAGAATATTTTAAAACTAATTCTGTCGGTAAATTAAATTAATGCCAACATCAGTTGGGTTGTCAGTGAGGTAAAAGGAGATAAAAGTTGTGATTACACTTTATAAATCATGAAAAGTGAGCAAGTGATGAGATCTAATTGTTTTTATTATTTTTCAGGGATGAATAGACTGCTTCCAGGTGGCAAGGAAGTATAAAAATTTCTGTTTCTTAAAAAAGAAATATAGAGAGTTCCCACTGTGGTGCAGTGGGGTAGGGATCCTCCTGCAGTGGCTCAGGTCACTGTGGAGGCATGAGTGTGATCCCTGGCCTGGTGCAGTCGGTTAAAGGACTTCGCGTTGCTGCAGATGCAGCATAGGTTGCAGCTGTGGCTTGGGAAATGTAGGTGTTCCTTTGTGGTGCAGCTGGTTAAGGATCTGGCATTGTCCCTGCAGCAGCTCAGGTCACTAGTGCAACATGGGTTTGATTCCTGGCCTGGGAATTTCCACACGCCATGGGCATGGCCAAAAAAAAAAAAAAAAAAAAGTAAAAAGCTCTGATTTCTTGAACCTGTATAGGATACTGATAAGCAATAAAGGAAAATTATGCTCTGTGAGGGCAGAGAGTAAGCCGTGCTCATCTTTGACCCTCCATAGCATCTAGCTTTATGAAGTATTAACTGATATTAAAGATGAAAATAATTATTACATATTAATTATGAATTATAAAACATTATATTTTTTTTTCCTTTTTAGGGCCGCAGGTGCAGCATACGGAAATTTTCAGGCTAGGGGTTGAATCAGAGCTGTAGCTGCCAGCCTGTGCCACAGCCACAGCAACACGGCATCCAAGCAGTGACTGCAACCTACACCACAGCTCATGGCAAAACCTTAACCCACTGAGCAAGGCCAGGGATCCAACCTGCATCCTCATGGATACTAGTCAGGGTTGTTTCCACTGAGCCACAATGGGAACTCCCATAAAACATTACAAATTATCAATAATTAGTTGGATTCTAGATATTATCATTTTGTATTAATTTCTTAAAATAATTAATACTTGTGAATGATAGTAATAACGCTTGGCACTTGTATAATATTTTGCAGTTGAAATATATATTAACATATATTGATCTTTTAATCTTTACAAAGACTTTCTGGCACAGGTAATATTCCTATTTTTGAGATTAAAAAATTTAAAATAAATTGTGATGTGGCCTTAGAAGAAAATAAATATTACTCCTAAAACTATGCCATCTATCTTATAAAATATTATAAGTTCCTTTGCACGTGCTCAAAGATATTTTTTTAAATGTTGCACAGACTTCATAAGCATCCTTTGCATGTTGGTGGAGATATATATATGTATATATGTGTGTGTGTAATTTTTTTCTTTTTTTTTTTTGCTTTTTAGGGCCACACCTGCGGCATATGAAGGTTCCCAGGCTAGGGGATGAATCAGATCTACAGCTGCCAGCCTACAGCACGGCCACAGCAATGCCAGATCCGAGCTGCGTCTGTGACCTACACCACAGCTCACGGCGATGCCAGATCCTTAACCCGCTAAGCAAGGCCAGAGATCGAACCTGCAACTTCACGGTTCCTAGTTGGATTCGTTTCCATTGCACCACGATGGGAACTCCCTGGATTTATATATTACCTACACAAATTCTCCCGTAATTTGAGTAATCCTTTGTTATTGTTCTTAGCATCTTTAAAAGTGAGTTACCTTAGGTCACTATAGTCCCGGCGATGCTCTAGAATGATAACTTGGCTAACTTGCACATCTATGTCTTTTGTGCTTCCCCTTATTGCTGAAGCCCCTCACTCATGTCCCGGCCTCCGAGCCAAGCCTCTCACCTTTGAGGAGCGAGTAGTGGACCTCAGCATTGACTCCCCGGTCACCATCCGCGGCTCGGACCTGGAGCAGCTCTGTGCCGGGGGCTGTGGCGTCAGAGACACTCGCCTCATAGTGGTGCTGGGTGAAGTGGGGTGGGTAGAGGTTTCCATCCTCCACGTGAATGGATACCCACACAAAGTTCCTCTTGATGGGCATCTCCTGGTCGCGAACCTGTGGGCCCAAAGGGGAAACGGGATGAGGAGCAAATGGGATGGGAGGAGGTAGTGTCACACTAAGGTCGGCGAAATAGAATGCAGTGACAAGTATACCCAGTTGTAACTCTCTCTACTCCTTTAAATCGTGCTCTCGTTTGTATTCTTTTTTCTTTTTAAATAAATGTATCAATTTGTGATTATTAGGCTTAGTCATTTCCATGGATAATTTCCCTTTGGGAGAAAGGCAGAAAAAAAAAAAGGCAGAGAAGCAATATTTCTCAAATGAGTTCTCAGAGAATATTCTTCAAAATATTAACATGTTATTCGGGGGAAAAAATCCTGTGGTTAAGTAAATTTAGGGGCACTGAGTTTAATGAGGTTGAATTTTTCTTTGATGCAGAACTTCTCAGAGCCTTTAGTATATATTTAAGTGCCCATAGGGTGATAAACTAACACCTCAGAACCTTAAGTCAGGAAGGCTGGACTCTGGTTCTGGTTCCATCGTAAAGAGCTGCATGATGGTGAACAAGTCAGGGGGTCTCAGGTGTAAGATAAGAGAAATGGGTGGGACCAGGATTGGGACTAGGGTGAGGCAAATGTGACTTGAAGGGTGTATACTTAGGGAGGCTCTCATTCTCAGAGTCATAAAAGGGCAGGCACATGACCCTGAGAGTAAGTCCTCCTTATTTGTGGCCTTATATACCCGCTTGCTCTGGGTGAGGTGGTCTCTGCGTCCCTCTCATATTTGATGCTATGTGAGTTCACCTTGTGTCATTCAGTCACGGAGCAGGGGGAGAATTGCTGGGAGATATTTGGAGTGAGCCCAGAAAAAGCCAAGGCGGCAGGAGCTTTTTTGGCAGCTGTCCCATCCCTTGTTCACTCCCAGGCATCTGTTACGGAAGATGCCTCTGGCAGGCTGTGAAATGTCACAACCCATCTCATGGATTATCTTTATGAGCATCAGTACACCTGGCTCAGCAGGGGAAAGGGACCCTTCCGCACGCCCCCCAGCATGCCCACCCCCACACATCCATATGCCAGCGTATTCTCACCCAAGTTTTCAGTTAACTCACCATAACAGTCAGTGTGTGCCGGGACGGCCCCGAGCCCAGGCCCAATTTCCCCACAGTTACGAGGACTCCACTGCTTGGGTCCAGCTGGAAGAGGCTGGCACTGCTCGGGTCTTGGCTGCCATGTATGGTGTAGATGAGGCCCTTGCCCATGTCTTGATCCGTGGCCTGGACTCGGAGGAGCTCAACCCCAGGCAGTGTGTCCTGGGGAACTCTGACCTCGTAAGAATCCTCCAAAAACTGGGGCCGATGGTGGTTAACGTTGGCAATCATGAAGATGTAGACCTGGGGAGGAGCATGAGAGAGAATACAACTGTAAGCTGCAGGGGGTCGGGAACCCTGTCTGTCTGTTCTTCACGGTAACAACGGTGCCTGGCACACAGCAGTCACTTGATACCTATTTGTTGAATGGATGATAGGATTTCAAAATCACAAGGCTTTCAGATAGTAGGCAGTCTAGTGGTTTTAAAAAATGAAATTCTTGTTAAAGGGCTTTTTCTTCAAATGAAACTTTTTGGTGAAATTCCAGTGTATGAGATGGATGAAACTGGCTGAAACCAGATTGGAAATCCAGAGCCACACTTATCTGCATGGTTGCCCCTGTGGCTCTCTATCTTTAATTGAAAACCACTTATTTAGACAAAACCCCTCATTATACAGAGATCCACAGTGGGAACAAGAATTCTTTGAAGATCACAGACTTGGAGAGTGTATCAGATAAGACTGGAATGCAGAACCTTGATTCTGAATTCATCATTCTTTTAGATGCACCATGTGCCTTGTGTATCCTCATCCCAACCAAGGAGGCCCCAGTGTGTGCTGGTGATATAGTGGGGAGCTTAGCTGCCTTCCAACCCAGGAGGACTCCTACCTTCTCTCAACTCAGGGTTCCCAGGGAGGCCTCTCACCTGGGTGGCGATGGTGTGGGACCCATCGGTCACTTCCACGGTCAAGTTATAGCTTGACCTCTTCCTTGCATCGAGAGGCTTGGCGATGACAATGCTGCCCATGGTTTTTTCAATGTCAAAGTCCATATCCTCGTCCCCACCTGGAGGGCGGGGGAGGGGGAAGCAAGCAGGACCTCAGTGATGTCGGCAAGAGCAGCAGACCTATCCTGGGATTTGGCTGGCAGATTTAGAGGAGGAGGTAGTAGATCTCATCGAGTTATTGTCAAGTTATTATCAGGATCTGAGTGATGGTACAGCATAAAGTAAACTTTAAAGGACTGAAGGGTCCCGAGGAAAACCGGAATTTGCCCTAGAATGTATTCTGCGACTAGGATTGGAACATGCAGGAGTCATAATGGACCTCTACCTCATGGTTGACAGGTAGTTTGCATGGTCTAAAGGAGCCTATGCACAGGAGGAAATGGAAATAAATCTCTTCAACAAGTGGGAACATGTATTTAAAAATGTAGAATTAACATACAGCTATTTAAGGGTCTGCTGGTAGTACTCTGTTTAGTGACATGGAAATATGTTCATGGTGTGTTTTAAAAGGTTATAGAAGAACATTTTAATATAATCCTAAGCATGGGTGTGGGTATGCAAATCAAAAATGACTAGAAGGAAGTATTATAATTATAACAGTAGATTATCTTCTGATTGGTGGGAATTTAGATGATTTTTATTTTCTTCTCTGTAGTCGTGTTTTCTAGATATTCTGTAGAGTACATGCATTAATTTTGTACAAAAGAAGAAAAAGGCCAGACACTGAAAAAGAGCAACAAATCGGAGCTGGACTTAAAACTAGGAGGTCAGAATGCTTGAGGCAAGACTGGTATCCAACCTCTGAAGCAGGCTGGGAATCTCTGTAGTAGGACTTTTATGGTTCAGGTGGTACTGAGATTAGAGATTCTTAATATGGAATCTCTGGCCAGGTTTCAGAAAATCTATAAAAACCCTAAATTTGTATGCAAATATATGTACACACTTGTATGCACGGTCACATGCATCTTTCTAGGAAGAAGGCCTAAACATTCACCAGATTCCCAAAGGGATCTATGAACCACTCCCCACCCCCAGGTGTTTTTTTAAAAAAATCTTTGTTTAGAGACAGAAAGGAATTTCAGAGAAGGTCATGAAACTTTGGCCCCAAGTGTCTTCTACCATGAGAATGGACACCTTCCCTGATCTTGACGATGGAAACCTGAGACCCAGTCATTAAACATGGCCCCAGGGTACAGCTGGTCTCAGGCTCAAGCCAGCGAAGTCAGCTCTACGCTGATGTTGACACTGAGGCAGAAGATGAAGCATAAAGCTTGTGCTTTCTCTTCTGGGTCTCGCTGTACCACTAGCTTAAGTCTCCTAGGAACTCAAGGTAACTGAGGCCCCATCCAACTCTGGCAGTTACCAGTGAAACCATGGAGGTTCCACCTGAGATCATAGCTGATATGGAAGGAAAGCTTGACAGAAATGGTGATTCTACTGCCCACTGTCCCAGAGATCCAGGGAAGAGACAGTCACCACTCACGGCCAAAACGGTGGCTGCCAGGGAGTGTAAACTTGAGAGGACTGAGAAGGATTGTGCCAGGAGGAATAGGGCTGGTTTGTAAGGATGGTGGAGGGGGTTTGGGAGGCTGGCTGTTCTTGAGCCCTCACCTGAGATGCTGAACCAGAAGAGACCAGGTCGGCCCTCAACACTGATGACTCCCACCATGTGGTTCACGGGGTCTGTCTCCATGACTGTGAAGCTGTACTGAGATTCATCAAAGGCCAGTGGAATGGAGGAGGGCCGGGGCTGGGGGATCCACTCAATATGTAGCCGGACAGTGGCTGAGAGTGGTGGCTGTCCACTGTCTGTTGCCTTGATCTGAAAAGAGGTCAAAACTAAAGTCGAGGCTTTGTCTGTAGGGTTGGGGCCAAGAAACAAGAAGACACAGGCCAAGAAAGAGAGCACCCTGTGACTGACCGAGCTGACCTCTTGTCTCCCAGTTCATCCATTTGGCTCATGGTTGAGAACTTACTGTAAATAGGTACTGTGCCATTGCAGCAGGCACAGGGGTGAACAGAACACAGAATCTCATGGGAAGTGAGAGATGAATCAAAGCCACTGTTAACTGAAGACTTACTGCGTGCTGCTTCCTAAACCAGACTTTCCATGCATGGGCCTTTTACCCTTTACAACAACCATAAACATCATAAACTAGACTTTATTTAGCTCTCACTATTATCAGGCCCTACTCTTAAGAGCAATATCTAATTTAAGTACAGCATCTAATTTAATACTCAAGACAGCCCTCAGAGAGGTACCCTTGTCACCTCCCTTTTGCAGCAGGAACTTGGGGCCCAGCATTGTGAATTCATCTGCCTGGGATTGTCTACCTGGCCAACCATGAAGAATCAGGCTACTGATATGAGAATCTGGGCCATAGCCACTTGCTATATTGGCTTCCTATAAGGAAAATGTTCTTAGCCCCACTTTACAGACGATAAAACTAAGGATCACAGGGGTTGACTTGTCCAAGACCACACAGGTGTAAAATGGCAGTGCTAGGATTGGAACCCAGGCTGATCGAGATTTCACAACCCCTACTACTCTCACCAAAATCGTTATGTCTAAGAGAGTAGGTTTCCCAGACAAGGAGCTTATTCCTCTCAAAGAGAAAAGCCCAGAATTCTGATCTTTTGGCTGAAGTCGGGACTTGTATTTCTCTGGGAAAGAACCACGGAGAGGAGTACCATCTCCATCATGCCTAAAAGCTGTCTCCCTCCTCCTGTATTGTCAAAGAATATCCCTAACCAGCTATGCCTCCACACACCCCTCTCACCGTTAGGATGTTGTACTCTCCAGCTGTGAAGGTGCTGCTGGATGATACCACGCCTGTGACTGGGTCGATACTGAAGCCTCCCTCGTCACTCTCCTCAATACTATAGGTGACCCTGCCATTGAGATCCTCATCCAGGTCTGAAGCTACCAGTCTGTACACAGGCCCAGGGGTTACTGGGTTCAGCCTCTCTGGAAGACGGACATTGAAGAGCTTGTGGGAGAAGACAGGGGGGTTGTCGTTGACATCCAAGATGCTTACCACCACCCTGGAGGTGGACCTTAGGGTGGGCTCCCCATTGTCCAGCACAGTCACCTAGGGAGAGAATACAGCATGAGGTAACAAAGTCAAAGCAGTGATTATGACTCACCACCCACCGCAACTCTGCCACTACTCCTGCTTTCAACAGCCTGGAAAGATCAGTCAGCTGTCCTCTGGTGCAGGCTCATGATTTTTGCTATCATAATATCACCTACTTGGAACACAACTCTCTGGTAACCTAGCCCACAGGAAAGCCAGCAAGAACAGAGAAGGAAACAAGAAAGAACTGGAGGAGTTCCTGTCGAGGCTCAATGGAAAATGAATCTGACTGGTATCCATGAGGATGCAGGTTCAATTCCTGGCCTCACTCAGTGGGTTAAGGATCCAGCATTGCTGTGAGCTGTGGTGTAGGTCACAGATAAGGCTCAGACCTGGCATTGCTATGGCTGTGGCATAGGCCAACAGCTACAGCTCCAATTTGACCACAAGCCTGGGAACCTCCATATGCTTCTGGTGTGGCCCTAAAAAAAAATGGAGAAGAAGACAAAGTCACAGAGACTCTAGACGAAAGCTGGGGCTCTTTACTTAGGAGGACCGTAGGCCATTTCTCAGAGACCATTTACTTGTTATTTGCTCATAATTCTAAGCTTTTGTTTCCTGCTTTCCCGTAAGCTCCTGGAGTTTAGAAAAAAATATGAGAAGATATTTATGGAGGTGTGGGTAGTACCTTTGGAGTTGGACATGCAGCCCTGTGCATGAAATGAAATCCAAAATCAGAGTAAAGGCACTAAAACAATTTTAGGATTAGGGACCATTTCATGTAGGGGCAAATAGTTACATGCAACAATACGAAATAGGAGGGAGCAAGAAAAAAAAAAAAAAAACAGGAAAACAGCTAAGTGATCTGGAGATTACCAGCCTCCAGGAAAAAGATTTTAGACTGATGATGCTGAAGATGATGTGAGACATTGGAAATAAACTGGAGGCAAAGAATGATAATTTACAGCAAACACTGAGCAAAGAAATACAAGATTTAAAACTTAAGCAAGCAGAGTGGCAAAATACAATAACTGAAATAAAAAATTCATTAGAAGCAACCAACAGCAGAATATAGGAGGCAGAAGAATGAATAAGCAAGGTGGAGGATAGACTAGTCGAAATCACTGATGCAGAACACAAAAGAGAAAAAAGATTGAAAAGAAATGAAGAGAACTCTGGGACAACGTTAAATGTACCAAAATCTGTATTATAGGGGTGCCAGAAGGAGAAGAGAGAGAAAAAGGGACAGAGAAAAACATTCAAAGAGATAATAGCCAAAAACTTTTCTAACATGGGAAAGCCACCACTCACTTGAATCCAGGGAGCACAACATATAAAATAAACCCAAGGAAGTACCATATAAAATATGGTACCATATTTATATGGAAGTACCATATAAAATAAACCCAAGGAAGAACACCCCAAGACACATGTTAGTCAAACTGACCAAAATTAAAGACAAAGGGCAAATACTGAAAGCAGCTAGTGAAAAGAAACAAATAACATACAAGGGGTTGAACCCCAATAAGGTTATTGACAGATTTTTCAGCAGAAACTCTGCAGGCCAGAAGGGAGTGGCATAATATACTTAAAGTCAAGAGAGGAAAGAAACCTCCAACCAAGATTACTTTACCCAGCAAGGCTCTCATTCAGATTTAAAGGAGAAATCAAAAGCTTTACAGATAAGCAAAAGCTAAGAGAATTCAGCAACACTAAACCAGCTTTACAGCAAGTACTAAAGGAACTTCTCTAGGCAGAAAAGAAAAGGCCACAACTAAGAACAAAAATACCACAAATGACAAGGCTCAGCAGTAGAGGCATATATACAACAAAGGTAGAGAATCATCCACACATAAATATGCTACCGAAATCAGAAATCATAAGAAGAGGAGGATAGAAATGCAGGACGCTGGAGGTGCACTTGCAATTGAGAGACCAATAACTTAAAACAAATATATATATATATATATATATATATATATATATATTCCTGTATCAAAACTTCAGGGTAACTGCACACCAAAAATCTACGATTGATACACACACAAATAAGAAAAATCAACTCAAATACAACACTAAAGATAGTCATCAAACCACAAGAGGAGACAAGAGAAGAAGGGAAGAAAAAAGAGCAACAAAGACAAATCCAAAACAGTTAAAAAAATGGTAATAAGAACATACATATCAATAATTACCTTAAATGTAAATGGACTAGATGCCCCAACCAAAAGACATAGACCGGCTAGATGGATACAAAAACAAGATCCATATATTTGCTGTCTTCAGGAGACCCACTTCACTTCCAAGGACACATACAAATTGAAAGTGAGAGGATGGAAGGAAATATTCCATGCAAATAGGAATCAAAAGAATGCTGGAGTAGCAATATTCATATCAGACAAAATAGACCTTAAAATAAAGAATATTATGAGACAAGGAAGGACATTACATAATGATCCAAGGATCAATCCAAGAAGAAGATATAGCAATTGTAAATATATATGCACCCAACGTAGGATCACCACAATATATAAGGCAACTGCTAACAACCTTAAAAGGAGAAATCAATAATTACACAATAATAGCAGGGGACTTTAACACCCCACTTACAGCAATGGATAGATCATCCAGACAGAAAATCAACAAGGAAACACGAGCCCTAAATGAAGAATTAGACTAGGTGGACTTAGTGGATATTTATAGGACATTCCATCCAAAAGCAGAAGAATACACATTCTTCTCAAGAGCACAGGAACATTCTCTAGTGTTATTCACGTTCTGGGCCACAAATCAAGCTTCAGTAACTTTAAGAAAGTTGAAATCATATGAAGCATCTTTTCTGACCACAATACTATATGACTGGAAATCAACAACCAGGAAACAAATTTCAAAAACCATGAACACGTGGAGACTAAACAACATGCTGCTAAACAACCAATGGATCACTGAAAAATCAAAGAGGAAATTAAAAAATACCTATAAGCAAATTACGACAAAGATACAACACTCCAAAGCCTATGCAATGCAGCAAAAGCAGTCCTAAGAGGGAAGTCTATAGCAATACAAGCCTACCTCAGGAAACAAGAAAAAGCTCAAATAAACAACCTAACTTTATATGTAAAGCAGCTAGTGAGAGAAGAACAAACAAGACCTAATGTTGGCAGAAGGAAAGAAATCTTAAAGATCAGAGCAGAAATCAACAAAATAGAATTGAGAAAAAGCATAGAAAGGATCAATGAAACTAAAAGCTGGTTCTTTGAAAAGATCGACAAAATTGATAAACCCTTAGCCAGACTTAGCAAGAAAAAAAGAGAGAGGACTCAAATCAATAAAATTAGAAATGAAAAAGAATGTACAATGGAATCACAGAAATATAAAGGATCGTAAGAGACCACCACATGCAACTATATGCCAATAAAATGGACTACCTAGAAGAAATGGACAAATTCTTAGAAAAGTACAATCTTCCAAGACTAAACCAAGATGAAATAGAAAAGATGAATGGACCAGTCACAAGGATTGAAATTGAAACTGTGATTAAAAAACTTCCAACACACAGAGGTCCAGGATCATGGCTTCACAGGCGAATTCAATCAAACATTTAGAGGAAGGAACACTCCCAAACTCATTCTATGAGGCCACCATCACTCTGATACCAAAACCAGACAAAGATACCACAAAAAAAAGAAAATTACAGGCCAATTTCACTGATGAACAAAGTTGCAGAAATCCTCAACAAAATACTAGCAAACCGAATCCAAAAATACATTAAAAGGATTGTACATCATGATCAAGTGGCATTTATCCCAGGGATGCAAGGACTTTTCATTTCCACAAATCAATCAGTGTGATACACCACATTAACAAACCGAAGAATAAAAACCATATGATCCTCTCAATAGATGCAGAAAAAGCCTTTGACAAAATTCAACACCCATTTCTGATAAAAAAAAAAAATCCTTCAGAAGGTGTGCATAGAGGGAACTATGCACATGTATGACAAACCCACGGCTAACATCATTTTCAGTGGTGAACAGCTGAAAAAATTCCCACTGGATCAGGAACAAGACAAGGATGTCTGCTTTTGCCACTACTATACAACACAGTTTTGGAAGTCCTAGCCATGGCAATCAGAGAAGAAAAAGAAATAAAAGGAATCCAAATTGGAAAGAAAGAAGTAAAACTATCACTATTTGCAGATGACATGATACTATACCTAGAAAATCCAAAGACACTACCAGAAAACTGTTAGAGCTCATCAATGAATCTGGCAAAGTCACCAGATACAAAATTAATACACAGAAATCAACTGCATTTCTATATACTAACAACAAAAAATCAGAAAGAGAAATTAGAGAAGTGATCCCATTTACCATGCATTAAAAAGAATAAAATACTTAGCAATAAACCTGCCTAAAGAGACAAAAGACCTGTACTCTGAAAACTATAAGAGGCTGATGAAAGAAATTAAAGATGACACAAACAGATGGAAAAACATACCATGCTCTTGGGTTGGAAGAATCAATATTATCAAAATGACTATACTGCTCAAGGCAATCTACAAATTCAATGCAATCCCTATGAAATACCAAGGACATTTCTCTTAGAACTAGAACAAAATATTTTTTTGTCTTTTTGTCTTTTTAGGGCTGCACCCATGGCATGTGGAGTTCCCAGGCTAGGGGTCTTATTGGAGCTGCAGCCACTGGCCTACGCCACAGCCCCAACAGTGTTAGAACAAAATATTTTAAAGTTTGTTTGGAAGTACAAATGACCCAGAATAGCCAAAGCCATCCTGAGAAAGAAAAATGGAGCTGGAGGAATCAGGCTCCCTGACTTCAGACTAGATTACAAAGCTACAGTCGTCAAAACCATATGGTACTGGCACAAAGACAGAAATATAGATCAGTGGAACAGGATAGAAAGCCCAGAATTAAACCCACACCCTTACAGTCAACTAATCTATGACAGAGGAGGCAAGAATATATAATGGGGAAAAGACAACCCCTTCAATAGGTGGTTCTGGGAAAACTGGATAGCCATATGTAAAAGAATGAAATTACAGCACTTCCTAACACCATACATAAACTCAAAATGGATTAAAGACCTATATAAGACCAGATACCATAAAACTGTTAGATGAAAACATAGACCAAACATTCTCTGATATAAACCACAGCAATATCTTCTCAGATCCACCTCCTAGAGTAATGACAATAAAACCAAAAATAAACAAATGGGACTCAATTAAACTTAAAAATTTCTGCACAGCAAAGGAAACCCTAAACAGAACAAAAAAGACAACCTGCAGAATAGGAGAAAATATTTGCAAATGAAGCTACTACAAGGGATTAATCTCCAAAAATTTATAAACACCTTTTGTAGCTCAATACCAAAAAAACAAAGAACTCCATCAAAAAATGGGCAGAAGGTCTAAACAGACAATTCTCCAAAGAAGGCATACAGATGGCCAAAAAACACATGAAAAGATGTTCAACATCACTCATTATTAGAGAAATGCAAATCAAAACCACTATGAGGTACCACCTTAAACCGGCCATAATGGCCATCATCAAAAGTCTACAAACAAAAATGCTGGAGAGGGTGTGGAGAAAAGAGAACTCTCTTACACTGTTGGTGGGAATGTAAATGGGTGTAAGCACTGTGGAAAACAGTATGGAGATTCCTCAGAAAACTAAACATAGTGTTACCATTTGATCCAGCAATCCCACTCCTGGGCATCTATCCAGAGAAAACCAGGACTCGAAAAGATACATGTACTCCAATGTTCACTGAAACACTACATACAATAGCCAAGACATGGAAACAACCTAAATGACCATTGACAGAGGAGTGGATAAAGAAGATGTGGTACATATACACAGTGGAATATTACTCAGCCATTAAAAGGAACGAAATAGCGGCATTTGCAGCAACATGGATGGACCTAGAAATTATCATGCTAAGTGAAGTCAGTCAGTGAGGCACCAACATCAAATGCTATCACTTACATGTGGAATCTTAAAAAAAGACACAATGAACTTCTTTGCAGAACAGATACTGACTCATAGACTTTGAAAAACTTATGGTTTCCAAAGGAGATGGGGTTGGGCGATGGGATGGGGGTTTGGAATGCAAATGTTATAAAATTTGGTCGTGATGATCATTGTACAACTATAAATGTAATAAAATTCATTGAGTAATTAAAAAATATGAAACAGGACATTTCAGGAGTTCCCTTCGTGACTCAGCGGTTAATGAACCTGACTAGCATCCATGAGGAGGATGGGTTAAGGCTCAGTGAGTTAAGGATCTGGCATTGCTGTGAGCTGTGGTGTAGGTGGCAGATGCGGCTCAGATCCTGAGTTTCTGTGGCTGTGGATTAGGCTGGCAACTACAGCTCTGATTCAACCCCTAACCTAGGAACCTCCACATGCTGTGGCTGTGGCCCTAAAAGACAAAAAGACCAAAAAAGAAAGAAAGAAAGAAATAGGACACTTCAACTCTAAATGATTCTGAATTTTTTTAATATTTTGATGTTAAAATATAAATACCTCTGCTAAACTATGGAAGAATACTTCAGTCCCTAGGTGGCCATTTACCTACCACTTACTAATAATGCCTATTTCATACAAAGGAAATACCCAGAGCCTGAGAGTTTAGAAGGCAACATTTATTTCAGTTCTGCTGAGGAATATGGTCCCTCCCACCTGATGTCTTTAAGACTCGAAGAGATGGCTGTTCATCACTTGTGGATAGTGCAGGAGGGGACCTAACTAGATTCCTCCTGATTGAATCCCCCTGGGTCAAGACTGTTGCCTCTCATTGGAAATGATCACCGGGGCTGCTAGGTGATTTTTTTTTTTTTTTTTGCTTTTTAGGGCCACACCCCTGGCATATGAATGTTCCCAGGCTAGGGATCCAATCAGAGCTACAGCTGCTGGCCTACGCCACACCCCCAGCAATGCCAGATCCTAGCTGCATCTGCAACCTGCACCACTGCTCATGGCAACACCAGATCCTTAACCCACTGAGCGAGGCCAGGGATCAAGGATTCATGGATTGTAGTCGGTCTCGTTAACCACTGAGCCAGAACGGGAACTCCACTATGTGATTTTAGAGACATCCTAGAAAAAGCACGACGGACCTAGAAGACAAAGATCTGAGTCTTCTTCCTGGCTCTGTGACTGACCTGGTGTTTGACCTTGGGTGGCTCTCTCTGGACCATGGCCCTGGGCTGGAAACTAGACTAGACAAATACATAGCCCACGTGTACCATTCTCTATTCCTGCACTCAGTGCAGGCATTGCTAATCGATCAGTGCTTCCTGCCCAGATAGGAGACATGGTTTCAGATTCCTTCCCTTTGCAGGGGAAGGAGCCAGTGAAGACCCTGAGAGTCTTCACTGTCAGCCACAGCAAGGCTTAGCTGAAGTAGCGCCTCCCTGAGTCAGCACCCTCCTCAGCCACTGCCTGGAGACATGCATGTGGCCCCAAGGCCTGGCTAGTCCCCAGCCTGCCGTCCTGCAGGAGGTTTTCAAAGCCAGTGAATGGGTTCAGCACCATCACTCACCTCCAGGATGTGTTCATCCTTGTTCTCTCGGTCCAGCTGCCGGGCTGTGGATAGGAGACCTGGAGGAGAGATGGTAGGAGGGAGACCTGGGACCAAAGGGCTCCCAGGGCCATCTTACTGGGGAAAGTTCAAGGGTTGCGTCAAAGGCTAGATCAGTATTCTCTCGTCTTCGGAGAGCAAGGACATGAAGGGGAAATGGAACTCCGGATAGAGAGAAGGGCAAGAGTGGAAGTGGCCGTGACAGCAGAGGTGATGACGGCACACTGAGCAAGGTATACTGTGGAGGAAACAGGCAGCTTATCAGGAGTTACAGGTGGGATCACAGTCACTGCCCTGAGTTCACGAGAAATTACAAAGCCGTGGCCGTTTACTCCCTTGCCGTAATTCTGTCATTCACCTGGGACCTAGGACCGGCTCGTCCCATGCCAGGCCGGCACAGATGAGCCAGAGGAGGGCTCCTGTGGGCTCCTCCCGGCTCCTCTGCAAACTGAGGAAGGTGGACTTGGTAATCTGATTTTCATTTTCTAGGCGCTGTGGTATAAATTGAGGCCACAAAGGAGAGAAGGTTCTAGTTCTCTGCAAGCGTCGGGGAAGTCAGGCTCAAGGCTGTCAGGGGCCCAGAGGGGCCTCCAAGCATGGGTGTTGAGGGGTCCTAGCTGGGGAAGAAGGTCTCTTTTCGATGAAAGTGGAGCTGTTGGTAGGGGTCAGTGAGTCTCCTGAAAACTTTCAGTAAGTTTCTTGGTCTTATTCAGGCAATTAAATGATGGAGTAATGGAAAGCAGTGTGGGGACGGGACCCCGTGAGGGGGAAGGGGATCCGATGTTGGGGTGGGGTCTCCAGTGCTGGAAATGGGAGCGTGGTGTGAGGAGTGACCTCTGCCTTTGTGTCATCTCGGCTTTTTCTTCCCTCTCCGGAGGCAGGCCTGGGAGGACCCTGGAAGGCTTCTGGAAAGCCCCCCAGCCAGAGAGGAAGACACATTCCTCTGGGGCAAATGTGTCAGGCCACCGCGCCCAGCCTGTCCCCCGGCTGTGGGGGCCCGACCGGGAAGGGCCCACGTCCGGGTGGGTGAGTTCCCAGAAGAGCGCGGGATAAAAGGACTGAGGCAGGGCCGTCCTTCCGGCCCAGTGCTGCTCTCCTCCTGCTCCCTCTCTCTGCTTCTCCCTCACCGTCCTCCTTTCTTTCTGCCTTCCAACCTTCCCCTCTCCCGTCCCCCTCTTTGCATCTCAGAATCTCAGCCACTGTCTCTCCATCTCCAGTTTTTCTTTCCTGTCTCTCCTTTCTCTCACCGCTGCCTCCCCCACGCCCTGAGGTTGGGTCCCCCCCACCCCCGTCCCCAGGGCCAGTGTCCCTGGCACTGCTGCCTGTGAGCTCCTGGGCTGTTGCCTCTGCTCTCGGCCACCTCCAGGCTCTGAGATTGGTGTCGGGACACCCAGGGAGCACCCGTGGAGGAGCGGGTATGGCGGAACCACCCCATGGGGCCGTGTGAGCGTCCACCAAGGACCCTTCCTGGCATGGAGTGGGCATCCAGCCAAGGCAGCTCTTATCATTTCTCCCTCCAAACAGATGTTCCCCTATCCCCCATCTCAGGCCCATCTCAGCCCCTTCCCTCTCCCCTCTCTCATCCAGGGGTTTTCTAACTGCTGTTGAGTCCAGCTCTAATAGATTTCAGGTCCTGCTGCTCTTTTCATCTCCACCCCACCCTCCCTGCTTCCTCTCCCTCTTTGGCCTTCCTCAGAACCCTAAGAGCCAGCACTCGTTGAGCTCTTCCCTGTCCATGAGTTCTTCGAAGCTCCTTATAGATCTCCATCTATTAACTCATTTAATCTTCTCAACCACCGAGGCGGGAGCTAGTGCTATCTTCATTTTACTGGTGAGAAAACTCAGCCATAGAGCAGTCGAGTCCCTTTCCCAAGATCTTGCTGTTAATGAATGGTGGGAATGGATGTGCCTTTAGAAAATGAGCCTGCTTGCTCCCTCTTCAGTAAGACCTGGGTTTTCTCCCCTCCTGGCTATTGCTCCTGTCACTGTCTCTGCCCAGGTGCCCACCCTGACTGCTGCCTGTCACAGCCCCCCATCCTTCAGCTCAGCACAGCTGCCCCCTGTTCCCTGAAGCCGTTGCTGGTCCATCACACTGAACAGCTTCCTGTCTCCTCTCAACAGTCACAGCATCACATCTGCTCATATTTTACCACGTTGGACTCATTTATACTGGTTCTATAGGGTTTTTTTTTTAATATCCAGATCCTCGTGTTCCCAATGGATTGAACTCCTCAAGGCCTGAAATTGTGTTTTGTTTATCTTCCCATCTTTTCACAGCACAGTAGTTTAAATGCCTCATAAAGGCACTAAACATTTGCTGAATAAATGAATCTTGGGCTTAACGAGAGAGTGTGGATGCTGGCAGAGTTTCGGCCATTCGTTTCCCAGTTGTTTATTTATGTGCTACTCTGTGCTGGGCCCTGCAGATAGCAGAGTGGGCGGGAACCACCAAGGTTCCTCTTCTGGAAAACCTTTGTGGTCTAGAGCAGGATGTGGATAATTAATGAAACCATTACACAAGTCACCCTAGTATTCCCCGGAATCGGTGTTTTTGAAAAAGTAGCTGCTGCTGGGAGGTGTATTATAATGTCAGGAAAAACTTCTCTCAGGAAAGAACAGCTGGGCCAAGATCTGGAAGAAGAGCAGGAGTGAGCCTGAGGAGGGCGAGGGGAAGCAGCTCCTTGCAAAGCAACAGCACGTGCGCAGGCCCTGTGCCAGGAAAGGGCGTTGAGCGAGGCTGGCCCTGTGGCTGGAACCAGAGAATGATAGAGTAAGAGAGGCAAGACCAAACCAGGCCAGCAGGCGCCTGGTCAGGCCCAAGTTGGTGGGACGCAGCAGGGTCTGGCTCCATCTTTAGGGCGTGGGGGGGCCACCCAGCATATCCAGGTGTGGAAACAGGACAAGCTAATGTGGGGATAAGACAGGTGGGCTGGGTGGTGAAAGAGGGGGGGAAATCACTGATGATTTATTATTTTCTTTTCAAATGTTCATGCTAAGAAAAAAAATTCTAGTTCCCCTCGTAGCTCAGCGGAAAGTAATCTGACTAGCATCCGTGAGAACACAGGTTCGATCCCTGGCCTCACTCAGTGGGTTAAAGACAGCGTTGCCATGAGCTGTGGTGTAGGTCACAGATGTGACTCGGATCTGGTGTTGCTGTTGCTGTGACTGCAGTGTAGGCCGGCAGCTATAGCTCCGATTCAACCCCTAGCCTGGGAACCTCCATATGCCACAGGTGCGGCCCTCAAAAGACAAAAAAAGCTTTCTTCTCAACAGTGAGATGGCTAAGAACATCTCTGCCCTCGGGGGTATTTTGTCTGACTTGGTGTCAGGGAGCTGTTGACAGTAAACTGAGTAGGAATTTGGAAGAAGCAGAGAAGTTGTGGCCTTAGGTGAGAGATCTTACCTCTTCCAAAAAGGGAGGGACACAGTGGCCTCAGGCAGAGAGCCAGCTTAGGCCTGTTTTTCAAGGGAAAAGCATCCTTTTAGAAAGAGGACCAAGGAGTTCCCTTCGTGGGTCAGTGGTTAACGAATCCGACTAAGAACCGTGAGGTTATGGGTTCGATCCCTGGCCTTGCTCAGTGGGTTAAGGATCCGGCGTTGCCATGAGCTGTGGTATAGTTCGCAGACGTGGCTCGGATCCCGCGTTGCTGTGGCTGTGGCAAAGTCCGGCAGCTATAGCTCCTGTTAGACCCCTAGCCTGGGAACCTCCATATGCCGCAAAGGCAAAAAGACAAAAAAAAAAAAAAAAAAAGAGAGAGGAACAGTTCACTCCCCAGGGTCAGAGGTTCCAAACAGATGTCCCAGGGCAAGGAGGCACTTGTACCCCCCTAGCCCCCTGTCTGTCTCAGGACCCCCCAAGCCCATCGCACCTCCTGATTCTCTTTTGTGTTAAGGATCAAGAGACTGCTGCTAGCTAGCACTCTCCCTTCCCCTCCTCCAGCCTTGCCAGACTTCTGTCCTTTCAGGACAAGAGTCAGTCATTGGAGCTGGAGAACTGGAAGTTGGGTTTGCAGGAGAGATTGTCAGCCTTCTCTGCAATGGGGTTCATGGTCAAGAGGAAGGTATGTCTTGGAGAAGCACCTGCAGCAGTGGGAACTGGCTCTCACATGCAACTAGGAGCTGGCAGGCAACATAAATAAATGCAGGAAATAGGCGGGAATAATGCTGTAGAGAGAGGAGTTCCCGTTGCGACTCAGTGGAAACAAACCCCACTAGGATCCTTAAGGATGCAGGTTCCATCCCTGGCCTCACTCAGTGGGTTAAGGATCCAGCACTGCCTTGATCTGTGGTGTAGGCTGCAGACATGACTGGGATCCTGTGTTGCTGGGTCTGTGGTGTAGGCCACCGGCTACAGCTCTGATTCAACCCCTAGCCTGGGAACTTCCATATGCCACAGGTACGGCCCTAAAAAGACCAAAAAAAAAAAAAAATGCTGTAGGAAGTGAGTGAGGGGATTTTTGTGGACAGAGGACACACCTGCCGTACACGTGGAGTTGCTGTCAGCCCCGGGCAGTTGTGGGCCTGTGAGATATACGATCAGTGTGGCCAGATCTTGTAGTTCTTTTAAGAACAAGCAGAAATCTGGAATGTTTTGCAAAATTTCCTAATTTTTAAATGTTGCCAACAACTTGAAAAACCAGAGTGGAACACTGGTGCAGGCCAAATGGAACACCTTTATGGGCGACGTCTGGCTCACAGCTGCAAGCTGGTGACCACCGGTTTCCTCTGAACCATCCCAGGTGGCCTTGGGCAAGGGACAGGCCTCTATGGGATGGCTGACTTCTCCAAAGTGGATCTCAGTCGCCACCACTCCAGGGGCGGGCTTGAGATCAGTTTGGAACTAGAGTTAAGAGATTCAACCTGTGGCTTGTGGCTCCGGGGCGGGAGGGAGGGGTCGGCTGGGAGCACTTAGTGCTCTGACATAGTCCCAGCTTCACCACTGAGGGAACCTGCCTAGCTTCTCCAGGCCCCAAGGGAAGAAAGGTGACACGGAAGATGGACTTTGTAGAACAGCGGTTCTCAAACTTAGCAGACATCAGAGTCCCTAGATATTTTATGAAAATACAGATTTCTGGGGAGTTCCCTGGTGGTTCACTAGGTTAAGGATCTGGTGTTGTCACTGCTGTGGCTTGGGTCACTGCTGTGGAGAAAGTTCAGTCCCTAGCCCAGGAACTTCCGTGTCCCACAGAAACCGCCAAAAAAGTAAAATAAAATAGGAGCTCCCATCGTGGCGAGCGGAAACGAATCTGACTAGGAACCATGAGGTTGTGAGTTTGATCCCTGGCCTCACTCAGTGAGTTAAGGATTTGGTGTTGCCATGAGCTGTGGTGTCCTCAGATGCGGCTTGGATCCTGCGTTGCTATGGCTGTGGCGTAGGCCGGCCGCTGTAGCTCCTATTCAACCCCCTAGCCTGGGAACCTCCATATGCCGTGGGCACGGCCCTAAAAAGCAAATGAAATGAAATGAAATGAAATGAAATACATATTTCTGGGCCCCACCCCGAGTTCTGATTCAGTAGGTCTGAGGTGGGGCCTGAGAATTTAATTTCTAACACGTACGTAGGAGAGGGTCGTGGGATTCCACTTTGAGAAGTACTGTTATAGAGAATCCTATTCACTCAGATTCCTGAGCTCCTTACCTGTGAGAGGGTGGATAACAAAGAATCCCATCTGGTTGCCGCTGGTGATGTTGAAGGTCAGCTTCCCCTTGGAGCTGGAGTCCGGGTCCCAGGCACCCAGCTGAAGCACAGAGGTGTAGAGGGGGGCATCCTCGCGGACAGAGGGGTAGAACACGGGTCTGGCCATCTGCGGTGGGTTGTCGTTGACATCCGTAACCTCGATGTAGACCTCAGCTACAGAAGAGAGGGGTACCGAACCCCTGTCCACTGCCTGGACCGTCAGCCAGTAGCAGGACATGAATTCTCGGTCCAGGGGTGCCAGAGTCTGAATCATTCCTAGAAACAGGCGAGCACCAAACCAGATATTTTAGAACTCAAGGTAGCTTTAGAAATCACTTTACCTAACAGCAGACTTCATTGTGGAAATGAAATTCATAGGTATTCCGTGAGAAAAGGGAACCATGGCCCATGTGGTAGGGGAGCTCCTGAGTTAATCACAGGAGAATTCACACCCTTATTCTGGAACCTCTCAGAGCCTTTCTCTACTAAGAAAGGCCCATGACTACACAGGGTCTCCAGAAGACAGTGGGAGCTGACCTACTTTGTCCTGACTACTTCAGCCCATGTCCAGTTTATTTATCTCCCATTCTCTAAGTGGGACTTCCTCGAACTTGGCCCTAGACTAGTTCCTTTAAGCTTCAAGTCCTTATAAATACCAACTCAAGGGTTAGGACTTTGGTGAATACATTGCTCTTCCCCTTTCCATCGTCTTCATGATTTTAGCACCTTAGCTTCATTCATTCATTCTACAGATTGCTTATTGTGAGCCAGCACTGTTCTAGAAGTCAAGGGTCCAAGAATGGGCAAAAGAGGCTTGCACCCTAAGTTCTCATAGGTCGCAGTCAGCCAGAAAGACCCAAGTGAGAAAGCAGGGCCTGTACTCATAGCCATAGCATCTCAGAGCTGAAGGAATGTTGTTCCTTTGATAGATGGAGAAACTGAAGCCCAGAGAAAGCATGACTTGACCGAGATCGTGCAGCAAGTAAGTGCAAGATCTGGGCCTGGACTTGACTCTCAATCAAGTCCTCTTTCTACCACATCCCTCTGCCCTTTACCCTGGAACTAAATCCTCCATCGGGTTGTAAACTCCTCAAGGAGAATGACCTACTTTTATTCACCTGGGATCTCCCCTAGGGTGCCTGCTCCGAACCTCACAAGTAGAGAGTGCTCCATGTTTGCAGAACTGCGCTTATTTTCTATGGAGCTTCGAAGGAATAAATGAGTCCGATGCCACCTTTTTGGAGGACAATTTGGAAATATCTATTAACATTGAAAATGTCTGTTATCCTTTAATCGAAGAACTGCATTTGTAAGAGTTTTTTCTAGAGCGATTCATTATATGAGTAAATGTTTATTAACAAATGCAGCCATTAAAAATGAAAAAGATTTATATGTACCAATATATAAGGTTTCCTGGTATTACATTACGTGCAAAAAAGTAAGTTTCAGGATTAGCATCTATTATATTATGTTTTTCATAATAACAAAATGAAAAGTGATAATATATCAGATGCAATAAGAAAAACTTAGAAGGTTATAGACCAGACTGTTAATAGAGAGTGTATGTGGGGAGATGGGACACAGAGGAACATTCATCTAAAAATTATATATTCAAATTTTATAACCACGATATATTATTTTATAAGCATGTATATGTAATACATGTTTGTGTGTGTGTGTATGTATATGTGTGTGTGTGTGTGTGTGTGTGTGATGGTTGATTCAATTGAAAAGGATATACACACATACATATATACAATGCTAAATTAAAAATAAAAGGGACAGAAAGGAGTGTCCTACTGATTGTTCTTTTTAGCCTACAGGGTGACTTCTTTTAGGACACTCCCTGATTTCCCTTAGGCCTGTCCTCTCCCAGTGCCTGGCCCTCCCGTCCTATCCCACTCCCAGTACCTGTGTCTTGGTTGATGCTAAAGGCTGCAAGGCTGGTGCCAGCCCTCAGGAAGTACTGGAGCTCCCCATCCAAGCCACTGTCATCATCCTGAGCAGCCACTACCATCACCGAGGTCCCTGAGGGGCTATTCTCCAGCACCTGGCCCTGGTGCACAAAGGAGGCAAAGCGGGGAGGATGGAGATTTTCATTCACATCCTGGACGATCACCTCCACGTGGCAGAGGGTCCTGCGGGCTACGGGTCTCCCACTGTCACTGGCCCACAGGCTCAGATTATACCCAGCCCGCCTCTCAAAGTCCAGCTCTCTCTCCAGACTGAGGGCCCCAGTCATCAGGTTCACATGGAAGGTCCCATGGGCATCATCCAACAGGACGTATTGCACTTCTCCCGCAGGGCCCAGGTCAGGATCAGAGGCATCCAGAAATGTTAGGATAGTCCCTGGGGGCAGATCCTCTGGGACCTTCAGCCTGCGGAGTTCTGTGATACACTGGGGAGAGTTGTCATTGGCATCTTCCAATGTGATTATCAGGTCAGTGACAGAGAAGAGCTGGTGGCCCTTCCTAGGCTGATCTCTGGCTTCTACCTTGAGTATATACTGAGATTCTAATTCCCGGTCCAGGTGTCCTGTGACAACCAGTTCCCCAGTGAGGGGATGGACGGAGAACGTCTCTGTGGGACTTAGCAGGGTGTAGCGAACCCTCCCATTGTCCTCCGAGTCAGCATCTTTAGCTTTCAGCTCTGCAACTGTGGTTCCAACTTCTGTGTCCTCCGAAATGGTTACCTGGTACCCGCCAGGAGGAAATCTGGGTGCATTATCATTCCAGTCTTCCACATTCACTGTCAGCACCTTCCAGGAGGACTTCTGGGGAGTGCCCAGGTCATATACTGTTACATTGAGGATGTAGAAACTGGTGGCTTCATAGTCCAAGGGGGAAGCTACAGTGAGTAGCCCCGTCTCCAGCTCAATGTCAAAGCAGCCCTCTTCATTGCCATCTGCAATCACATAGACCAGTTTGCCATTAAAGCCAGTATCAGGGTCAGTGGCTGCCAGGCGGGCCAGGGGGGTGTTGAGAGGAGCACGCTCAAGGATGTCAATGGACTGTGGGAAGTGGTCCTCAAACTGGGGGGTATGATGATTGATCTGATATGCACTTAATGGAGTGAAATCCTCATCATTGGACTCCTGATTCTGAAGCCCAACAGAATGCAGGATGGTCTTTGTGAAATGTGTCAACACCCCTGTTTTATCACACTTTATGGGGACCTCAAAACGAGGGTCCTTCACTATAGTAACATTCAAAGTCATGGGCGAGGCGTAGTTTTTCCCATCTGAGGCTGTAATTTTCAGGGAATACTTGATGGGTTGACTGGTAGTATGGTTCCTAAGAGGACGTTTGAGGGATATCACTCCAGAGAAATGGTTTAGATCAAAATACTCAAGTTCATTGCCTGACACAAACTCATATTTCAGGTTCTGAAGCTCATCCATATCTAGAGCTGACACAGTCATTACTGCTTTTCCTACTGGCCAGTTTTCGTGGAGAGACCCACTGCAGTTGACTTCCTCAAACATAGGCTTGTTGTCATTCAAGTTCTTGAGCCTAAGAGAAACAGACACTTCTTTTTCCCGGCGAAATGGGGATCCCCAGTCTGATGCCCGTACCCGGAAGGTATAAATTCTATTCATGAGTTCATAGTCCATGGGTTTGGAGGTGGAGATGATCCCCAGGTAAGGGTCGATCGAAAAGGGCACAGCATTCGGGCGAGCGATGGAGTAGGTGACATAGCCATTCTCTCCGTGATCCTTGTCTGTGGCAGTAATGGTCAAAACGCTGGTACCTGGAGGGATGTTCTCGTCAAAGGTACCATCATAGGAGGACTTGCTGAACATGGGGGCATGGTTGTTACAGTCCATGACATCAATGATCACAGTGGTGGAGGCCAGGCTGGGTGAGGTTCTGATCTGGAGCTGGTAGTGGGCTCGGTCATGGAAGTCCATGAGCTTGGTGGTGGTGATCAGCCCTGTGCGGGCATTCAGCTTAAACCCTGCACTCTCGGAGGATGGCTTTAGAACATACTTCAGGTTGGCGATGGCTTGGGTCACTTTCACCATCAGCACTCGGGCACCAGGAGGGGAAAACTCACTAAGCTGCACTCTGTAAATGGCCTTCTCAAATTTGAGAGAAGCCAGTTTGGAAGCGGGTAGGTGAAAACCCCTGATTTGTGAATAAGAAGGTCTGCTCCCCCCTCTGGCCTGCAGACTGAGGTTGAATCCATGAGGGTGTTCTACCCAGTTGATGTCTTTGACGGAAACCAAACTGAACTCACTGCTCCGGGCATAAGACTTGATGGCTTTGAAGCTCTTTCCGGGGTCGCCACCAACAATTTCCAGCGAGTCCACAGCAACACCTGAGCTGTTTGCATCTACCACCACAGTGGCATAGGTGGCATCCTCACTGCTGCTGGGGGTAGCCAAGACCACCGAGGCAATGGCCAAGGGCCTCCTGAGGGCAGGCTCCACGTGGATGACGAGTGCAGCCAAGTTGCCAAATCCATTGCCCTCTGAGATCTTGCGCATGCGGTCCACAGCCAGCACCTGAAGCTCATACTTCCCTCGCCAGGTGACATTGAGCTTCGCAGCCAAGGTGACCACCCCACTGGTGGGATGGATGGCAAACGTTTCTGATCTTGTGTTAAAGGCATAATAGAACCCAGCGTTCTGGCCCAGGTCGGCGTCCGTGGCGCTCACCTTGCAGATGGGGCTCTTGAGGGGCATGTCCTCAGAGATGGTTACTCGGTATGAAGGCGGGGAGAAGAGGGGCTTCAGGTCATTCTGGTCCAGGATGTGGACCACCACACAGGTCAATGCTTCTAACTCCAAGGTCTTCTCCGTGGCTTGGATGATGAGGTTGTAGCTATCTCGCACCTCCCTGTTCAGAAGGGCCGTGTTGCTGCTCTTTGTCCTTATCCTTAGAAAACAGAAATTGCCCACCACATACTCCTCTGTCTTAAACACATTGGCCACATCTCCAGAGATGATCCGGTACCTCACTGCCGACTGGGGATCTGTGAGGTAGATGCCCATTTTCTCAGAGCTTTCCACGTAGGTCTTGGGAGCAGAGTTTTCATAGATGGTCGCATTGTAAAGGGGATGTGTGAAGCGCCAGGCTGAGGAGGAAGTAATCCCTTCTAGGGGTTTCTCACAAGTTGTGCAGTGTAGCAAGAAAATGGCAAAACCCAACAAGGCAATAATCATGATGGAGAAACTGCCGAAACCTTGGGTAGAAAAAGAAAGTGTATGAGTTAGGAAAGAAATGGTTGCTATTGCTGAAGTTCTTAAAGTGGGGGTGGTTTTGCCCCTCAGGGGACATTTGGCAATGTCTGAAGTTATATTTGGCTACCCTAGCTTGTGCAGGAGATGCTACTAGGAGAAGGATGCTGCTAAACATCCTATGATGCACAGGATAGCACCCCCACCCCGCATGCATACACAGGCACACACACGTGTGCGCGCGTGCGCGCGCACACACACACACACACACACACACACACACAGCAAAGTCAATATTGCCAAGATTCCAGAACCTTGTGTTTGAAGAGTAGCAATCTAGTTTAAGTGCTTGCTCAAGGCATACAGCAGATACAACACAATTCTTACCGCTTCCCTCCTTTTCCCAAAACTTTCAGTGGCTCTTCAGTGATGGTGAAATCATTCTGATCAGGTACCCAAGCTCAGCGGTCTGACCCTAAGTACTTCCCATGAGACCCCTCCATCAGGGCTGAGCTCCAGTCAAACTGAGCTGAGTCTGTGCATGTAGAGGCTGCAGAAAAGCAAAGGGACCAAGATCACAGGCTTGGCATCAGGCTGCTTGGCTGTCAGGCCTGGCTCCACCACTTACTAGCTGGGTGACTTTCTGGGCAGGTTATTTCACCTCTGTCGGACTCAATTTCCTCTTCCATAGAATGGGAATGAGGATATTGCCGCCTTCACTGGCTTGCTGAAGTAACAAAGGGAAATGACCTAGAAGAGTGTCTGGCACATTGTAAGTTTTAACATAATATTAGCTATGATTAATAATAGGAATCTAAGTTCCATAAAGGGAAGGGACCTTCCAAGGGCCTTACAGCGAGACAGAAACAAAGCAAGAAATAGACCTGGAGCACCTTGCATCACTGGCCAGGGCAGCTTCTCCCGTAACTACACCTGTGCCATCACAAGTTCCTTTGGACAAGGCCTGATTCTGTCTTGTAACCCCGAACAGAGAATATGTCTTGGTTGCTGGAGTGTCAGAGCTGAAGTGGACCCAAGAAATGATGGAATTTGGACCCTGCTCTTCATGCAGCGATGGGGAAATAGAGCTCTGGGGCGGGGGTGGTGGGAGGGGGTGCCTTGCTTTAAGTCACATGGTGGGCGGCCAGGTGAGAACCAGCCCCTGGCAGCTGTTGAACTAAATGAGTGAATGCTTGACCCTCTAAGACCTCCTGTTGTCCCTTTCTCTCCCTTGCTATTGCCCACATGGTTCATCCCCAAACTCCAGCCTAGGTCAAAATGTGAGGCTCATCAGGGCCAAGGGCAAGGAGGGGGATGGAGGAGGGCAGGGTTCGGTTGCCAAATTGGGTCTTCTAGAAGCAGTGTGTGAGACTGCGAAAGCCAGGCTGGTGCCGGGCCTGTCCATGGGTGTCTTGACTCCTCAGAGGTCATGGCTATCAGCCAGATGTGCCGAGCATTCCTGGAGGAAACAGGCAAGACTTGTTTTTCCAGTTGCCTTGCTCTTCAAAAGCTAGGAAGAGTTAAATGTCCAGGGCAAAGGGGAAAAGGAAAGGCTTGGATCCTTGTCTTACCAGAGTCCTGAGAGAACCACATGCGGGTTCTTTAAGACCTTGTGGGTCGGAGTTGCCGGAGTTGCCGTTGAGGCTCAGAGGATTAAGAATCTGACTAGTGTCCATGAGGATGTGGGTTTGATCCCTGGCCTCGCTCAGTGGGTTATGGATCAGCGTTGCCGTGAGCTGCAGTGTAGGTCGAAGATGTGGCTTGGATCTGGCATTGCTGTGGCTGTGGTGTAGGCCAGTAGCTGTAGCTCTGATTCAACCCCCAGCCTGGGGACCTCCATATGCCACAGGTGCAGCACTTGGGGGGAAAAAAAAAAAAAGGGACCTTTCGGGTTTCACCCCAAGATAGGAAGGAGGCAGAAGGCAGAAATGGAAAAGTCAGCCTAACTTGGGATCTGAAAGCCTATGAGAGAAAAGAATTTTAATATGCCCCATCCTTGCAGCCACCCTACCACTATCCCTCACTTGAGATCCTGTTGGTGGTACACCCCCAGAAAGGAGAGGGCAGGTTGGAGACAGATTCTACACATGGCATCCTAAAAGCAGGGATAAAAGAGACATCTATTCTCCATCCCTTCTGCCCTCTTGCTCTCACTCCTTGCTTGCTGTCACAGCCCATGAGGGACCCGGCCACAGGCAAAAGCCACATTCACCCATCTGTGACAGAAGCCCCTGCAAGCAGGAGGGGACCCCTGAGTCATTCAGACCCCTCCCCTTCCTCCAGGATGCCATTGCTTTTGACGTTGAAGCCCCAGGGCGGGGGAAATGAGTGCTCACCCCAGTCCCGGGTCCACTCACTCCATGGCCCAGCAAACCCAGGGTTCGTGCAGCCTCCCAGCTCTGCCCGCCCCGCTTTGCTGAAAGCTTCCTGTTCACCAGGTCAGCTCCCATGGAGGGCAGGTTCCAACAGGACACTGTATTCGGCAGCTGCAGGGGCGCCTTGCTGAGCAGGAGTCACTAAGATGAGTTAGAGGGAAGGGAGCAGGGGCGGGGTCTCTCTGGAGGGGCAGGATGCAGAGAGAAGGCACCCTTGAGTGGGAGTTTGGTGCCCGTGGCTGTGTGCAAGCTGTAGGACCCACAAACCTGGCACATGGTTTACAGAGTAAAGGCCCAGTGTCTGACATTTGCTTCTGGCACCACGCCTGGGCGAGTGAACAGGCTTGCAGGCTGCAGCAGCATGTTGGGCTCCTTGGCTCCCCTCCCTGCCCATGGCACCTAGGACCACTACTTTGAAACATCTTGTGAAAACATACATCAGTTCTTATTGCTTCCCTGCTTAAAATTTTCCAGTGGCTTCCCGTGGCATCTAGATGAAAATCTAAACTCCTTACCTTGGCCTGGATGGCTCTGCACATTCTGGGCCCTGCCTGTCTCTCCAGTGATACCTCCCAACACTCTCCCCATTGTTCACCAAGCCACAGCAACAAGGGCCTTCTTTCTCCTCTGCAAATATACCGAACTGGGATCTGCCTCAGGGCCTTTGCACTTACTGTTTCGCTCCACTTAAGATTCTCCCATGGCCGGCTCCTTTTTATTAGCCACTTCTTAGCTCTCATGTCACCTCCTGTAGCCCCCAGTTTGATGTAGCCCCCTTCCTAACACCCTTCGGTATCGCATCACTCCATTTTTCTCCACAGCACTTGTCACCTCCCAGTATGTTCTTGTTTATTTGTTTATTGTCTCCTGTATTAGACACTGGGCTCCATGAAGACAGGAGCTTTGTGTATCTTATTCATGCATGAATTCCCAGGGCCTAGATCAGTGCCTGGTATGTAACCAAGCTCAGTAAATGCTAGCTGAAAAAACGGAAGGAGCTGGACTTAGGAAAAACAATGATGGAGTAAAAACTAAAGAATCTTTAGTGATCACTCCTTCCTTTTTGAAGCTGGATAATAAAGTCCCGTGAACAGAATGGGACTTGCCCAGGGTCACAGGGTAAGGACCAGAGCCAGGTTCTTTCCTCCCAAACCTGCTGCCAAAAAGAGAAACTGCTCACTTGTAAATCCAGCTGTTAGTGTTTAAGCCCAACTCCACCACTTGCTAACTGTATAACCTTAGGGAAGTTAACCTCTCTGAACCTCAGTTCCCTCATCTGTAAGATGGGGCTGTTAAGAGTACTGCTTTCCTGGGGTTTATGAAGATGAAATAAGATCATATACTTTAATATGCTTAGCACAGTGCCTGGACCATAGAAAAACACTCAGTAAATATTAGTTATTATTAGTCTCCAAGCCAAGGCAGCTGAGGTGTGGGGTCCACTGAACCCCCTGGAGAAGGCCCAGCCTGCGCCCTGCCAGAGAAGGAAGCCACTGGTCCCTGGTCAAGTTCAAGCTTGCTGGCCCAGCCACAGGCTTTGCTGGGAAGCTGCGAGCAGGCACTTGTCTGGGGTGGGGCCTCACGCCCTCTGCTCCCCAGACACAGAGAGAAATCTGCATGTGGGTGAATGTGCACATTTGCAAGAGAGCGTACAAGCACACTCAGGAGGCACTTTTGAATGATTGTGTGGGTACACTAATTGTGTGTGCCTGCTTGACAGAATGAACACAGTGTAAATAAATAAACTGGTAGCCGTAAGGCTTGTGGGAACAAGTGCAGGTGTGGGTGTTCACGAACGGACCCTTTTAGGATGTATATGCGAATCAAACTCTGTCTCCCTGTAACTACCAACCCCACTTCGTGCACGGGGAAGGCAGCAGAAGGTGGTTTCCAGCACACAGCTTCTGGCTGTGTGACTTTGGGCAGGTGGCTTACCTTCTCTGATTCTTAGTTTCCTGACTTCATAATACCATTTTGAGAATGAAATGAGTTAATGTACATAAATGCTGAATGTGATATGTGACCCAATTTTTGGCAAATATTACCAAGTACTATTACTTTTTCTCAGCCAGCTCAGACTCTAGACTGTTGAGTATGTGCGTAATGAAAACCCTCTGACGTATTTTCACGTCACCTCTGGTCTGTGCTTGGTAGGCTGAGCTTCTACAACTCAGTGACGTAGGACTTTAATGAGACCATGATTCATTTCTCCTTGTGCTTTGGCTCACTGCTCCAGCTTCTCAGAAGCTTAATTTAGCGTTCGGAGACTTTGTGGTGGTAACGTCCATGTCTTTATCCGAGTGCTTATAAACTCCGAGCACATACAGTCCCAATCTTAGGCATGTATCTGGACAGAACTTTCCTTGAAAAAGACACATGCATCTGTATGTGCATTACAGCACTATTCACAGTAGCCAAGACATGGAAACACCTAAATGTCCATTGACGGATGAATGGATTAAGATGTGGTACATGTACACAAAGGAATACTACTCAGCCATAAAAAAAGAACAAAATAATGCCTTTTGCAGTAACATGGATGGAACTAGAGACTCTCATACTAAGTGAAATGGGTCAGAAAGAGAAAGACAAATACCATGTGATTTCACTTATATCTGGAATCTAATATACGGCACAAATGAACCTTTCCATAGAAAAGAAAATCATGGACATGGAGAACAGACTTGTGGTTGCCAAGGGGAAGGGGGAGGGAGTGGGATGGACTGGGAATTTGGGGTTAATAGATGCGAACTATTGCATTTGGAACAGATAAGCAATGAGATCCTGCTCTACAGCACTGGGAGCTATATCTTGTCACTTATGATGGAGCATGATAATGTGAGAAAAAGAATGTATATATGTGTGTGACTGGGTTACCTTGCTGTACAGTAGAAAATTGACAGAACACTGTAAACCAGCTGTGATGGAAAAAAATTAAAATCTTTTAAAAAAAAGTTAAAAAGAAAAAAGTCCCGGCACACCTGGCCGGAGCAGTGCCCTGAGCTCCTCCCTCCTTTCCTTGGCCGGTGATCTCAGTGCAGCTCCGGGATGGGTCGTCTCACAGTGTGGAGAGCCCCTGGTCCCTACAGGGACCCCAGCGGGTTCTGAGTGGCCACCTGTGAAGGCAGTGCTGCCCTCGGTGGACACTTGTCCTTGGGGGTGGGGAGACGAGGAGAGCTCTAAAGCCCCTTCCAGCTTATGCAGTTACGATTCTTCGGCCCGTGCGGGCCTATGGGACTTTGACTGTGGACCAGGGTCGCACAGTCGCCGATGCGGGTTCAGTGGTCAGTGTAGTAAGCTGATCTGGCTCTCAGAGGGCCTCGATCTAAAGTCACTCATTTCCTGGGTCGCGTTTGTCAAGTCGGTCATCTAAGCCCTGTGGACGTCCTTCCTCACTTGGCAATGACATTGTGTGTGTGTGTGTGTGTGTTGGAGGAAGGAGTGGGAATGGGCCTGAGATTTTAGATCCTGAGATTTGGTCTCAGGGGCAGAAACTCTTTTGTCCTAATGAAACTGTACCTGGAGACACAGCCCATAAATACATAAAAACGGAGCTACATGACTGAAGCAGGGCTCGGGTCCTAGGACCCTGCCCCCGGGCTTGGCCGTCACCCTCTTGGGAAGCCAGTTCTAGGAGCCCCTCCAGCTCTAACGTTCTGTGTCCTGCCTCCATGTTCTAAGTCCTGTAGTTGGATGTGCTGTGATTCTGAGACCCTGTCACCTGCATCTGTAATGGCCCATGTGCAGTGACTCAGGCATTTTAGTTCTGTGGGGAAGCAGGTGTACTTGAAGGAATTGAAAGCCACAAATTTCCGCTAAAGAAGCTCCCACCAGATTTGCTCAGAATGCCAGACTTTGTTTCTAACGATGAAATCCCTCACCATTGCGCAGGCATAAATCAGCAAAGGCATTCCCCCTCCTGTCCAGCGCCATCTCTTGTCTCGGGCATGTCACAAACTTTAACTGATAGCCACACAATCCTCCTAGGAAACACATTGGTCCTTTAACCTGCACTTCTAAAGTACGGCACACCAAGGCCACCCAGGAAGAGGGTGGCTGAACTGATAGCAGAGAGCAGATTTCCTACAGCTGGGTGCCCTGGATTTTCTGGAGGAGAGGGTGGGAAAAGCACTAAGGGAAGCTTTTTTTTTTGCTTTTTTTAGGGCCGCACCTGCAGCATATGGAATTTCCCAGGCTAAAGGTCAAATCGGAGCTACAGCCGCCGGCCTACACCACAGCCACAGCAAAACGGGATCCGAGCCGTGTCTGTGACCTACACCACAGCTCACGGCAACGCCAGATCCTTAACCCACTGAGCGAGGCCAGGGATCAAACCCGCATCCTGTGGATCCTAGTCGGGCTTGTTAACGGCTGAGCCAGGATGGGAACTCCCAGGGAAGATGTTTTTTAAAGTTTGGAGAGCCTTTCGTGAAAGAGTCACTGGATTCAGTCTCTGGATTGGAGAATGTCCACCCTTCCTCCCCCAAAAATTCTGAATGTGAAATTACCACGGATTTGGGTACTCTCAGCATTTATTTTCTGACCTCCCACCCCTCTTCCCTGCTTCTTGCAGGCATTCACTGTTGGGACTAGCTCCTGTGGCTCTCAGGAAAGAATCCTAAATATATTCTGCTTATACGGAAGTTGGGACTCGGGGGAGGGGGAGGTCAGGGAGGGGGAATTGGGGGGGGCTGTGCCCTCGAGCCCTTAAAACCGTAAGTGAGAGAGTTGACATTCCAGGTACCTGCTCATCAGGAAATCTTTAGCAAAGGAAGTAATTTTTCTACTTAGTCATAGGGAGCCATTGACATTTTGGAGAAGAAGCAAGACCAGAATAAAGCTACCTGTTGGGAAGAGTAAGCTGACATTAGATTGAAAGGGGGATTTTTCCATTCAAGACGCCTACTCGGATGTGGACTGGGCTTGAACACCAGCTCTCTTGGCTTCAGCCAGCTGAAATTTAGGACTTGGTAGGGAGACTTGATTTAGTTCTAAGAAACTTGGATGAACACTTGAGTCACGTGCTAGTTTGTAGTATGGCCACTGCTGGCTCGTCATGTAACAAAAACAAGTCAAAGAACTCTGTATGAGCAGGGAAACGACCAGTGGCTTGAGCCCTGGATGGGCCACGTGGTCTTGGAAAGGACACAGAACTTCTTCTGAGCCTCAATTTACTTGTCTATAAAATGGAGATAATAATAGCTACTCCTACCTACTTCCCAGGGCTGGTGGAAAGACAGAAATATAATAGCTTAAAGCACAGGGAAGAAAGTCGCATTGTAACACCTTATTAGGGCCAATAATGGCTCAGCAAAGGGCAGCCGGAACCACCAGCGGACCGAGAGGCAGTCCCAGGAGAACTGTGTGTAAAAGCCAGACCTGCACAAGCCTGGAATTAGGGGAAAGAGAAACAACTGAAAAGGAAGTTCTCGCCTAGGGCACGGGTGAAACGGACCTGGACTTGAGGTCCTCTTCTTTATCGCTATTCTGATTATTATTATTATTGTCTTATATCTGTATAGTAACTAAGCATTTTCGAAACACGTCTGCATGCATTTTCTCACTTGGTCTTTGGAGAGAGTTGCAGTATTATATGAATGAACAGTAAGAAAGTGGTCTCTGGAGTCAAATAGACCTGCTTTCAAATCCTAGCTCTACCACTCACCAGCTGTGTGACCTTGGGCAGTGGTTTAACCTCTCTGGTCCCAGAAAGAGGGAAGTGAGCACAGCACGGATCTCACGGTATTTGCCATGCGTGAGTCAATGCACGGCAAGTACCCAGCACAGGATATACTCAGTGAGCTATTATATCAACTGCATCCTTGTTGTGATGCTTTTTGTTACTCTCATTTTGTAAATGAGATGCTGAAGCTTGGATCATTGGAAGGCTCTGCCTGGCTTCACACACCTAGAAGGTGCTAGATTCACGTACTGGCCCGGAACAGGAATCCATATTCCAAGAAGAGAGCCCCAGAGAGGGCTGGAGAGGCTGGAGCCAATTCTCCAGAGCCACACTCTCCAGCAGAACTTTCCATAGTGATGGGAATGTCCTATGTCTGAGCTGTCCAGTGTGGGAGCCACTAGCCCATATCTTCAGCTTTATACCAGTGTTGTCATGAAATACAATTGCTAATATTTTTTTCATGGAGGAAGTGCTCACAAAGGC
Organism: Catagonus wagneri; assembly: GCA_004024745.2. Taxonomy (NCBI): domain Eukaryota; kingdom Metazoa; phylum Chordata; class Mammalia; order Artiodactyla; family Tayassuidae; genus Catagonus; species Catagonus wagneri. Next base: position 839,380 of record PVHT020000166.1, on the reverse strand, counting down.
TAAAGTAACTAGGGCCCTCGGAATTCGTAATGTGACCCAGGATGATGAACATTTGAAAGAAACAAAGGGCTTCCAGGGACCTGGGTTTTAAGGAAGAGATGGGACAAAATGGGGGATGATGAGAATGTGTTTTTTTTACGGGGCCTCCTCTGCCAAAGTCATTCATTTATTTAATATTTATTGAGGGCCTATCCTGTAAGGGCATTCTAGAACAGAGATCAAGACAGGTGAGGTCACTATTCTTGTGGGGATTGGATTCTATTGGCGGAGAGAGAGAGATGATAAATAAAAAAATATACACTGCCATCAGGTGATGAGAAGTGAGACGCCAGACAAGCTTAGAGGGTGACGGAAGGGGTGCATCCCCATGAAGTTCCCAAGCTCCCCAGGGCACAGTTTGAAAACTCCTAGGAGTCTAACCTCCAGTTTGTAAAGACGGGAAAAACTATGCCTCGAGAAGGGAGGTCACCTTGTGCTGTGTACTAGGTGGGGCACACCTGGAGCCAGAACCCAGTCTCCCTGTCCTGGGTGCTTCACACTGGCCAGGGTGCTCCCCCCAACCCAGCCCCCCTCCAACCCAGGGCTCCTCAGGAGCCCACAGAGCCAGGTTCTCCTACTCAGCACGCAGGGAAAGGAGACAGGCATCGGGGTCACACCTGCCCCGGTCCTGCCTCTGCTTTCTGCCTGGGGGCCTGGCTTCCTCTTTCTGCCAGGTTCCTTATATTTATGAAACGAGGCTAGCCAGTTACCTCCTTGGAGGATTTACTGAGATTAGGAATGCAAAGGATTTAGCGCATATGTTATTACTGTTATTATCCTCACTGTTGTAATAATGATAATATTATTACTATTACAGTTGGTATTCAAAAATGCCTGTGGACTGAGGGACGTATTCTCTGTATGTGTACAGACCCCCTTGCAGGAGCACCATTATACACTTATACACACACACACACACACACACACACACACACACACACCCTGTGGGTCTCTTTTACATCCCCCCTCTCCTTGCAATGATTGGTAGCAAAGCTCATGCAACAGCTTGAGCAGAATTCAAACAATAACAATTTCTGTTCCTGTCGCCTTTTCCCCATAGTGGGTGCAGAGGAGTCACAGATGTGACCTCATTCCGTTTGAAGGGGCAGAGGTCTGGGTGTGAGGTGGGGAGAAGAGGATGGGCCGTGGAAAGACATGGCAGAGAGTGGTGTGGACTCCACAACACTCCCGATCTCTTATTCTGCCACTGACATGCTGGGCTGAGCTCTCTGGGCCTCATCCATGGGACTTATCAAATGGAGCCATCCAGCACGGCTGCTCTGTCTATCCAGGAGCCAACAGACTACCTTCCTGGGAGCTAGCAGGCCTTGTGGCCCCCGTGAAGTGAGCCCTGTGCCTCTTACTGGCTCTGTGAAGCTGCTGGGACCGAAGCTTCTCTTTGTTCCTTGTGCATGAGACCGTCAGCTCCCCCCAGCCACCTGCGGCCACTGCCTGCCTCCAACTCAGGCAGCCCTGGGGGTGGGAAGGCTGCTGTCAGAGCCACCGAACAAGGAAGGTCATCTGCTCTTTGAACCTGAGCCTCTGTCTCTTCATATGTAAATGAGAAGGTAGTCATCAAGCTGCATTAAGACGCAGTGCCTCGGGGGATGGGCCCAGGGCCTCAGAGGTGAGCCGTCCCCGTAGCCACTGTGATGAAATGATTCCGGGACTGGAGCCCCCACTCCTTCGGTACCTCGGGGCCTCGGTAATGTATGAGTGGGCTCAGGTGGGGACCAAGCCGAAGAGCCCTGAGCAAACGCCCTCGTTTCGTGGGGCCTCCATTTGGCCACCAGGGCATTAGAACTAGTCCCTGCCTTGCTGCGAAACCCTCCACCGGGCTTTTGGCAAACGATGCTCCAAAGAAGGCGAGGGCCGGGGAACATGAAATGCTTACGGAGGCACCGGCAGTGGTCACAGCTGACGTTTACCGAACGGTTACCTCGTGCCAGGCCCTGCGGTCAGCCCTTGGCAGGCACTGTTGGTTTTAAGCTGGCCTAGGCCAACCCTGTAATTATCCTCATTTTGCCGATGGGATAAACGAGACTCAGAGAAGCTACCTAAGCTCCAGGTTCACACAGCTAGTTTGCGGCCAAGGCAAGATTAAAACTCGGATCGCTTGTGTGCCTGACAGCTCCCTGGCCTGCCTCCCCCTCTCCTCAGGCTGGAAAGAGCACGCGGCGGGGCGGGGAGGGGGGGTGTTTATAGGACCCGTCGCCCACCCCAGGGATTCTGTGGGTCCCCTCACATCAGCAAACACAGATTCTCAGCAAAGGCTTCATCTCCAGTCCGATCCCATTCCCTCTGGTCGAGCCCAGCCCAGCCGCTCAGTCCCTCCAAGTCCAATCCCCTCTGAGCAGGCGGCTTAGGACAGAGCTGGCGGCGGGCAGGCCTCGGCAGGTGGGACAAGACAGGCGGCTCCCTTCGCGGCGGCACCACTCCTGTTCCTGGCCCTGCCATGGAGCTGACTGAACCTGACCGTAGGGCCAGAGGCAAGAGAGGGGTTGGTGATGATTGGCCAACACCGAGGGGCATACTAATGAGATGCAAATGAGCCCCTGCAGGGGACTCCAGCTGAAGCCCCTGGGCTCTGTCCACACTGGTTCCTCTTCCCCGTGGTAGCTCTCTGCTCCCCCAACGCGGCACAGAACTCAGCGGAGCTGCTGGGCCTGCGGTGTTCTCACAGGCAGGACCGCCCATTGAATTGTACTAGGGGTTTCCATCACTGGGAATTCCCTAAGGGGGTGGGTGTAGGGGTTAAAAATACATATTCCAAGCCCCACCCCAGATCTGCCGAATCAAAATCCTTAGGGGTGGGGCTCTAAATAGATGTCTAACGAGTTCCCAGGATGATTTTTGCATGACTGGTGTTTGGAATCCGCTGAACATGGTAATTTCTTTCTTTAAGATCCTATGTTCTACCATCCCTTGTTTCAAAGCTGATATCCCATCTGTGGAGAGAGGGGTGGGGAAGTTAGGAAAAGATGGAAATCTTTGTGACCTTGTTAGGCTAGACGAGTGCTTCTGACATTTATGTCAGGGTGTTAAAAATCACAACCTCTGGAGTCTCCACTGTGGCGAAGCAGAAATGAATCCAACTAGGATCCATGAGGATGCGGGTTCAATTCCTGGCTTTGTTCAGTGGGTTGGGGATCCAATGTTGCCATGAACTGTGGTGTAGGTCACAGATGTGGCTTGCCTGCCTTGTTGCTGTGGCTGCGGTGTAGGCTGGCAGCTGTAACTCTGATTCAAGCCCTAGCCTGGGAACTTCCATATGCCGTGGGTGTGGCCCTAAAAAGCAAAACAAATTAAAAAATAAAAAATCACAGCCTCATCCTTAAGAAGTCTGATTTCTTCTCGGGGCTGTGGAGGAACTCGGGGGGGGGGGGCATGGTCTTCCCTGTAGATGGGGAACACTGGCCCCCAGGCAAAGCAGATGCGAGGTTATCTCTAAACAAGAGCGACAGGAGAGGGAAACAACAGGTTCGATTCCTGCTCCTAACTTTGACAGAGTCTCTGAGTCTGCAGATCTCTCTACTCATCAGCATCTCAAACCCCGGAGATATTGTTTATCTTCTTGTGCGCAGGTCTGTCTCCCAGATAGAGACACAGCCCTATGAGCCATGTTCTCCTTGCTGTAAACAGATCTGAACTGAAAATCGAAGGGTTCCGTGCACACATGCACACCTCACAGTCTAGCAAGTTTTAGGCAGATACACTGCAGAGGTGCATATCCATGTTCACGAAAGATTCACGCAAGACTGGTCAGAGCAGCACTATTTATAATAGCCCTCTACTGGAAACAGCCCACATGTCCATTAAGAGCAGATGGATAAGTAAATTGCGGTTTGGTCATACCCTGGAATACTATACAGCAAAGAAAATGAAAGTATTGCTCTAGGCAACAGTACAGATAAATACCCTTCACATAATGTGGGGTGAAAACAGCCATATACAAAAGACTACATACTGTGCTATTGCAACCTTATAAAGCTTTGAAATAAGCAAAACTCATCTATGAATTACATTAGGATAAATTACCCGTGGGCAGGGGGAGGGGGTGGTTAGTGACTGGAAGGGTCACAAAGAGGTTTCTGGAATGGTAGTTATGTTCTCTTTCTTTATCTGGGAGGTGGTCCATTTCTGGAAAGTTCATTGAGCTGGATACTTAAGGTTTATGCATTTTTCTGTAATGCATATTATACTTAAAATGTTTTCTAAAAGTGCTAGTAAAGGGCTTCAAAGAAGACTTTTAATAAAAGGAAAAGCATTTAAATAATAAAAGGGAACTCCAGGTGACTTCTGACTGTGGCAGATTCCATGGGACTTCATAGCTCTGGGATTGTGGGCTCTTCCTGCCCCAGGAACCAGGAAGGAGACAATTCTCAGAAACCAAGAGCTTGGGCGCCATGCCAGGCACACCAGGGCTGTGGAAAGATGATGCCTCAGCAGCTCCCTGTCCCCACCCCCGCACAGCCCACCCTCCACCAAACCGCAAGGACAATGGTAGACCACTTTCCACTGGGTTCCCAGGTTCAGCGGATTTCCAGTTCATTGGGGTTTGCTTCAATGCAGCATATTTTCTGTCCTCAGAACGGTTTTCTGGCCCATTATCTTCTCTGATTCCCTCCAAGACCCTACGTGTAGAGTGAGAAGTATTTCCATTTAATAGATGAGGAAGTTGAGGCCCCAAGATGGTGGGCAAAAAGACTTGTTCAAAGCTAGCAAAGGCTAGCAAGTGGCCCAGCCAGGACTCAAAAGCAAGGCTTCAGACACCAAATCCAACACTTCCTTAGCTATACCACAAGTGGAATCTTCCCAGTAATAGCAGTGCTGATGACAGTACCTATCAATTAGCGAGCACCTTCCTGGGGATTTCTCAGAGTCCTTCAGTAACCCAGGGAGGTAGGTACAATCATTTCATCCCCATTTTACAAATGAAAAACCTGAAAGGTCAGAAAGTCCAAGTGCTTTTCCCAAGGTCAATGGCTGGTAAGTATGGAGCATGGATTGGAAGAAAGGGTCTGGGTTGAGTCCAAGCTCTGAACCACTACTCCAGTGGTTCCCAAACCCAGCTGGACCTCACCTGGAGTTCCCTTGGAGCTTATGAAAGAAAATACGGATTCCCTGGCCCCACCCCCGAACCACGCATTCCAATGATGTAGACTTAGGATGGGGCTGAGAAATCTGTATTTTCAAAAACAGCCCAAGGCATTTGGGATGCTCAGCTCTAAACGAGGCTGCCTCCGAAATATGACGGTAAAAACAAAACACTTTAAAGGTAAAAGCTTAATTCAATTTAAAGGTAAAGTTAATGCTAAATTAACTCACTGAACCTCTCTAGTAATTAGAGTTCTCCTAACAGTGGTTTACCGAGAAAATATTCGAGAACAGCCCATTTGGTGGATGATAGCTATGCTTGGTGGGTGGGGAGTGGTCAGTGGCTGATAAGGGACACCTAGACGGTTCTTGGGGGACTGGTGATGTCCACCTTTTGATCTGGTTGCCAGTTTGCCACCATCTGCATTCACTTTCTGAAAGTTCATCAAGCTATAACATACAGTTGAAGCACCCTCTTTTTGAATGTTTACAAAAAGGGGGGAAAGGTCAGGCTGACCATTTGTCAGAGACACTGTAGAAGAAATATTTACATAGAGTTAGTTACATGAAAGATCCAATAGGGCTCACTTAATCATATGCTTCCAAGAGTTTGAAATTCTAGGATTTGAATTTTCCAAGATGCTTTGATTCTCTGAGTCAATTTCCAAGACCTCAGGAGCCCCCAAATCTGTAATAGTAGCTAACGTTTACTGAGCTCTTATTAGGTACTGACTGTTATGCTAAGAACTTAATGTGGATCAGCTCACAGCAGCTCTGTGAGGTAGATAGCGTTATCCAGCCTGCAGCCCTCAGAGAGGTGAAATGATGTGACCAAGGTTACAGAGATGGAAAGCAGCAAAGCCAGGACCAGAACCTGAGCACCCTGGCTCCAGAGCTGGGGTGCCCAACTCTGGCGCCATATTGGTACCAAGCTCCGCCACTTCTCAAGGCCAAGTTCTAAGCATCTCAGTGATGCATTTTGCAGCGTCTTGCTATGCATTTGCTGGGAGGACTCAGAGGGAAGGGGATGCTGCAGGAACAGACAGCAGCTCTGACCTGGGACACGTGAGCACTTGCGGGCCAACACGCTCACACACGCTGACGTTACTCCACAGCTGGCATGTACAGTCCTGCTCAGCTTGCACCAAGGCCAACTGCTGTGGGCACTGGATCTGAACGGGAACTGGGAACTGGAGAGTTCTCCTATGTGGGCTCGCCCCCAGCCATGGGGGTGGACCGCTGCTGTTTACCTGCCACTCCAGGTCCCCTTGCAGGGGCCCCACCAGTCTCAGGAATGGAGAAGGACACAGGAAGTGGGGCAGGGGGAAGTGTTTCTTTCTTCTGCAGGCTCTGAAGTGGAAAATGCTTAAGGCATCACCTCTTTGGGGAGGTAATCTGTCAATCAGTGGGTAATGGTGGATGATCAGGCCCTGTGATTGGCCAAGGGAGAGACAAATAAGATATCTTCACCCTCTGCTCTGACCTGCAGCCACGTGCAGCCATGGCACTCTTGGACTTAAACTTCTTCAGCAGGGTCCTCCAGTGTTTACAAAATAAAAGTCACACTCCTATGATGATTTCATGAAGTCCCTATGGTTTCAAGATATATCAGGAAAAATTTTCGGATGCAGTTATATATCTGGGATTTGTTTCAAAAGAATCTGGTGAGGGAAGAGTTGGTAGAGGTGTAGAGGGAATGTAATTATCGAAGCCGAGTGATGGGTTTTTTAATATTATTCTGCTTGCTACTGAATATTTACATACTTTCCTTTTAAAAAAAAATGCACAAATTATATATATATATATATATATATAACATATACACACATATGTATTATATATACACATTATATCTAGTATGTATAATGTTAGATATATACATATGTATATTATATCTAATATATATTACAGACACACACATACACACACACACATATCTTTTTTAAGCCATCCTCCTTGGGCTGGCACACACAGCCTTTAATGACCTGGCCCCATCCTGCCTTTCAGAGCATGTCTCCAAATACTCCCTACCCAGTCGATAGTTTCCTGCACACACATGCAATTTTCTCTTAACTGCTGTGCTTTCGCATATGCTACTTTCTCTTTCTGAATTGCCTTTCCTACTTTTCTGTCTTAATTTAAGCCTTATTCAGTCTTCAAAACCGATGGTCAGTCCCAGCTCCTTCTAGAAGTTTCCTTCCCTGACACCTTAACTGGGCTAACTCTGGCTCCACGGGGGCCCCCTGCCCAGAGGCGGGGGCAGTTTGCTACCCACCTCAAAGTATTAAACCATTGACTTCTGGGCCTGCCTCCACCAGCTGTGGATCTTTGGGGGCCCGACCCATTCTGAGCACTAAGTGTCTATTGAACTAAAGATCTGTTGAGAAAACAGAAGCTGTGTGACTGAAAAGAAGTGGCTTAGCTTTTCTGAGACTCTATTCATGTCCACACTGAAAACCACAATAGCAACAACAAAAAGAAGCGGCGGAGGATAATGACTGCTGGCCTGCAGTGTGGTTGTGCAGAGCCGAAGAGAAGGTTTAGGGGACGCAGTCTAACCTGGTGACATTGAGGGGCTCAGTAAATCAGAGTTCTCTTTTTCATGTTGAAATTCCACACTCCGGGCTGTGTATCAACCCAGGATACCATCACAAACTGGCTATTGATTTCAGGTAAATCATCCAAAATCTGTGGTTCCTCCTGTAAAGTGGAGCCAGTAACTCTTTTTTTTTTTTTTTTTTTTGGCTTTCAGGGCTGCAGCTGTGGCCTATGGAAGTTCCCAGGCTAGGGGTCAAATCGGAGCTGTAGCTGCCGGCCATAGTCACAGCCACAGCAACACCAGATCCAAGCTGCTCCTGTGGCGTACACCACAGCTCGTGGCAATGCCAGATCCCCGACTCACTGAGCAAGGCCAGGGATCGAAATCGCATCCTCATGGATACTAGTCTGATTCGTTCCCGCTGCACCACAACGGGAACTCCCAGAGCCAATAATAAACAGAGATTTTGGCCAACTCCTGAGGACCCTCTCAGTTGTAGTTACAGATACCTGCTGACTTGCTGGCAATGGCGATGGAATGGTGTGTGGTTTGTGTGCGTGCATATGTGTAAGAGAGAGAGAGAGGGAGGGGGGAGAGAGAGAGAGAAAGAGAGAGAGGCAGGGACAATGTTGGTGGGTGTTGGAGTAAGGGTCTGATTGATGTCCCCTGTCCCCTGAGAGACATCCGTTTGGGATCCATTTGTTGTTGATCCCAAATTGCCTCCAGGGAATGTGGGGACAGTTCACTGGCCTCTGAGGCTGACCACCCACAGAGGAAACGGGACTTCCGAGCTGGGTGAGGCAGAAAGGTGAGCAGATCCTGGCCATGGCCCTGCCCTCCCCACTCACTTGCTGTGTGACCCGGCCCAGTTAGCAGCCTTCTCTATGGAGGCGTCCACATCCCTACCTGTCTGATTCCATGATCTCCAGGGACCCCCCTACTCTTATCTCGGATGGGGCTGGACTAACGCTTAGCCACTCAGCGACAGTTCTCATATATGACCTAGAAGTGAAGACTCATTCATTCTCTCAACAGATATGCAATGAGCTTCTTTTCTGTACCAGGCGCTGTGCGGACACGGGTGCTGGAGCAGCGAGCGACGCTTAGCGGGAGGGACCATATCAAACATAATATACACAAATAACTACAGTTGTGATCTCTCTTAGGAGGGAACACTTTAGAGTGCCGTGACATGATTTTCACCCCAGGGGAAGCAGAGACGAGCCAATTAAGTGATGACCGTCACCACCATAAGTGAGGCCCTGGGCATGACGTGCAGTCTTCCGTTTAATGTTCACATCAATCCCTGAGAAAAGGACTATGATTAGCCCCATTTTTTGAAATGAGGAGATTGAGGAGTAAAGAAGTTAAGGCCCAGGTCAGACAACCAATAATATCCATTATAAATGTAAGCATTAGTACCATCTGTCATAGAAACAGTAGCATTGAGTTTCTGAGTTAGCTCAGCTTGTGCTGTGGACCCAGGAGGCACAGGAAGCTTCCAGAGGCTCTGCTTACCTGCTGCCGAAGGAACCAGAAGGCAGGGCCTAGCCGGCTTGTACAAGAAGGTTCCTGACTGTGCCAACCCCATCGTCCCCAGCACATACTGGTTTTCTCTAAGGCTGCCCACATTCATAGCTGGCCCCACAGCCTGTCGTGGGGAAGGACAACCTCCAGGTGGAGGTGAGTTCAGTGGTGCCGGGGAAGAGCGTACAGGCAGCAAAGTGTGGTGGCGCAGCTCACGGAGGCCGGGGCAGAGGGGGCCTGGCAACCCCTCCTGGAGGCAAAGCCCCAGCACAGCTGACACCTAGGGTCTAGAGAGCGTCATTGTCCTTCTGGGTCTGGTTTCCAGGAGACCACGAAAAGGCATGGAAACAAGGGCGTTCTGGGGAGACCTTGAATCTTTCCAGGTCCTGCCCATTTTACAGATGAGGAAACTGAGACCCAGAAAGCTTGTGGTAGAGGGGGCCTTGCTGTTTCACTCCACCATGCTAGCCACCTCATGGGCTCGGCCCTTTCCTGCCAGGAGCATAACCTGTGCTCCACGGAGAGCCCCGAGGGGGACCCAAGCTTGCCTCCTCCTGCACCAGGGGATGCTGGGTTCCAGAGCTTCCTCAGCTGCAAAATGCAGACAATCCTTTCCCTTCCATCTACCCAGCAGCCTTGTTGGGGGAAATCATTCCCAATGGATCTTAACAATTATCCAGCCACCTTTACTGAAAATGTAGGAAACTAGGCCCAAAGCAGTATGGAAGCATTTTAGGCTATACCGCCTGTGGGTTGCAAGGACACAAATAATGAAATTCTCTTTTCCCTCTGCCTGCTTGGAAAACTCCACATTTTCAAACGACCATGCAGCTCAGCCCCATCCCCAAACACAGGAAGCATCGGGCGAGTACCAGCTGTAATAATAACTGTTCACACTTTCTGCATGGAGGGCACCGTTCACCTGCCCAGGCTCAGCCCACCTCTCGGTAAAAGGAGCTGAAGGCTTAGAAATGCTGCATCTTGAGCTGCTTCTCTCCCTCCCTGCTCTGTTCTGAGCCCAGGTCTCGCTCCTGACGCTGTGTACCTGAGGACAGAGACAGCCTTTCTGAGCCCTCAGCAAACCTCGGTACAACAATACTCCCCGTGACCCTGCACCGGCCCCAAGTGGAGGCCTGAACTCCGGCCTCGTGGCTGCGTTCAGTGTTCCACTCCAGCTCTCCAGCCTGCAGAGATATGCATTGGATTCGGGCCTCCCCCAACGAGCTGCTCCCACTCCCCTCACCCCACCCCAGTGCTGCCCCTGGTGCCTCTCAGACTCGCCGCCTTTCCCTGCCCTTGGAGGCAGTGAGCACCCCATCTGACAGCCGGGAAAGCTGAGGTTCTCACCCGGTGCCTCTAAAGAGTGGCACGAGAGCCGGGGCCAGCCAGGTTATCTGACTGTCCCTGAGCCCTCCCTTCCTCCCGCCCCTTCACCAGGTGGTCTCATTCGTGGCAGGGAACCCTGTGCCCCCTGGACACGCACAAGAAGCCAGCCCCTCTCCGCTCCCTGGCCCCATCCCTTCCCCCTAAAAGCACAAAAGAGATGGTCTCCGCGTTCCCCTTGCAGGCTCATCCCCAGAAAACTCAAGCATAGAATTTTTCCTTCTTCCAAGAAAAGGAATCCAACTTTGCACACATGCAGATATGACCTGGCTCCTCCAGGAGATCAAAGTCCTAGCCCCGGCCCCCGGCTCGGGCTAGCTCCCCCTCTGGCTTCATTCATGGTACCCAGGTGACCCAGGGCCCAGGTGTCCCTGTCCTGCCCCCGCTGTGCCTGCCCCAGCCACCTCCTGGTTCTGTCCCCACCTTCCAAGAGCCCCTGCTCGCACTCGCGGGCCAGAATGGATCAGCTTTGCGACCCCCTCCCGCTAAGGTCTCCTCCTCCGGCAGTTCCTACCTGTGCCCTTTAGGTGGGGGAGGGTGCCCCGGGCGTGGGCCGCTGGGCTGGAGCCCCTCTGCAGGCACCAGGCTGACAAGCGCGCGGGGAGGGAACTGCGGAGCCGGAGCCGGCGACGCGGAGCAAGAAGGCGCACACTCAGAGAGGCTGCCCAGAAAGTTGGAGTAGGTGTGTCCCAGCCCAGGAGGAGGAGGAGGAGGGAAAAGGAGGTGGGAGAAGTGAGGCGGACCGTCCCCTCCTGCCAGCTCTCTGTCTCACGGAGCAGGAGGGAAGGAGCCAACTGGTTTGTGGCCCAGAACTCATGGTGGGGGATCAAGGCATGGAAAATGACTGCTGGAGAGTGGCTGAGAAACCAGGCTCCTCGCCACCTCCCCTGTGGCTTTTCCAGAGGGATAAACTGAGGCCACGGACAGGTAGTGCTTGCCCGGGGATGCTCAGAGGCAGTGAGGGCGCTGGGAAAGGACCCGCCTTGATCAGCTCTCTGCGGGTGTTCTCTCCTGTCCTCCCCCACACGGTGGATCTGACATGCACAGCCATTCACCCTGCCTTTAAGGTCTGGCTCAGGACCCCAGTGCAGTCACCTGTCAGCTCGGGAACTTTGGGGGGGGCGTTACTGGTCTGAGCCTCAGTGTCCTTTTGGATGGAGAAAGAATAACTTCTACCCCGTGAGGTTGGTATGAGGATTAAATGAGATGAAGGTGGAAGGAAGGCAAGGCACTTAGCAGAGAAAGTCCCCCATAAAGGGTAATTCTTTTGTGTTATTAGCTGTGACTTCTTCCTTAAGTGACTTAACCTCTCTGAGCTCTGGCTTCCCTGGCTGTGAAATGGGCTAACAGGAATGCCTGCTTCATACGGTTATGCAAAATTGTGAGACAGAGAATGCGTGTAAAGTGCAAAGCATAGTGCCTGGCATCTCTTTTTCGGGCGCTTGTACAGGGCCCTGCGGACGTGGAGGTAAATGAAATAATTCCTGCCCCACGGAGCTGAAAATGGCTCTGTGACCATCCCGTTGAATCCCCGCCATCTCCCTGCAGGACTTGCAGCCTCTCTACGGCTTCTCTGGCAAATGAGTGAGTCTTTGTTTGCATACCTTCAATTACAGGGGACTCATTACCTCTCCCAGCAGTCAGTTCTGACTCGTGGTAGTTCTACCTGATGTTCAGCTGAGCAGCAGCCCTTGAACTTGCTTGGTAAATAAGAATTCTACATATCTTTTGTTGTTCTTCTTGTTGTTGTCACTTTCAGAGCCACACCTGCGGCATATGGAAGTTCCCAGGCTAGACGTCAAATTGGAGCTGAAGCTGCTGGCTCACACCACAGCCACAGTAATGCCAGATCCGAGCCACATCTGCAACCTACACCACAGCTCACGGCAATGCCGGATCCCTGACCCACTGAGTGAGATCAGGAATCAAACCTGCGTCTTCATGGATACTAGTCGGATTCATTCCTGCTCTGCCACAATGGGAACTCCCTACATATCTTTATTTTACTGTTATTATAACTTTGTGACTCAAGGCAAATGATGTCAACTTGCTAAGTCTGTTTCCTCATTTGTTCAGTGGGCTCAAAACTGCTGAGGCCACTCGGAACAGAGCTGTTTCCTCTGTCTTGTGACAAAAGCTGAAGCCTGGTTCTATGGCTGGGATTTAGTTTTCTAGAAGTTCAGGCTGGACCCTTGGAGAAGCAGAACTATTAAGGAGCTGGTCTTGTTGCTTATGGAGGAGTAATGGGGCTCCTGGCAGTTTCCCAGCTCTCAGGAGATACCTATTCATGGAGTGGCTGTAGTCACCATGAGCCATGCCCTTAGGGATCTGCCCTTGGCATCGGTGTGACAGATGACACAGTGTCAAGCAAGCCACTGCCACATGTTGCCCAAGATGTCCAGAGGGACCCCCTACCAGGAAGAACCTCCCAGGTTCCCCTCCTCCGAGCTGTGTGGGAGGCCTCAGGGTCTGGGGCATGAGGGGACTGCTGTGATCAGCTCCAGGGGGAAGGCTAACCTGGAAAATTATCCACTTGGCTGACGGCCACCCAGGGCTCTGCGTCGGGGCCGGTTAGGCATTAACCCGAGGAGAGTGACCGGGCGGCTCCATGAGCCTTTGGCTAGTCATGTGCAACTATCTACCTTTGGGCTCCCCATCCTGGCCGAGGCTGGCCTCCGGGCTGTCCAGCGCAGGGACTGTCTGCAGCCTGGGGGTTGGAGGGGGATGGGTTGCTGAACCCCAGGAAGCTGCTGACCTCATCCATCCCCTCGTCTCCCACTGCCTTGCCACTCCTGACCCAGGCCCTGATCCTCCTCCCTGCTGGCCCCAGGACCTAACTGGGGGACTCTGCCGGCCTCTAGTCTCCCAGGGAACTCGCACCCCTCAGCATCCCCCAAGCAGGCTTGGCAACGTCTCACTCTGGAGCCCCGGCTCACAGCTTCCCAGACATCTGAAATGGTCCCTATCCACCTTGGTACAGCCGGGATGCCAGCTTTTCTCTGTGAGCTCCCCCAGACCGTGGCCCTGACCCGAGTGAGAACTAATAATAATGACAATAATGATGATTCCTTTAGGTCAGCCACTCGTTGCGGCACTCTGCGGGGATATCTCATTTCTCTGCCCACCACCGGAGTGGATTGAGCGCTGTTATCTTTCTCTAGTTTTCAGTTGAAGAAACTGAAACTCAGAAAAGCTTTAATTACTTGCCCAAGGTCACCGGTCTAGACAAAGCTAAGTTGCAAGCCCGGCTCTGTCTGGACCGCTTAGCCCCTAGGCTGCACGGCCCGGGCTCTCGCCTTCGTGCCGCAGGGCTCTGGCCGCCTGTGTGCCCCTCCGCTTGGTCATACTTGTGTGTGCCTCTCTCGGCGCAGCCTCCCGCCCCTTTCTGATTGAGCTTCTCGCGGATGGATCTCTGTGTAACCCAGGGGTACCCAATCGAGGCCGCGCAGTGGCACCACCTGGAGAGATTCTCCAAATCCTGACGCCCAGGCCCCATCCAAGACCAGTTACATCAGAGTCCCTGGGGAGTGAGCCCCGGGGCATCAGTGTTTCCTAGAACCGTGTCAGCCACGTGGTAGGCATTAAAAAGAACGACATCTGATCCTGAATGCCCTGCCTGGACCTCAGTTTCCCTACCTCACTGAAGCAGTTGTCAAACTCTGATCTTTAACATCTAGCTCTTATGTTCTAAAGCTCTGATAGTCTCTCTCTCTCTCTCTTTTTTTTTTTTTCCTTTTTACAGCTGCGCCTGCAGCGTATGTAGGTCCCCAGGCTATGTGTCAAATCGGAGCTACAGCCACTGGCCTATGCTACAGCCACAGCAACCTGGGATCCGAGTTGCCTCTGTGACCTACACCACAGCTCACGGCAACACGGGATCCTTAACCCACTGAGCAAGGCCAGGGATTGAGCCCACATCCTCAGGAACACTATGTCAGGTTATTAACCCGCTGAGCCGCAGTGGGAACTCCTAAAGCTCTAATGTTTTTGACATAGGGTATTGTCTTGTCTAAAAAAAGATCTAGCAGGGCGTCACTGTCCACCCTCCTACTTGACAGGAAAGCCGGACTCAACCCTGTGGCTCGAGTGAGCACTGCCTTCCTCCCTCCTGGGTTTTCCTTTCTGGAACAATCGACCACATTCGCCGTGTGGTCAAGAGATGAGGGACTTGAGCTACGATGAAAATTCGAACCCAATGGCAAATTTCAGGGTGTCCATGGAGTCTAGAAGCACAGATAGTGTTATTTTCATTTTTAAAAGACTGTGCCCGACTGGTTCCTTCTGGGGCAGGTGAAAGGCTCAGGTTAAGTCACTGAACATCGCAGACGCGAGTTGTGAGAGACAGCCCATCACAGACGCGTGTGCAGGACTGACTGACGGACATCCTGGTTGGCCCGGTTCGGAGGGGCGTGCAGGGATGTGGGAATTTCAGTGCTAGAACTGGGATGGTTTCAGGGAAGTGGGAAGCCTCCGTCACCCTAAGGGAGGGGACTGCTGCCTTACTGCCCCAAGAGAGTCACATACCCTGAGAAGGTTCAGAGTGAGTGTAGAAGACCAGTCTGGAGGAAGATTCAGTTCACGGCGACAGTTGGCTGATGGACTGGTTACAGTGAGGCAGTGTGGTCAATGAACAGGAGATGTACGCTGTCATTTTCAGGGCTGGGGTCCCTTCTGTCATGCTGCATTCTCCCCAAGCAGGGTCACATACAGTAGGACGGGAGTGGGTACAGAGCAGGGACCCTGGAGTCCAGGTTGTGGCCCTGTGGACAGGTAGGTCTCCAGAGGGCTCTCTGGCTCTCAAAGGGACATGATGCCTTTAAGGAGGATGAAGTCATCAGGGGACGAGGCCACCTGGCTCCGTAAGGGCTGCAGCCTGCAGCGAAGAGGAAGAAACAGAAGGTGGGAGGCAGGTGGGCCGTGGGGGCCGAGCAGGACACGTCAGCTCTGTGGCTGACAGACGGGACCCAGCAGGAGTGGGAACTGCCAGCCCTGGCGTTGCCTGGGGTGCCCGGGAATGTAATCAAACACTCAGCAGACCTGCTGGCCATGGGCATCTGGGCACCACCAGGCCCTCCAGCTCATCCTGACCCCCCGCTGGCAGTTCTGACAGGCTCCTGCCAGGAGAAGTGTCCTGCCTTGTTGGTCAGGCCGGTGCGAGTGAGCTCATCGGCTCAATCCAGCCCTCCGTCGGCCCGCTCCAGGCTGGCGCTGGTGGGTGGGACTGGCACCGAGAGCTCCTGGAGCCCAGTTGGCTGGTTCAATGGCTTTGGTTAGAAAGCCTTGGAGGTGGGGAGCCACTCTGAGGACGTGAAGCAGAATCTCTGATGCAATGCCCACCCTTACCTGTTCCCAGATGGGGGCTGTGATATGGCCCCGAGAACCAGTATCCTTCCCATGTCCCCCTCTCTGCAGCTACGAACCACATTTCCAGTGTCATCTCCCATGTCTCCCTATTTTTCCTTTCTTTTTCTTTCTTTGTTTTTTTTTTTTGGGGGGGTGCCGCACCCATGGCATATGGAAGTTCCCAGGCTAGGGATCGATTTAGAGCTGCAGCTGCCGGCCTACACCACAGCCACACCAATGCGGGATCCAAGCCGTGTCTGAGAACTACACTGCTTGTGGCGATGTTGGATCCTGAATGCACTGAGTATGGCCAGGGATTGAACCTGCATCCTCACAGACACTCTGTCAGGTTTGTAACCCACTGAGCCACAAAGGGAACTCCCATTTCTCCCTGTTGTATAGTAAAAACACCAATAACAATTGTGGTGAATATATAAATAGCTGATATTTGTTGTAATTTGTTCAGTACTAGGCTGAGCTTCATCTCCTCTGATCCTCAGACAGATCCTACTGATGAGCTGCTACTAGCATCACGCTCATTTTGCAGAGCAAGGAACTGAGATTCAGAGTTTTAAGTGATTTGTCCAAGGTCGTCATCATCTTCAATGGCAGAGCCAGGATTTGAGCTAAGTTGCTGTAGATTGAAAACCTGTGCTCTTAGCCTCCACGCTACCTGATACTCCAATCCAATCAGAATGTAGAGCCGTGGGCGTGCCACGTGCATCTGGAAAGGCCCCACTCTTGAGTCAATGCTCTTCTGTCTCTGTCTTACAAATCTCATTTTTGAATAAGGTTCCCCATTGTCATTTCACACTGGGCCATGCAGAGGAGGTAGCCAGTTCTGCAGATCAGCCAGCCTCAGCCCAGCGCCCTTCACTTGTTCATGCTGGGTCTCTACCCCGATTGCCATCCCGTCAGGGCAGGATACCGCTGTGTGGCCCTCCCCCAGCTGTACCTGTCGGGGGAGTGAGACGCAGGCGGAGGTTCGGACTTGAGGTTAGACAGTTGGGTTCAAACCCAGCTCTGCCTTCTTGCAGCTGTGTGTCACTGAGCAAGTTACTTAACCTCTCTGGAAAGTAGTTTCCTCATCTGCTAAATGGGGCTGGCAGTGGCAGTGGCCAAAAGGGGATCTTATCTTGCAGAGGTTGTCTGCAGTAAATAAAGTGATGAATTGGTTTTTTTTTTTTTTTTTTAGAAAAGGTGACTTTCTCCATCAGTTTGGTGTCTATTTATCTATGAATTTCCGATAGCTCTTCATATGATGCTAATGAAATGTGACAGATGCAGAGGATGGAGAGATGTGAAATTGTTTGGCAAGTGCCAAAATACCGCATGTGTAAAAAGAAGGACATGATTATAGACGGAGAAACTGAGCCCTCGATCAATGCCCTGGGCTGCTCAGGGCCCCACCGGCCCCCCTTCCTCAGTTGCTAGGGGGCTTAGGTCCTGCTGGGTCACCTCAAGGCCAGCAGGGCAGAGGTCCCTGGGAGCAGGAGTCTGCCCTCGCTGCCCGAATTCCAGAGGCTGTTCAGGCAGCGGGGCCAGCCCTCTCTCCCTTGCAGCCACATTCCAGGCATTCTGCCCAGGAGAGGAAGAGGCTGGCCCCGAGGGAGGAAATCCGGAACCACTAGACAGGGAGCGGCAAGGAGAGAGGTCTGCTGGGGAGCGGCACTGCCGGCCACTCTAGATTCCTCAGCACTGCAGGCCCTGCTCACAGGCCGGACCTCAAGCCACCAGAGGCCCAAAGCTCGGGGAGTTTGCTCAGGGGACTAAAAAGACTAGTAGCACAGTGGTTTTCTAACTTAAGATTTTGTAAGAATCATGGAAGCATAGAGGGATGAGGTTGTTAAAAAAATGCAGGTTCTGGGCCCCAACCCCCACTCCCCATCACAGAGGAGCCCAGAATTCTACATATTTTTTTAAGGGCCACACTGGCAGCATATGGAAGTTCTCAGGCTAGGGTTCGAATCTGAGCTGTAGCTGCCATTTTGTACCTGAGCCTCAGCCACACAGGATCTGAGCCGCGTCTGCGACCTACACCACAGCTCGTGGCAACGCCGGATCCTTTAACCCACTGAGCGAGGCCAGGGATCTATCCTCATGGATACAAGTCAGGTTCATTACGGCTGAGCCAAGATGGGAACTCCCTACATTCTTAAATGAGCCTCCAGTGGGAGCCTCTGCCCCTGCTGGAAACAGGAGGACCTGGGAAATCCAGAAAGGGAGAGGGGCTGAGAACAGGGTGGCTCAAAGAAAAGTTAGAAAGGCGGGCAATATTTCCTGCCATCCCCCACCATCATCCTGTGTCCCTTCCCTTACAGAGGCCGCTAGCTAGCCCGGCTCAGTGGCACACCCAGCCCCAGCCGTTAACTCTGCCTGTGGACATCCATGCCCCGCCTCCATTTCCACTCTCCTGGTGGCTGTGCTTCTTGTGTCTCGTGTACAAGAGAGCACCGTGGAGGAAAACATCCTGGGCTCAAGTCCCAGCTCAGTCGCCACCGTGCTGTGTAGTCTTAGGTAAACTCCTTACCCTCTCTGACTCTCAGCTTACTCGTCAGCACGATGATGGGACGAAACCAGCTTTTCTCAAAGTGTAGTTCATGGGTCAGCTCCATAAGAGGCACAGAAACTTCGCTAAAATAGCAGATTCTCAGACTTCCGGCTGACCAAATGGGTAAAAAATAAAGATTGTAGAAATCTTTAAGTGTTGCCCTTACACAAATCAGACATGGTATCTTTTCCTTCTCAAATAATAAAACATTACATTTAAAGCTAGAATCCTCTATGTGCCCCCCCACACAAGTACACTCTCCAAAAGCAAACAGTATAAATCATTTAGATGTGTACCCTTTCTAGATTCTTAATTCATACATAAATATAGCAATATTCCTATTATAGCAATAGGAAGGCATTTGGGGGTTTTTCTTTGAGGTGGTGGGGTGGGGGTTGTTAAAACGGTGTGTTGTATGTCATGCTGCAACGTTTTCCCTTAATGATATGTCTTGGGGTCTTCGATGGGTACCCATAGTTGCACCCCAGGCTTGGAGGCCATTCTGGGGCTCACTGAAGTTTGAAAACCTCTGAGCGATATAAACTGTGACATCACATCCTAGGTGTCTGACGTCAGCATAGGGTAGGGACAGGAAGAACGGGGATATTTCCAGGAATGAGGGAAAGTCCAGCCTAATTAGAGTGTCCTTGGCGCTTGGAGCTGGACTCCATCGCTCAGATATCCTGAATCAAGGGTGTGGTGCTCTGGGTCCAGCTAGGGTCCCCTGCCTCCCCAGTCACCCTGATGTCCTCTGTGCGGGTGAGGCTGACTTTGGCTTTCCCGGCCGCCTGGAAGCCACCTCCCCGCGGCTCTCGACAGCGGCTGGCTGGTTTGACTTGGTGAAGCCACCTGGGGTTTCCCAATACCTCCTCTGGACCTTCAAGCACATGCCATCTGGCTCCGCGGTAGACTCAGGAGCCATCTGGGTCCAGAGTAGTGACGTTCTCTGGTTCTGTCCTCAGGGTTCTGTCACAGCTGTGGGAACTTGAGGACGCCTCTGTCCTCAGAGCTTCCCTCTCCCCACCTGTACATAACGTCCTCATTCCTCTCCATGCCAAGCAAGAGCACGCAGCAAGAAAAATCATGCGAGACTTATTGAGTGGGAGTTCCCGTTGTGGCGCAGCAGTTAACGAATCTGACGAGGAACCATGAGGTTGCGGGTTCGATCCCAGGCCTTGCTCAGTGGGTTAACAATCCGGCGTTGCCGTGAGCTGTGGTGTAGTTTGCAGACGCGGCTTGGATCTGGCGTTGCTATGGCTGTGGCTTAGGCTAGAAGCTGTATCTCCAATTTGACTCCTAGCCTGGGAACCTCCATATACCCCAAGCACGGCCCTGAAAAAAGGAAAGAGAGAAAGAAAGAAAAGACTTATTGAATGAATAATAGTTGAAAAGTCCCTTCCAACTGCCAAGGACCACAAATTCCAGCCAACAGGTGTGAACAAAAGACATAGTGTGTGTATAGCCCTAGATGGGGACCTGAGGGCAATGGAAGCCTGAAAAAGACATGGTCCTTGCCCTTGCGTTACAAACAGCCTAGCGGGGGTCCAGTGGTCCAGTCAGTCACTACTTCCCTGGAGTCTAGCATGGGGAGGGGTGGAAGCGATTCGGGGCAGTCATGGAAGGACAGGGGTCAGCTCACCAGCGAACCGGGGGTAGTGCAGTGAGGAGACAGGCGAGTGGAGATTGTGGCCACACAGGTTAAGGGTCCTGAAAAGTCAGAGGAGAAAGCGTTCAGAGGGAAGATGGGGTGTGTGGTCAGTGGAAGCAGGAAATGCAATGAGGGAGAGTGTGACGCATGGCAAGCTCAATAAATGGTTGCAATAAGCAGATTGTAATAGACACCAAATTGTGTTAAGTGGATAAATAGAAATAGATGATTATATTAAATAGATGACAGAAATGAGCAGATGAAAGTAAGCTAGTGCCCAGTTGGATGGCCATGTGGTTTGATGGATGGATGGATGGATGGATGGATGGTTGATGGGCAAACGGATGAGCAGGCAGAGAGACAGATATTCTTATTCTAGGATCTTTGGATGTAGGCTCCAAAGTCCAAACCTGGATTTGGGCCCTTCTGCTTACTGACTCCTACTAGCTGTGTGACTATGGGAGTTTAATGTTGGGAAAAAAAAAAAAAGCGATAATCAGTCCAGAAAGTTTATGAGAATTGCCTAAAACAGACGAGAAGGAGCACTGCATAAAGCGCATGTAAGAGTCAGAGGACGTTGGTTCTAAGCAAAATGTAGAAGGCTTCTCTGTCCTAGATTCACATATAGGGCAACGCAAGAGGTTCGGGACTGGTACATGTAAGTGGCTGGTGGAGGAGCAGGTGCAGAAGCTGGACCGTGTATTACACAGCGGTAGTCCTACTCCATCAAGTGACCGCTGAACAAACCAAGGACCCGATGTTTGGGGACTGTTGAGGTCAGTGTCTGGCTTTAGTCACCTTGTCTCAGAATATCGCTCCTCCCTACACAGTGCCTTCTGCCATGATGCTCAGCCCTGCTTCCCTCTTCAGAATCACCTTGATTACGCAGCCTCAGGTGTAGTGTCCAGAGTCCACCAATATGAAAATCACTTGGATGCCCACTGGCAAGTGCAGATTCTGGGGTCCCATGTCCATCCTCTACATCAGAGTCCACTGATGTGCCCCAGCTGAAGATACTGGCTTGGTACCTTGCACACAGTAAGTCTTCAACAAGTGTCGGCAGCTATTGCTGTTTGCCTAGGTTCACTGGCTGATGTCCCAGTGGCAGGAGTGACTGTTCCAGTACCCCTGGCACTGCCTCCTGCCCAGAGACAGAGAAATGGCCCAAATGACCTCTCCATGGCCCTGGGTTCTGAGATGGCAGACTTCTCAGCAGCTTTGGGACGCAAGCCTCTCCAATTGCCTGAGGATTTTGAACTAAGCCCTCCATCTTCCACCAGGCTGCTGGAAAACCCAGGGATGAGGGAGGCCTAATGGAGACAAGAGGTTCTTGCTTCTCCTCCCATCTGCCTGCTGCCCAGATGGGGGCCACTTTAATGCCTATGCTGAAGTCCCGGGGTGGAGCCATGGGGGCTTTGCAGGAGCTGCTAATTACCCACAGGAATCCTGAGTTGTTTAGAGCAGTTGTTCTGGGGCCTTGCCGCTCCCTGGACTCGCCTGTGGAGCTTTACAAAGTCTTGTTATGTGGGCCCACCCCCAGAGATTCTGAATGTTTGCAAGCCTGGGCATTGGCCTGTTAATTCTCATAGGTGATGCCAGTGTGGAGCCAAGGCTGGAAGCAATGCCTAAAGGACCCCTCTCTGGGGACTTGCTATGTTTCCCAGCTGGAGCGCTAAGCCTTGAATCCCCACTTTCCAGATGGAATAAATGAGACTTAGAAACGTAAGACATCATGCCCGAGAGCCCACGGTATGTTTCTTAAAAGCCACAGAAGCCAGCCCAGCCTAACTTACGCAGAAGGGGAGCTGAATCCACAGTGATGAGCGACACAGAGAGTGAGAGCGGAGGGTTCATGGTAGAACTCCCAAAAGGCAAGAGCCAGGAGTGGATGGGCAGTCCACACAGGCCTCACCGCCAGGAGGACCTCCTGCCCTCCCCTGTGTGAGCCGGTCCTCTCAAGATCCAGACTGCTGCCGGGCCACTGGGCTGGCTGAGCTGGTGTCCCCTGCAGGGTTGGGACAAGGGCGAGGCTGACCCCACACTTTGGCCTCCCCAAAGGACGACTGGGATGCTTTGAGCGAAAGGAGAGGAATGGACACTGGGCGAGTGAGAATATAGGTGCCTGCTCTCAGGCTTTAGAGCAGAGCAATTAACAGTGTGACTCTGAACAGACTTGTGATTGCCAAGGGGGAGGGGAGAGGGAGTGGGATGGATGGGGAGTTGGGGGTTGGTAGATGCTAACTATTGCATTTAGAATGGGTAAGCAGTGAGGTCCTGCTGTACAGCACAGGGAACTACATCCAATCTCTTGGGACAGACCGTGGTGGAAGACAATATAAGAAAGGGAATATATGTGTGTACACACACACACACACACACACACACACACGACTGGGTCTCTTTGCTGTAAGCAGAAATTGGCATAACATTGTAAATCAACCATACTTTAAAAAAAAAAAAAAGACTCTGGAGTTGGAGGTATCTGGATTGAAATCCAGAGTCTCCACTTAATATCTGCCTGACCTCAGACAAATTAGCTTGCTTCTCTGAGCTTCAGTATAAAATGATGCTAACAATGGGGAGTTCCCATCGTGGCGCAGTAGTAATGAACCCTACTAGTATCCATGAGGACGCAGGTTCGATCCTTGGCCTGTCTCGGTGGATTAAGTATCCGGTGTTGCTGTGAGCTGTGGTGTAGGTCACAGATGTGGCTCAGATCCCTCGTTGCTATGGCTCTGGCGTAAGCTGGCAGCTGCATCTCTGATTTGACCCCTATCCTGGGAACCTCCATATGCCAGAGGTGTGGCCCTAAAAAGCAAAACAAAAACAAAAACAAAAAAATGCAATAATGGTACATCTCTTGACCTTTGTCTTCTGGCTATTTCCCCCTGTACTAATGTTCTCAAATTTTCCAGTACAGGCACCTAACTGCAAAAGAGGGAGGACTTGGGCCCTCAGGGTCTTAGGGCAGACTCTGAAACCACTCACAGCATGCACACACTTCTTTGAGACACACATCAGCCAGACCACCAGCAAGTCCCCTTTGGACACGTACCCCTGGAAAGCAAGTGCTTATGTCCACAAAAGAGATACACACAGGAATCATCATAGCAATGCCATTCATAGAATTCAAAAACTGGACGCAAGCTAAATGTCCATTCATGGTAAAATAAGTCAACTGAGCAATAGTACATGACCATGAAAAACAGCTGATCACTGCTCCACACAATGACATGGAGAAGCTCAGACAACATGGCAGGGAAGCAAACCAGACCCCAGGAGGCATCTGCTGGATGACTCCATGTGCGTGAAGTTGAGGAACAGGCAAAACGAATCACTGAGCTCTGCTAAGATCAGTGACATTATTGTAATGCCGACTAAATTTTTTTTTATTGTTTAAAAAAAGAAAAAGATGGAACTTTTGCAAACTATCCAAATATGTTTGCATGATAACAGTGACTTTCCCCCAAAATGTTTCAGGAAAATGAACTCTTGGGGAATATAGGCCTTGTTTATCCAATGGACTTCAGTCCCCTCTCCCTACCTGTCCTTGCAGGCACACCGCCAGGTTAGAAAGTTTCTCCCTCACTCCAGTTTGAATGATCTCCATAAACATCCAAAGCCAAGAGTTGCACAACAAATGGTCCATGAGCCACAGTCCCCCCTCCTCATGTTCTGTTTGATCCACTCCATGTTTTTTTTTTTCCTTTTTTATTTCAAAGAAAAAAATGCAGGCTTCTTGTGAAATTTTGGATGATCTGGAAGATGGGCATGTTGGCAGCAAAGTACTGAGGTTCGGACGCTGACCATTTTAGATGGACAAGGGTGTGAGTTCCCTCTGTCCCTCCAGCCCTGCCTCACTCATTCTCTAGGTCGCCCTGGCCTCAGCTAGCGTTGGAGTGTGGGCCCTGCTCGCTCACCTCGGACTCAAACTGCCACTGCTCCCCATCCAGATCCTTCCCTGGCCTCTTATGTCCCTCCTCCAGAAAGCCCCCCAGGTCAGCTGTCACTCTCCCTTCTCAGTCAGGGGCCAGTAAGCTATGGCCTATGGGCCAGTCTAGCCCATCACCTGTTTTTGTCCTGCCTGCAAGCTAAGAATGGGTGTTAGGTTTCCAGTTGAAAAAAAATCAAATCAAGCATGATATTTTGGGATACGTGAGAATTAAATGAAATTCAAATCTCAGTGTCATACGTAGTTTTATTGGAACATAGCCATGCTCACTCATTTCAGTGTGGTCCACGGCTGCTCTCATGACGCGGCAGCAGAGGTGAGGAGTTACAGCGGGGACAGGATGGCCCCCAAAGCCTAAAATATTTGCCCTCTGGCTCTTTGCCCAAAAAAGTCAGCCAGCCTCTGCTGTAGGTGACCCCCGTCCACAGGATTGTTGGGATGTCACCTGTACACGCTGTGCTGTGCTGTGTGGATAATGTGGTCATTTGCCCTGTCTTGTCCTCTTTAGTGAGATAGTGTCATCTGCCACCTTTGTCCTACTCCCTCCCTGGTCTTACCTCTGGCGGCGCTTGTAGTCCTCTGTCTTGGCGACTGGAGGAGGAGGAACAGCCTGAACTATTGGAAATGGATTTGGGAAGACTCGGGCAAAGCATCCAAGTTAAAACACCAAAGGAGGCAAAGACCTGGATGCCTACTTCCTCTTTTATTTGCTCACACTTATAGGGAGCCTAGAATCCTAAGTCACCAGGCCTGGTACGAACTTCTGAGAGCCTTCCATTCACTCACTCCTTCGTCCACCCAGTGCTGTTAGCTCCCCTGTATGTTCAGCACTGTGCTAGGTTAGACTGGACACTAAAACTTAGTTTAGTCCCTTAGTCTGCCCCCAAGGAACATAGAGCTTAGTGGGGAAGACAGATGTCTAGAGACAAAATTATATTTCAGGGTGGAAATCGTTATAGGGAGATGTGAGCACGTCGCGAAAAAGATGCTAACTCTAGTTCTTTAATTTTGTAGTTGCAGAAAATGAGGTTCACCAGAGAGGGTAAGAAACTCGCCCAAGGTCCCACTGCAACTTACTGATAGACTTGGACCAGAAGCCTTTCCCAGATCCCACTTCTTTGTGCTTTGATCTCCTATTCCTTCCTCTTCGCATTCATTTAACAAGTACTATGGAGCCCCCTACCAGATGCTCTGGGTGCTGAGCGTGCCTTAAGGGAACTGCACAGACACACTTCCTGCCCACTAGAGCTTCCACTGAGGGGAGGAGACAGATGAAACACATCAGCAAATCAATCAGTTGGATGAATGGAGCCAGCTGTGTGCCCTAAAGAAAATAAAACAGGGAGTGAGCCAGAGTAGCTTGACCCAGCTCCAGTAGGGTGGCCAGGGGGTGATCACTCTGAGCAGATGACCCACGAGGGGACGTGGAGTGATAAGAAGGCAGCCACGTAGACCGGAGAGGACATTCCAGGCAGAAGGAAGACCAACAGCCGGACTGTGTTCTGTGCTTCTTCCAAGACCCAGCGCCTCCCTCCACTCTGAACGAGAGAACCGCGTGCTGCAAGGTAGCCTCAGACTATCACTTGGGGGTTCACTCTGGTTTTTGCTTGTTTGGTGCTGTACTGTATGGAAGTGCCAAGTTCACTTATCCGCATTGCCTAACTGGGGTGTTGCCATGAACTGAAGGGGAAAGGCGGCGGGGTTGGAGGGTGGATTCTGATGACGAGGTGAGGGGTGGGGGGTGGATTCTGATGAAGAGGTGGAAAGTGAGAGGGCTGCGCTCCGCGACTCAACTGCCAGTAACTGAGATTGCAAGGTGCCAGCTGGTTACCAAACAGCAACAAAACCTCCCTCTCGGCCCCATAATCGCTGTACTTCATTCTTTAAAGGATTATCCCCGAGACTGGGGTTGGAGGGAGCCCAACAGGGGTGTTCTGGCAGCGGGGAGACGTGGGGACTCCGGGTGCCTCCCAACAAACGGTCGGGAGCCAGGAAGCCAGGGGTTTAGTCCTATCTCTGCCCCCGAGTGACTGTGTGACCTTGGGCGGGTATCCCGCCCTCTCTGGGCCTCAGTTCTCTCATTCGTGTGGTGAATGTGGATGGGCTGAGAAGGGTGGTTTCAAACTATGCTTCAAGGAGCCCCCGAAGCCCAAAGAGGGGTGCTTGGGACTGCTTTGGGGGAAGGGACAACAGAAGATGGGACAGGTAGGTGGTGCCGCCCTCTTTTCAACCAGAACGGATTTTTAATCTGTTTCACACTCTGGGCTTCCTCGTGAGGCAGTGATGGGTAGTAATAATGAAAATAAACATCCTCCCACGAGTTCAGGTGGATTACACGCGGTAATGCATGCCAGGCGCTTAGTGAAATAACCCTGCATCGCATTTGTATCATGAGGGTGTATATTCTACAGTTTGAGGAAACTGAGGCTCTGGGCTGTTAAGTAAACTATCTAGGATCTGAGCCAGGATGCAGATGCTTGTAGCCGGGTCCCTTTTAACTGGCCCTTGATTCAGAGTACAGACGTTTTGTATTAAACTAACCAGCTCTTGAGTGGAGGGCTCTGCTATTTATGCTGTGGCCTTGAGTCTCTGGAGGGTTCTGCAAAGAGACGATGCACATGAGATGCTTAACATGGTGCTTGGCTTATGGTAAAGACTCAATAATCACGAGCTATTATGATGATCATTGGTATTCTGTTTTCATGTGAAGACTGATTTTGCTCCTGAAACGTGTTTGGAAAGGGCTGGAGTAAATGATCCCTCCAGATCTTCCAGCCCTGGCATATCCTTTGCCAAGGGAGGGACGCAGCTGTGGGTGGCAGCACCCTGCTGCTTGGGGGGGTGGGGGGGAAATCCTGGCTGGTAAAGAGGCTTTCCTTAGTTTTTACAAACCGAGAAAAAGAAGGACAAGCCAGTGAGGCTTTTCCAAAAATTCACTTTATTTCATTTAAAGACTGTGCTTGAATTACTGATGAAAACCTAAGAACACAAATGCCCGGTGATTGTTGAGCACTGGATGTGTCCTGTGTCCTGGACAATTTACGCAGATGTTCTTGTTTAATCCTCACAACGTCGCCCATATGGTTGAGAAAACTAAGGCTTAGCACAGTCAGCTGATTTGTCTGAGGTTCTGCAGCGGAAAAGCGGCAGAGCGAACACACCGAGGCCCTCAGGACACAGAGCTCTGCCCTCTTAACCCATATGTTGTCTGTCATAGGGCCTACTTGGATATTTAAAGGCCTGAGGTGGAGCTCCCTGGTGGCTCAGTGGGTTAAGGATCTGGAGTTGTCACTGCTGTGTCATGGGTTCAGTCCCTGGCCTGAGGACTTCCACATGTCACAGGGATGGCCAAAAACAATTTTTTTTTTAAGTCTTAAGATAGAACTTACATGCTTTAAAAAAAATTCACCCACTTAAAGTGTATAAGTCAATGGCTTTCATTTTATTTACAGATTTATGCAATGACTGCCCTAATCGAATTTTAATTAATTTTAGAACATTTTCATCACCTCCCTCAAAAACGTCATAACCATTAGCAATGGTGTTAGCAAAGCTCCCTAATCCCCAGCCCTCACCTCCAGCCCCTGCCAACCTCTAACCTACTTTCTGTCTCTGTAGACTTGCCTATTCTGGACTTTTCAAGTAAATGGAATCATACTGCGTATGTTCTTTTGTTAGTGGCTTCTTTCACTGAGTGTAATGAGGTTTGTTCACGTGGTAGCCCGTTTTAGTGCTTCATTCTTTCCTGCGGCTAAGTAACAGTCCGTTTTATGGATTAACCCACTTTGTTCATCCCTTTATCTGTTGATGGGAGCTTGGACATTTTCTACTTTTTTAGCTATTAGGAATAATACTGCTGTGAACATTTGCATATGAGGTTTTTTTTTTTTTTAACATTTTCATTTCTCTTGGGTAGAACGACTGAGTCATATGGTACTGCTGTTCTTAGCATTTTGAAGAGCTGCCAACCTGTTTCCCAAAGTGGCCATTTTACATTCCCACCAGCAGCGTCTGAGCTTTCCAGTTGCTCTACATCCTTGCCAACACTTGTTATTATCCGACTTCTTGGTTATAGCCACCCTAGTAGGTGTGAAATGGGATCGCAGTGGGGTCTTGATTTGCATTTCCCTCATGACTAACGATGTTGAACATCTTTTTGTATGCTTCTTGACCGGTGGTGTATCTTTTTTGAGAAATGTCTACTCAGCTCCTTGCCCATTTTTAAATTAGGTTGTTTGTCTTTATGTTGTGGAGTTGTAAGAGTTCTTGGTATATTCTGGGTGCAAGTCCCTTATTGTATATACAATTAACAAATATTTTTCCCATTCTACGAGTTGTCCTTTCACTGGTTTTATGGTATCATGTAAAACACAAAAGTTTTTAATTGTGTAATTGATCCATTTTTTTTGTTTTATTGCTTATGCTTTAGGTGTTATGTCTAGGAAATCATTGCCTAAGCTAGAGTTGCAAAGATTCAGTCCTGTATTTTCTGAGTGTATACCCCTTTAATTTAGGACTGTGGTCTATATTGAGCTGATTTGTATATGATGATATGTAGGGATCCAAAATCATTCTTTTCATTTGCATATCCAATTGTCCCAGCACCAACTGTTAACGACTGTTATCTCCATGTTGAATTGTCTTGGCACCTGTATCAAAATCAGTGGACCCTAAAGTAAGGGTTTATCTCTGGACTCTGAACTGTCTTCCATTGTCTTATGTGCCTATCCTAATGGCGGCGTCACCGTCTTGATTACTATCTCTTTATAGTAAGTTTTGAAATGGAGAGTGTGAGTCCCCCATCTTCGCTCTTTTTCAAGATCATTTTGACCTTTCTGGGTTCCTTGCATTTCCATATGAATTCTAGAATTAGCTTGTCAAATTCTCCCTAAAAAAGTCCCATTTTTTTAAAAGTGTTCTTTCTCTTTATGAAATAAGGTGATAGTAGACAGTAAATGATTTTTCAAATGTCCATATTTAGCCAAAAAAAAGAAAGAAAAAAGAAAGGCAGTCCAGTATTGGACCCCCTAAATTGTGAAGAATTTGATCAACCTATGCAATCTGAAAGTTTTCAGAGAAAAGTTCTGGAGAATGGTTCGGATTTGGGGGTGAGCCTGAGAGTGTCCCCCCTGAGGAGGAGGAAGATGGAAGAAGAGATGGTATCAAGAGGGCCACTGTTGGTAACAGGTACATCTTAGAGTGTCTGAAGGAATGAGAGGTGGGACGTGGCAGACCCTGTTTGCACGAAAGGCCTAGGAAACTCCTGGGGAAAGGGGTCACCCTCAGCCAAGGGAACTAGGTCTTGGCCCCAAGAAGGCACTGTCCTGAGATGAGGAAAAGGAGTGATTTGGGGCATAGCCCAATGTCTGATGATCAGATGTAGCTCATATTGACTGTATACTTGCCCTGAACTAAGTATCTCGTTCACCACAGTCTTTTAAGTTCATGTCACATTGCTTAATTGCCTAACACAGTGTAGCCAGTGGAAATGCCATGTGAGCTGCATATGTGATGTTAAATTTCCAGGAGCCACATTTAAAAAAGGAAAAGAAACAGGTGAAATTCACTTGGGTCCTATATTTTTATTTAGCTAAATATATTTAAAACCTTATCCTCTCCAATATTTAAACATTTATTAGTGGGATCTTTCCCATTCTTTTTTTTTTTTTTCTCACTAACACATTAAAATCCAATGGGTTTTCATACATGTCCAGCACATCTTGATTCAAATGCCAAACCTTTATCAGCAATATTTGATCTATGTTTAGATTTCACAAAATTTATGGTTGAAAAAGTAGCTTTACATTCCTGAGCTATGTCAAGCCTACTTAAAATTGATGCAAGTGAATGTAAATTGCCACAACCGCTATGGAAAACAGTATGGAGGGACCTTAGAAAACTAAATATAGAACTGTCATATGACCCAGCAATCCCACTCTTGGGTATATATCCGGACAAAACTTTCCTTGAAAAAGATACATGCACCTGTATATTCATTGCAGCACTATTCACAATAGCCAAGACGTGGAAACAACCTAAATGTCCATTGACAGATGAATGGATTAAGACGATGTGGTACATGTACACAAAGGAATACTACTCAGCCATAAAAAAGAACAAAATAATGCCATTTGCAGCAACATGGATGGAACTCGAGACTCTCATACTAAGTGAAATGAGTCAGAGAAAGACAAATACCATATGATATCGCTTATACTGGAGTCTAATATATGGCACAAATGAACCTTTCCACAGAAAAGAAAATCAGGGACATGGAGAACAGATTTGTGGTTGCCAAGGGGGAGGGATTGAGATGGACTGGGAATTTGGGGTTATTAGATGCAAACTATTGTCTTTGGAATGGATAAGCAATGAGATCCTGCTGTATGGCACTGAGAACTCTATCTTGTCACTTATGATGGAGCATGATAATGTGAGAAAAAGAATGTATGTATGTATGTGTGACTGGGTCACCTTGCTGTGTAGTAGAAAGTTGACAGAACACTGTAAACCAGCTGTGATGGAAAAAAGAAAAGTCATTTAAAAAAAAAGGAAAAACCTTTTCTCACTGTGCTACCATCTAATACAACTATCATGACATTTAAAAAAAAAATGACCCAAGTAAGGGCTTTCAAATTTAAATTAATAATTAAATAAAATTAAAAATTCAGTTCCTTAGTCACACCAACAAGAGCATTTTCAAATGCTCTATAGCCATATACGGCTGTTGCGTTGGACACACAGGTCAACAGTCCTGTCACACCGTGTCACAAGGAAAATGACAGCTTGTTGACCACAGTACCTCTTGCATTGTCTGCACACATAGTAGGTATTCAATAAACATACACTGAAGAATGAATACATGGATATAGAAACAAGCAAACTGAGCTAGTGTACAAATGAAATAACTAGTAAACAAGCAACTAAACTAGGCCAAATGCCTACTGCGAGTAAGTGGTGAGCAGGGAATTCAAAGCCAGATCTGACTCATTCCCAAATCTATTGGCTACAAAAAACATATGTGGGCATAGGGAAAAAAGACTGAAGCCTGGCCATTGTGCCAAGGAGCGTCAGGGTATCGGCAGTGCCCTGCCATCCCTCCCTAGCCCCCCTCTCGCCCACCTACCCTCCCTGACCTGCTGTGC
This sequence comes from Catagonus wagneri, assembly GCA_004024745.2. Classification (NCBI taxonomy): domain Eukaryota; kingdom Metazoa; phylum Chordata; class Mammalia; order Artiodactyla; family Tayassuidae; genus Catagonus; species Catagonus wagneri. Next base: position 808,156 of record PVHT020000166.1, on the reverse strand, counting down.
CACCGTCCCCCTGGCCAAGCTCCGGGGATGCTCCGGGAGCTGAGGATGAAAGGCTGGTAGGAACAGGCGATGCCTTGGACGTGGCGACAGCCGGCCGCCTGAAGGACAAGAGCAAAACCCCGGGCACAGGAAACAGGCACCAGCTGCACAGACAGAGCACTCATGTGTCCTGAAATCTGCAAGACTGACCTCATAACTGGTCGCAAGTCCTGGAGCTGGACCAGCACAGGCGTGAGAAGCCAAGCGATGACTTGAGTTTCAGTCACAGGACCTGATAGCTGGAAAGAGTAGCAGGGTTACTTCGTCCAGAACATTCATTTTGAAGATCAGGAAACTGAGGCCCAAGAAAGGCAAGGTCCCACACGTGGCTGCACAATGGTCTCTTTAAAAGGAAAGGTCACATCTTGGTTTTCCAATTGCCAATGAACACCGCCTTTTTTTCTTTCCTTTTTAGGGCCCCACCCGAGGCATATGGAGGTTCCCAGGCTGGGGGTCCAATTGGAGCTGCAGCTACCGGCTTGCACCACAGCCACAGCAATAGCAACTCAGAATCTGCGCCCCGTCTGCAATCTACACCACAGCTCACAGCAACACCAGACCCTTAACCCCCTGAGCAAGGCCGGGGATTGAACCTGTGTCCTCTTGGATCCTGGTCGGGTTCATTAACTGCTGAGCCATGACAGGAACTCCCAATACCACTACTTCTTTTCTCTAAGATGATACCAAGCCCAGGTTCTCTTCCAGCCCCTTCTAATCCTTCTGTTACCTCCGTAAAGCTGGACCAGTATTCTTGGAGGAGAAGCCACATTGCCAGGAATTTCAGCTGGTTCTGCCTTGTGCTTTTTCTGCCCATCCTCTCTGCCTGGAAGGCCTCTCCTCCCTTGCTCTTATCTCCTCCACTCCTTCCAGTCTCAGCCTGGCTGGAAGCACCCACTCTTCAAGGCCGGGGCCAAGTGTTACTGTTGCAATGAAGTTTCCCCCTATGCCATCTCTACCTGTTCTTCCTCCAGGAGGCTCGCCGTGGTAGCTGCTGGACAATGGGGAGAACCAGGGAGCTTCAGAGAACCATGAGAGGGCGTCCGTGGCTGATACCTAAGGTTAAGGGGAGGTTGTGGACATGAAGCCTGGAAAGAAATGGGGGGGCAGGATGGAAGGATGGGGCAAGTTGTAAATACCTGAGAAGTGAAGATGGGGAGCCTCTACTCTGTGCAGCCAGGAGATCTGCCCCTATAACATGGACATTTCTCTGGGGGTCTCGCTTGATCCCATTTTCAGAAGGACCTAAGAAACAACATCATTGAAGACATGACCCCTGGTCTCCCAGAGCTTCAACTCCAATGGAGGAGAAACATTCATTCATTCATTCATTCATTCAACGAGAGCTCATTGAGAATTTTACCTTGTGACAGGCACTGTCCTAGGCACTGAGGATAAAAGCAGATCTGTGAGTGTGAGTGTGAGTGTGAGTGTGTGTGTGTGTGACAATGTGTGTGTGTTTGCCGAGGGGGAAGGGTAGGCAAGGAGCTCTTAATTCTTCCAGTGCGCTAAGCACTGTTCTGTCTGCTAGGAATACAGGTGTGCAGAGGACAAGTGTGTTCCTGCCTCAGGAAGTTCCTGTCCTGGTGAGAGAAGACAGATGTTGACTAAGTCATGACAAGTTTGACAAGTACAGTAGATTTTGTGAAAGAAGAGTAAGAAACGCTATGGGAACATGCGGGGGTTGCCCGTTTTGATCTGGTGCCTCCATGACGAGGCGACATTTCATCCACGCCTCAAAGATGAAATGCAAAGATTTCGAAGATGAAAGGGAAACGCAAAGTGCAGGGTGGTCAGGGAGCACAGCAGGCGGCACTAAACATTGCAGAGGTTGAAAGAAAGGCTTCCGGGAGGAAGTGACATCCAATGTCACCTCCATAGATGTGAGGTTATAGATGGGAGTAGATACAAGGAACAATGAGAACCTGTAACAGAGGGTCCGAACTTCCCTGAGGAAGTGCTATTTAAGACGTGCAACCTAAGTGGAAGTTAACTGATAAGAAGCGAAAGACAGGAGTTCACGTCGTGGGTCAGCGGAAACGAATCTGACTAGCATCCATAAGGATACAGGTTCGATTCCTGGCCTCGCTCAGTGGGTTGAGGATCTGATGTTGCCATGAGCTGTGGTGTAGGTTGCAGACGAGGCTTGGATCTGGCATTGCTGTGGCTGTGGCTGTGGCTGTGGCCGTGGCCAGGAGCTACAGCTCTGATTCAACTCTTAGTCTGGGAATCTCCATGTGACACAGATGGGGCCCTAAAAAAAAAAAAAAAGTGAAAGGAACGAGCATGTGCAAAGGCCCTGGGATGGAGAATACGGTTCTCTAAAAACCACTTTCCTCTTCTAGGCATCGGATGAGGATCTGCAGGTTCAAACCATCAGTCAGAGTGGAGAGCTGGTGCTGGAGATTGTCCGGTGTGCTTGTTGTGCTTTGTCATTGAATTTAGCATAATCCACCTCCATTCCCCTCTTCCTTGAAAGAGAATTGAGATTCAGAGAAAGCAAGGGCCCATCTAGGTCACTGATGATCTTGCTAATCAATCACACTGACCAGCCACGGTGCCAGCACTTTACTATTCAACACCAGGGAGAGACAGTTCATTGTTGGTCTCATGTGCCCCGGGGTGGGGGAGCTGAGGCTCAAGGAGGGGATCTTGACCGGGGTCACACAGCTAGAAATCCCCAGAGGAGCTAACCCCAGAGCCTATACTTCTACCCAGAGGAACTCCTAGGCAGAACTTGGCCAGAACCAAGGTTCTCTCATATTCAGATTCATGCTTTCTTCTTCAGAGCAGAAATTCAGCCTTTTGGGAGGCCTCCACATCACTAAGCCAGGACTGACTGGCTTCAGGTCCACCCCTAATATCGTGGGGCAACAAGCAAGATTACAGAAGCAGGAGCCCATGGCCCCAGGCCACCTGCCGTCCCTCCCTACCCCTTCCCTTCCCACCAGGAAGGTGCTCCCAGCCCAAGCTCCACCCACACTGCCCTAACTCCTGCCCAGCAAACAGCACCAACTTGGCCCCCCCCCTCTTAGATCTCCCTAGGGACACACTGCCAGCCCTTGGAGGAAGCCACCTGGCAGAGGCCTGATGCAAAGAGAAGTGGGGGTCTCAGTCTTGGGATGAGCTATCCTCTTGGCTCCCCAGACTTTAGGCCTCATGGAGAGGATGCTGCTGGAGCGGGGGCAGGGCGAGGCCCTGTAGCTCCAGGGTGAGGGGCATCCAGACTGCAGACAATCCCGGAGTCACCTCTAGGTCCCCCTCTCTGCCTCCATAAGCCGGCTCTCCAGCAAGACCCGACTGGGACATGTTCCTTGTCTGCCTTGCAAGACACACAGCCCACACCCCTACCTCCTTCTCGGCTCTTACCTAACCGTGACCCCCAGCCCCCACCAAAATCACCCAATCCCAGCCCTGGGCCCTGCCCCAACTTGTGCAAACCACAGACCTGTGTGCTGCGCTAAGGCAGGATGAGTCAGGGGCAGACGTCAAGGCGCTGAGAGCCCTGGGAAGCTGCTCTGCGCCGAGAAGAGGAAGCTCTGCGGCCCCAGAGGAGTGAATCAGGCAGGAGTGGCTGGGATCCTGGTTTCCGGCCTCTACTCAGCAAATACCTTTAGCACCAAGGGGGGCGGGGGAGAGGGTGGGGAGTCAGGCAGCCCTGAAGAATTCTGTTTTTCCAGGAAAACATGTAGCTAGCCTCTCCAGAGATAAGTGATTCTGTGACTCGCTTATGGGAGGGGATGAGAAGGCCTTGTGAGTGTACATGTCTGCGTGCGGCAGGTGCGTGTATGTCTCTGATGGGCCGCCCGGGCTGCACATACGTGTGTGTGTGTGTGTGCGTGTGCGTGCGCCGTGTCTACCGCTGTGTGTGATTATGTAAGTCGTTCTGCCTACGCCTGTGTGGCTCCGTTGTGTGGGCCGACATATCCGTTCTCCTCGGTAACTCATCTAGGTGCAGCAAGGAGGAGGCCTCAAGCTCAGCCCCTGCCATGTGCTTCTAGAACCTATAGTCTCAACCACCAAATTTGACTGGTAGCCCCTGGAGGATAGCCTATTTCCCATTTCGCTCACTGTAGTCAGAGCATAATAGACACTCCATTCGTATTTGTCTTAATAATCTCAGGGAGGCCCCACCTGGCCCAGCTCCCTGAGAAGCTCCAGAAGCCTGAAAGAGGTGGCCCAAGATGGGAGGAACTTCAGCCAGGCTCAGGACACAGGTCTCAGCTGACCTCTCCAACCCTCGGACATTTGTTCACCGTCCCCCACTTCCCTGGTGAAGAGTCGGGAAACAGAGCTCTGAACTCTGCTGTAACCTTGCTGTGTGACCTCGAATAAGTCCTCTTCCTCGCTAGACCTCAGTTTCCCTGTCTGTTAAAAGAGCACGTTGGTTTGATGGACCTCAAAGGCTAGGTCCTGTCTCAGCTTGATGTGGTTTTTACCGTCAAGCCCTTTGCTCACGGCCCCTGCCCGTCCAGACACTGGATCCATTTAACTGCCTCTCTCAGCTCCTTCTCCCATCCCCTGTACAGCCTCCCCCAGGCCCAGCTCAGGCTGTGAGCAGAGGTCCCAACCAAGTCCTGCCCTTGGAGCCTCCGCGTCCCTGCTGTGTTCTCTGCTGCAAGTGCCTGTCGGTAACCCCCAGACCCTCTAATTAGGATCCCCTTGCTAGAAACCCACTGGCTGACATTTACAGGCTTGGGATGGGAACATCTTGGAAAAAAGGGTGATGAAAAATGCGGTCCCTCTGCCACCTGGGCCTCTGGGGGAGGGAGCCGCCTGTGAGCTGATTTTTTCCAGAGAGCTGGGGAGGGGAGGGGCCAGGGGAAAGGTCCTGCTGATGAACATGCGCAAATCGCTAAGTATTTCAGGTGGGAACCTTCCCTGATGTGTTACAGCTTCTCTGCCTTTGCAAACAAGAGGCTAAGCATGACTTCATCTTCACTTGATGACTCAGGGCCATTATAAAACATGAATGATTGAACTGAGGATTAATACAGGGCAGTCCTCAAGGCTGTGAAAGCACATTAGGCTCTTTGCCCCCGGACTGCAAGAGCCAGGCTTCTTTTCATGTTTTTTCTTTGTTCATTGCAGAGTGTCAGCTATCCCTTATTTTAGGGGCCCTTCTCTCTCTATTTACAACAGTGAATCTATTAGGCAGTTGCATGTTTACGCTGTACAGAAAATGAGTAGGAATAACATCTCAGTAAGGGGCTCTCCAATGAGTAAAAGACATAGCAGAATTCATTATGGCCACTCAGAAGCTTTTTTCCCAACATTTTTTAGCCATGTGAGCCCCCAAAAGGCCTTTCTATGGCTCTGATCTATAAAATGGGAGGAATAATACTACCTCCCTCATGAGGTCACTGCAACTAAACATAAGGTTACATGCAACGGAATTTACGTGCTGCCAGGTGATAGTAGCTACTCAACAAATGTTGTGTGTTTTATTCTGAACTGGTATTCCTGTCTGAGTTTTGGATCAGTGGCCTTGCTGGGTAACTGCACGAGTGCTACATGACTAAGGTGACTCATAGCTATAGAACGGTTTCAGCTGCACATAACAGAAAATCCAACTAACAGTATCCTAAACAAATAGGTATTTTCTTATAAGGAACACGAAGTTCCCATCGTGGCGCAGTGGAAACTAATCCGACTAGGAACCATGAGGTTGTGGGTTTGATCCCTGGCCTCACTCAGTGGGTTAAGGATCTGGCGTTGCCATGAGCTGTGGTACAGGTCACAGACACGGCTCGGATCCCACGTGGCTGTGGCATAGGCCGGTGGCTACAGCTCCGATTGGACTCCTAGCCTGGGCACCTCCATATCCCATGGGTACGGCCCTAAAAAGGAAAAAAAGAAACAAAACACATAGGCAGACAGCTGTTGGCATTAGTTCAGTGGCTCAGCGAGGTCATGCTGGTATCATCGCAATTCTTTTTACCTCTGCCTCATAGTCACAGTGTGACTGCTGCAATTTCAGTCATCACATCCTCTTTCAAGGTGGGACGAGGGAGACAGAGTGATGCTATGTCTACGGCTATAGACATAGATTCTATGTCTTCTATTGCCATGTCTGTCTTCCTGGATGTCCCTTATGTTTCCTAGCAGATTTCCCCTTGTTTCATGGTCTAGACCTGGGTCACATGACCACTGTCAGTGCAGCAGATTCTGAAAAACATGAAACAGGGATGTCATGATTAGCTTAGACCAAATATCACATTTCTCCTGGGACTTACCACACCATCTCTCCTTGTTCCCATCCTCCATCCAGGGTTCTGACCCATCTCCAAGAGGAAAACCTGGCTATTGGGTCCACAACCAACATTATTTATCCCGGTAACTTACATCATTCTTTTTTTTTTTTTGGTCTTAATTAGGAAATTTTGATTGCCAATGACAGAAATCAAAATTAGACTGGCTAAGCAAAAATAAAGAAATGGATAGAGAAATTAGTAGGAAGAAAAGGGGGGAAATGTTAAAAATAGGAAGAAACAGGAAAGAAAGAAGCAAGGTAGGCAGTAAAAGAAATTAATTAGCTCTTATTCCTAAGGAGTCTAGGAGTAGTTTGGCTTTAGCTAAGTCTGAGGCCACATGTGCAAACGTTAGCCGGAGACTGCCCTTCTCTACTCTGTCTGTTTTCCTTTGCTTTTGCTTCATAATGCAGTAAGTTTTCCTCACCTGGTGGTGCTTGGGGGCTCCACGCTTTCATCCGCACTAGCTCTTGTCCAGCAGAAAAGAGACTAAGTCATTTCTCCCTGTCACCACAAGTAAAATTTCCAGACTGAAAGCTGATTGGCTGTGATTGGGTCACAGGCCCATTGCTGAACCAATCATGATGACCACAGGGAATTTCAGGGCTCTGATTGGCAAGGCCCTGTCTCAGCCCCTCTGCCGGAGCACAGGTTGGGTCAGCTGCCCCCAAACCACTGGTTAAAATCGAAGGTTAGAGTGGACTGGACCATTCGTGAAAGTCAGATGTGGAACCAGAGGAGGCCAGCGGATACAGAGCAGGCAAAGCGCTTTGCACCTTCACCCTATGACTTAGGAAAAACCTATGACTTAGGAAAAACCATAATTCTGGACCCATTTTGTAGTGAGTAAAATTGTTTGAGGGAGCCATTTAGCTCACAGGTTAAGATTAGGATGAATCCCAGTGCGTCTGGCTTCCTGGTGTTTCTCCTACAGCACATCCTGAGCTGACCGACAACTGGTCAACCCAGGGATTGTCCAGAGCCACGGAGCCATAGCACACAGTAGCCAGAGGGACCACCCAGAGTGACCACTGGTTTCACATCATCCTTGTAAAGCTCCTTCATCTCCATTACCTTATTAGAGCTTCACACGACCCCGTGAGGAGGACAGGACCAGAAATAAGTGCATTCTGCCGAGAGAGGAGAGGAAGGAGAGGCGTGACAGTACCGCTGTGACTGCTCCAGCGCTTACTTTATGCCCAGCTCCGCCTTGTCTTGCTCATCTCTCAGCAGCGCTGTGAAGCAAGAACGATGAGCACCGCTTTTCAGACAGGTAGCTCAGGGTCAGAGGAGTGAAGCAACTTGCCCAGGGTCACACAGCTAGTAAGAAGAGAAACTGGGGCTTGCGGCAGGTCCGTTTATAAAACTGGACCCTAAACAAAGCTACCTCCGCCCAGACTGGATTCTCGTAAAAACAGACCTGCCCGCTGCAGTCTGAGGATCAGAAGGGTAGATATTCGGTGCCTGGAGCCACCCACCTGGCAGGTGCGGGGACAAGTGTCAGGAAGGCAGGTCCAAGGAGCGTCAGCGAAAAGTCAGACCTTTCTTCCTGCTTTCATGACACTTGGAGACATGGCCCCTCTGCTCCCCCCCCCCGCCCCCTGCAGCATGACCTACGCGTGACAGCTTCGGCTCCAAAGACTGTCACCAAACTCCAGAAATCAGCCCAGGAGAGAGGATTTGGCCTGGCGACCTGGGGACCTGCATTCGAGTCTCTCCCTAACACCTCAGAAACGTCCCCTCTCCGGGCCTCAGTTTTCCCCCTCTGCATAAGGCGTAGGCTGGATTCGGGAATCTCGAAAGCCACTTCTGGCTCCAGCTAGAATCACCACCGTCCCAGCTTCCAAGATTTCTCCACCCCTTTGCCGTAGCTTCAGATTTCTTGCCTGGGGGAAGAACTCGGGCAAGTCGCTGCAGTTCTGTTCAGCTCGCACGGCCGAGAGGGAGAGGGAGCATGGCTCCCGGCCCAGCAGGGAGGCTGACCTAACCCCAGCAAGCTGAGCAAATCCGGAGAAAAAAAAGGGGAGAGGACCTGAAGAGGGAGGCCCAGAGGGAGTCTCTCCCTGCCTGTCGGAGCCAACTTTAACCCCTTCCCTGCCTCCCCCAGCGGCAGGAGGGCAAGTAGGGTTTCAGGGCAGGGCCGCCTCTGCCTCCAAAGCCAGCTTTCTGTAAGGGGGGCCTTCCAGGCAGCAGCTGTGGCTGGAGATGCCATTCGCCTTCGCAGAGCCAGATGCAGGGCCTTGGAGCTGGGGAAGAGCCCCACTCCATCACTTGCAAGTCAGGAGCCTGAGGCCCAGAGATGAGGAGGCACCTGCTCAAGATCACACAGCTTTTGACTCCCCGGGAAGGAGCCTGGACCAGCACAGGGCCAGACATGTCGCTTAATATGATTGGTTGAATGGCAGGGTCCTGGGCTTCTTTGTCTGTACCAAATTGCCTCTTGGGATTCTTAAAATCAAAGTTTCCATCCCCAAATTAGAAGCAGGTTGTTGAGGCCTGTCCATAATTCCTCACTTGAACCTACAGTGACTCATGCTCCCAGGAGTGTGGGATCAAACCCACAGTGGCTATTAAAAATTTAATACCAAGCCCCAGTGCCTTGAGGCCGTGCCTTCTTATTAGCCCCGCATCAGGGCGAAGCCTGCATAGTCAGGCTGAGCCAAGAATGCAAAGGTTGGAGTCCCTTCCCTGAAAAGCTATCTGGGGCAGCCCTCTTGCCCTCTGGAGGCATCCTGGGGGGCACACTGCAAAAAAGAAATACATTTTTCCTGTGCCAGCCCCCACAGGCCGAGGACGGAGCCCCTGAGCAAACCTGGATTCCCAGAGATCACCCCTCCCCAGATACCCCAGCCTCTCAGGTGTCCCTTGTACAGTTGAAATTCCAGGGAGTTCTCTTGGGGCTCAGTGGGTTAAGGAAGTGACATTATCGCTGCTGTGGCAGGGGTTCAATTCCTGGCCCGGGAACTTCTGCATGCCGTGAAAAAGAAGAAGAAAAAAAAAAAAGTAAAACTCCCAGGTCTCCCCAAAGCCTCTGTGAATGTGTGTGTGTGTGTGACTCACAGGGGAAGAAGGGGTCGGAGTCCAGACTATCGGTGACATTTTAAGCAGGGACCATATTTTTGGGCTGAGAAAGCAGACTGCGTCAAAATTGGGATGCTGGGACAGGAAGAGGGCACTGGGTAGACTGTGTTTGGCAGTGGGGATGCGGCAGGCTTGCCTCACCTGCTAGGATTGGTTAATCAAGGGGCCAATAGGACTGCGAGGTGGCATGTGGCTTGGAAGCCCAGGAATGCCTTTTTGGCCCAACCTCCCTATGAGATCCCTGGGGGAGTTACAAGCTCCCGGGACTATGTGTAACCGTAAGTGCCACTCTCTTCCTGGCCTTATGCTAGGCCACAGGGGTAAAGCCACACAACCCACATAGTTCTTGTGCTCGAGGACAATGACGAAGTGGGAAATAACAAAAATCACCCTATTATCATGTCAGATGTGCCTAAACCCCAACGCCGAGCTCTTTCGAAAACTAGCACCTTGTAGGAATCACGGACCCATGTTTGTTAGTCATCAGACGTGTATGAACTGTATCCCACGTGCCTCTCCCTCTCTTAGGAGCACATCCAACCCGTCAGCCAGCACTCCCAGCACTGCCTCTAAAACACATGCCCTGAATTTGACCAGCCCGTCTGCCCGTGACCCAGATGCTGCCTTTTATTCCCTGGATGGCTATTCCCCCGCCTCCTGTCTTGCCTCCCTGTAGTCTGTTCTCAGAGGAGCAGCCAGAATGATTTGCTCTAAGATGTAAGTCATGCTTTTCCTAAAACCCTCTGTGGACATCCCCATCCCTTTGCCTGAAACGTACACTCGGTACCATGGTCCCTGGTCAAGACCTTCATCCTCTGTCCCCTACCCCCTGGTCATCTTCCCCCTGTTGCTTGCTCCTAGAAGGTGACACCTCATTTCTTCCTCTGGGCCCCTGCAATCGCTGCTCCTCCTTGGAACGTTCAACTCAGCTCATTACTGTCCGGGTCACCACTCAAAAGTCACCTCCTCAAAGAGGCCCTCCTTGACTGCTCCCACCCAAGCCCTTCTTCGTCGCTCACTCTCCATCACGTTCTTTTGTTTTGATCACCACAGCCCTTAAAGTAACTGAAATTATTTGTTTCTATGTTTATTGTCCATCAACGTCCTCCCACTAGAATGTACGCCTCTTAAGGGCAGGTGTTTTATCTTCTTTTCTCACCGTTACCTACCCAGCCCCCTAGAACTCAGTGCCCAGTAAAGTCTCCCAAAATTTTTGTGACCTCCTTAGATGATGAGCACAGTGCCCAGACACGCATTTTAGAGAGGACAGTAGACCTTGAATCCCTCTACACATTTATCAGTCGAGGAAATGGAGGTTCATGGAGAGACTCATGCGATCCATCTAGTCATTCATATAAGCCGATACGTGGATCAGAAGAGGTGGCCATGTGAGAATATGGGGAAACAGTTCAGAGGCCCGAGGCAGGACCTGTACAGGAAAGCAAGTAGGAGCTGAGTGAGGAGAAGAGACCTGGGAGATGGGGCGACCGGGCCAGCAGAGGCCAGGCCGTGCATCGGCAGCACGGATTTCACTCCCTTCGAAGCAGGGATGTGAATTACTTCGCCTGCTAGGGTAGGATGCTAAGACAACGTGGAACCCGAGCAACCGACCAGGCGCCCGAGAGGCTCAGAGTGACCATGCCAAGGTTGAGCGAGGACCACTGGGTGTGTCTGCCAGGCCATCTGTTGTGCCATGGGCAGAGGTAGCCCACTGTGTAAGGATCGCACCCAGAGCCTGGTCAGTGCACCCACGTGCAGGCCTCACTGTGCAGTTGCAGCACGGCTGCGGGCTCCCCACATGCCAAATTGCTGCACAGTTAGTTGCTCATGCCATAGGCTTTGGACCAATTACGTGAGCAAAGAGAGTGGTTAACAAGGAGTAAACAGTCTAAATGCCCATAATTATGCTGAGGATTTGCTCTAATACATCTAAGCCAAGAGGTGGGTGTCAGAGCAGGAGGGAACACGGGGCCTCCTCCTTGTTCTGTGCGGCCGGCCCCGCTGAAGTCTCTTCCACCCAGCCCACCCTATCACCTATCCTGATATGGCTGACTGCTGGTTTTCTTCTTCTTATTTTTTGGTGGAGGAGGGCATAGCTGCTAATTTCTAACCCATAGGATAATAACAGAACAAAGCAAAGCCCCTGCTCTCTTGAAACTGACAATTTAGTCAGATAATCAACTGGTAAATAACTATGAGATGCATATGTGCTCTGAACAACATAGATGCGGTATAAGGGGAATAGAGCTCCTGGGAATGGAATGGAAGTTCACTCAGTATGTCCGGAAAAGGCCCTTCTGATAAGCAGAGACGTGAAGGAAGTCAGGGAGTAAGCTGTGCACCACCTGAAGGAAGAGCATTCCACGCAAAGGGCATGGCAGGTATGAAAGCCCCAAGACAGACTTCTGGGTAAAGCAGCGTGGCTGGAGCAGAGGGAGCCACATCTTATGACCAGCTCAGGACTGAGACGGAGCTGGTTCCAGGTAGGAGAACAGCATGTGCGAAGGCTTCAGGGGAGAGACAAGCGCGTTCTCTTATTCACAGTATTTTACTTCATTTGATCCTCAGCACCAAGCTGTAGGGTGAGAAGGCTGGATTTCTTTTTCTCTTTGACAGCTGAGGAGCCCAAGCTTTAGAATGTCTCACAATTCTGCCAGGATCGCTCCTTGATTTGGGAGACGAAAGCTGTGGTCTGCTCTATCTTTGCAGGTCAGTTCTGAAGCTCATTCCTTTTGACACTGTGCCATCATGAGCTTCCAAAATGAGATCAGCTCACAGGCAAGCCTCTGAATGGGTGAAAAAGTTCAAAGCAGAGCTGGGGGAAGCTACGTTGCCAGGCATGATATATAAATTTCTGTGCTAAGTCTGTATAGAGAATTACCACACCCCATGCAGCTGTAGTAATTTAACCAGTGTGGCTAAAAACTGTAGCTCTCATCTTTTGAAGAAACCTTTATAGAAACTCTGGAAGTTAGAATCATGTTCATGTCAGATCACAACTCAATATTTCTGGAATGAAGTTCTTCTCGAATATATGTCTTTTGGAATTCCTCCAAGAAGCTTCCTGCAGAGTTCCGGAGATGATCTCATGACTGCCACCTAGAAGCCCAGACTCCCCTGCAAGGGACACTTGGACAGATTCTGTGGAAGTTTTCACAGGATTTTCTTCAGATTGGCCACAGTTCGGCATTTGTCTCCATGCCATTGATGTTTACTGAATTCCTGGCATTATCGTTACTGTTATTTTTATTATTCAGTTTTGATTTGTCACCATATTGAGTGAAAGCAACTGGATGGACAGACACCAAATTTAATGAGGATGTTGGTGAGCATCTTCCGTAAAATACAGGCTGTATAGGAGACAAGTTATTTTGCAGGGCCCAGATGGGGGGGCATCTCAAAGAGTAGGAAAGTCATCTTAGACACGGGGGCAGGGATGGCTGGTCAGGAGCAACAGGCTATAGCTCTCAGCAAGCTGTAGAAAGAGAAATGGAAAGAGGAATTAGAAAATTTAATTCCTGGAGTTCCTAGCGTGACTTCTCAGCTAGTATCCATGAGGACGAGGGTTTGATCCCTGGCCTAGCTCATTGGGTTAAGGATCTGGTGTTGCTGTGGCCATGGTGTAGGCTGGCAGCTACAGCTCTGATTCATCGCCTAGGCTGGGAACTTGCATGTGCTGCAGGTGCGGACCTAATAAATAAATAAACTATGTTGCAAGTCATACTTTCAAGTGTGAATCCCAGGCATTGATTTGTGATGGAGCTGGTTCTCACATGGGCCACTCCATGTAGCCTGATCGAGGGATCTGTCTTTTTCGCTTTTTTTTTTTAGAGCCACACCTGCGGCATTTGGAGGTTCCCAGGCTAGGGGTTGAATCAGAGCTACAGCTACCAGCCTACATCACAGCCACAGCCACACCAGGATCTGTCTCTTAATAATGCTGATGATATTGGTAAGTATCCAGGACCACCTCTCCAGTAGGGCCCTCTTGGAGTGTTATTCCTGCCTTAGAATGATCAGGAAGCATTTCTGTTTAGTGTCATATAGCTGTTCTCAAGCTTTTTGGTCTCCAGACGCATTTATACTGTATCAGGAAATAGAGGAGTTCCTGTTGTGGTACAGCAGAAATGAATTCAACTAGTAACCATGAGGTTGCAGGTTTGATTCCTGACCTTGCGCAGTGGGTTAAGGATCTGGTGTTGCTGTAGCTGTGGCGTAGGGTGGCAGCTGTTGCTCCAATTCGACCCCTAGCCTGGGAACCTCCATATGCCGCAGGTGCGGCCAAAAAAAAAAAACACAAACAAAAGAAAAGAGAACTGAGAATATTCTAAATCTTTAGGGGGTAATTTATTTTTAAAAGAACAATAAACCCATCTCATCGTTGCATAAAGTATCCTTATGAAAAACATTTTCAAGATAAAAAAATAGTGGGGAAAATGGTATTCTACATTTTTGCAAATCTTTGTGGAAGACACTAGGAAACCGCTAGCTCCTTTTACTTCTTTCTCCCCCAACGCCCTTTTTTTTCCTTTTTCTTTTGTCAGTGGTACCTGTGGCATATGGAAGTTCCCAAACCAGGGATCAAATACGAGCCAGAGCTGTGACCTATGCCACAGCTGCAGCAACCCTGGATCTTTAACCGTCTGTGCCACAGCGGGAACTCCTCCCTCAGCTCCTTATTGTGATAACTTAAGTCTTGTAGCTTCTGGAAAACTGCACTGTGCACTCATGAAAAAAATAAAGGTGAAGAAGGCAAGTTCTTCATGACAAAGAAAGTCATTTTGACCCTTTGGATCTTGGGACCCTTAGGTTTCCCAAGGCCCATCCATAAGAGTCACTTGTGTGGTGGTGGCAGCCAGGCTCCTGGGAACTTTGGACAGGTCGTTCAACTTCTCCGTACCTCAGTATCCTTGCCTATAAAATATGGAACATTAATAACGGTTGTCATTAGACTCTTATGACAACAAATGACTTCATATGGGAAACGTGCCTGTACACAGTAACAGCTTGATAAATCCTGGCCTGTCGAGTGCGGAGCCCATGGGTTCATCCTCCTTCAGTGCAGAGCATAGCGTAAGGCTTCAAAGAATATTTTGCAAGTAGATCAAGGCGCACGTGAAGTCTTCTCCTGTGGCAGGGGACTCCTGCAGCCCTCTTGGGACCGAGGGAGGTCAGTTTACTTGCTGCTGTTAGGCAAGCTGAGCAGATCAGAGGCCAGGTGATTCATCAGATTCACTTAGCGGATCACACTTGCACCTGCTGTGGAAACGAGCACAGCCCTCCTCCAGCCCCACACCTACAGGCACCTGAGCACACTTGGAGTGGGGATCCTGCAGTATCTGCTTTTGTCCCCATGAAACACACCCCATCTCCAGTTTCGTGGGTCAAACCATGTTGACATAGGACCTTGGTCTAAGACAGCTGAGCGCTCTCCTGCCCCTGCCATGCAGTCCAGAGAGCACTTCTAGGTTGTAACTCCATATGGACTTTCTTGATTATTCACTGCCTCCTTGCCTAGGTCGGGGACTCTCTTGGTCTTTTTTGCTTTGATGACTGCGGCACCTGGGATGTGGTGGGGGCTCTGTGACTATTTGGATGTTTATTGAAGGAAATAAGAAATAAAATGACCTCTGACAGAAAAAAAGAAAAAAGAAAATGACAAGCTGGACAGTTTTTCTAGACGATTAGATGTTAGAGAAGAGGAGAGAATAGTAAAATGTTAAAAGCGAAAGTCAAAGACATGGGGTCTCAGGAATCAGGATGTTATCTACCCAGACCCTGCTCAGCGTAGCTTTTAAAATACTAACAACAGGAGTTCCCACTGTGGTGCAATGGGATGGGTGATGTCTGTGCAGTGCCAGGTCACAGGTTTGATCCCTGGTCCGGCACAGTGGGTTAAAGGATCTGGCATTGCTGCAGGTGCGACATAGGTCATGACTGCGCCTCATATCGGATCCCTGGCCCAGGAACTCCATATAGCATGGGGAGGCCAAAGATGAAACAAATAAGTAATTGAAAAATAAAACACTAACAACAGGAATAATCACAAGAATGGCTCCCAGTTATTGAGAGCTTGGCACCGTGCTGAGCGCTCTGCATGTATCATCTCATTGGATGCTCACAGCAGCCCTAGGCAGCGAATAACGATGTTGTTGCCATTTGCATATGGGGACTCTGAGTGCTTGAGCAGCTCACCTGAGACCCCACGGCCAGCCAGTGGCACAGTGTCCTGGTGGCAGATTGTTGTCTTGCAAGGCCTGGGGAGTGGAAATCAAATGGGAGGTGGTGGCAGGAGGTTGGGACGGTGGCAGGTTGGGGCACCAAGCAGCAGAGGTACAGGTGCCAGAAGTTCAACCTCCCTGGGGCTGGGCACAGGTGATCCAAGAGAAAATACTGCTGACTCCTTGATTCTGGGGCCTGACACTGATTCAGGGCACCGGGTGCAGAGCCTGAGCATGCCTTGTTTTCCCAAAGGGAACAGTGAGGCTCAGAGATGGAGAAGGCCTTACCCAAGGTCACACAGCAAGTTAGAGCCTCGCCCAACCCCTGCTCCCAGCCCAGTAATTTTGGGGCTCTGCCACGTGACCGTCTTTGGACTAACAGACTCATACTTTCACCAGCCAGGGGCCAGCTCTTCTGAGACCCTGGCTCCCTGCAGAGAGGGTGGCGTGGGAAGGAGCCAAGCATGGCCTTCACTCCAGACTTCCCCTCCCAGAACAGGAAGGAGAGGGCGGTGGGGGCATGACCAGGCCTGCAGTGGACGCCTGGGGTTCTCTACTGCTCCCCCCAGAACAAAGCTCGGTTAATGAGAGCAAATTACAAGGGTTCTGAGAATGGAAGGGGCCCTTTGATGGCTGCAGGGCTCGGGCTCGGGATGGGATGGGGCCCTCTCTGTCCTCTTGTGCAACCCCCTTCACCAAGGAACAAGCTGGCACAGGACAGTGCCCACAGAAGCATCCACTGCTGTGGCCGACACTGGGGCTCCAGGTTGGGCTTCATCTTCCCAGATCTCCACCACCAGCTGCCTTAAAAATGAAAATTTCTTATGGCCGGGCAGCTGGGAAGAGCCCCTCAACCATTCAAAGTCTTGGGACTTAGAGGGGACTTGGGGGGGGACACTCCAGCACACCCCCAAACCTCGAGACTGGGTCAGGGCTCTGCAGATATCTACGCAGCCTCCCTGTTATTTTCAGGTGTACAGCAAAGTGATTCTGTTATACAAATATATATCCATTCTTTTTCAGATTCTTTTCCCATATAGGTTAATACAGAATATTGAGTATGGCTCCCTGTGCTATACAGTGGCTCTTTGTTGACTATAAATTTTATATATAGAGATATGTGTATGTTAATCCCAAAGTCTTAATTTATCCCTCATCAGCACCTTTCCCCTTTGATAACAAGAAGTTTGTTTTTGAAGTCTAAGTCTCTTTCTGTTTTGTAAATAAGTTCACTTGTATCATTTTTTAGATTCCACTAAAGTCTAAAAGCAGTGTAACATGATGTTTATCTTTCTCTGTCTGACTTACTTCACTTAGTATGATAATCTCTGAGTCCATCCATGTTGTTGCTGATGATACTATTTCATTCTTTTTTATGGCCAAGTAATACTCCATTGTGTATGTGTACCACCTTTTCTTTATCCATTACACTGTTCGTGGACATTTAGATTGTTTCTACCTCTTGGCTATTTTAAATAATGCTGCAACGAACATTGGGGGTGCATGTATCTTTTCAAATTATGGTTTTCTCCAGATAGATCCCAGGAGTGGATTGTTGGATCATATGGTAATTCTATTTTTAGTTTTTTAAGGAATGTCCATACTGTTCTCCACAGTGGTTGTACCAATTTACATTCCCACCAGCAATGTAGGAGGGTTCTCTTTTCTCCACACCCTCTCCAGCATTTATTGTTTGTAGACTTCTTGATGATGGCCATTCTGACTGGTGTGAAGTGATACCTCATTGTAGTTTTGATTTGCATTTCTCTAATTATTAGTGATACTGAGCATCTTTTCATGTTTTCTTTTGGCCATCTTTCTTCTTTGGAGAAATATCTATTTATATCTTCTGCCCATTTTTTGATTTTTGGGGGTTGTATGTTCTTTTGATATTGACCTGCATGAGCTGTTTGTATATTTGGAGATTAATCCCTTGCTGGTCACTTCGTTTGCAAATATTTTCTCTCATTCTGTGGGTTGTCTTTTTGTTTTGTTTATGGTTCCCTTTGCTGTGCAAAGGCTTTTGTGTTTAATTAGGCCACATCTATTTATTTGTATTTTTATTTTCATTACTGTAGAAGGTAGATCTAAAAAGATATTGCTGCAATTTATGTCAAAGAGTGTTTTGCCTATGTTTTCTGCTAAGAGTTTTATAGTATCCGGCCATACATTTAGGTCTTTCATCCATTTTGAGTTTAGTTTTGTGTATGGTGTTAGAGAGTGTTCTAACTTCATTCTTTTACATGTAGCTGTCCAGTTTTCCCAGCACCATTTATTGAAGAGACTGTCTCTTCTCCATTGTATATTCTTGCCTCCTTTATCCTAAATTAATTGCCCGCAGGTGTGTGGATTTATTTCTAGGCTTTCTATCCTGTCCTACTGATCTATATATCTGCTTGTGCCCAGACCATACTGTTTTGATGACTGTAGCTTTGCAGTATAGTCTCAAGTGAGGGAGCCTGATTCCTCCAGCTTTGTTTTTCTTTCTCAGGATTGCTTTGGCTCAGATTCCCCACTTTAGAGGCTTAGAGCACTGGTTATCCAAGTGCCATCCCTGCACCAGCAGCATCAGCATCACCTGAAAACTTGTTAGACATGTACATTCCAAGGACCCACTGCCTTAGAATGAGAAACAAGTCCAAGGCGCAGAGCAGTAGACCCTGTTCTGACAGCTCTGGGGCTCACACATCTAAACTCCACCCTCTACTGCCTGTGTCCTGTGGTCCCCACATCCCTTCCTTATGGATGATCATGGCTGAAAGGCTGAAAGGGATCCCAAAAGAAACACACCTTCCCTGCAGCACCCTTTCTAACTGGGAAAGATTGGAAACAACCTAAACATCCACCAGCACGTGGCTGTTTAGATAAATTGTGGGGTGTTCACATGATGGAATGTTGTGCAGCTTTTTATAGAAAATGAATGGGAAAGGTATTTATTTGTTTGCTTATTTCTTTATTTTGTCTTTTGTCTTTTTAGGACCGCACCCATGGCATATGGAGGTTCCCAGGCCGGGGTCTAATTGGAGCTGTAGCCGCCGGCCTACACCACAGCCATAGCAACGCCAGATCTGAGCCACGTCTGCGACCTATACCACAGCTCATGGCAATGCCAGATCCTGCAACCTCATAGTTCCTAGTCAGATTCGTTTCTGCTGTGCCATGATGGGAGCTCCGGGAAAGCTTCTACGTACACTGTAGAATTGCCTCCATATTGTAGTATTAAGTAGTGAAAAGCAAAATGCAGAATGATGAATATATATGTGTGTGTGTCTGTAGCTATCATTTGTATACAAGTGGAGAGAATACGTAAATAATTTCACTCCCACAAATCTCTGGAGAGAGTTAAGAGCTAGCAACACAGAGATCTCCTGGAAGTGATAAGGACAGGGTCTGCAGGAGGTGAGTTTTCATTATGCTCTTGTATGAATTACCTACTCACATGATAGTTAGAATACAATTAAAATTTAAAAGAAGAAAGGAGGTGAGTCCAACTGGGGACTATGAAAAAGGAGAGGAGATAAAGACCAAGAAGCTTGAGGGTTTGTAAAATGCAAGGCACTTCACTAAATTCTTTTCATACAGCATCTCATGCAGTCTCTTCAAGAACCCTGTGACGTTGCTAATTATTACCCCATTTTGTTGACATGGACACAGAGTCACAGGAGGGCTCAGTGACTCTCTGAGTGGCAGAGCTGGGATTGGTGCGACTAGGTCTTTAACTCCAGAGCCCAAGCTCTGAGCCATCATATTATTTTTATATTTAAATGATAGTTTTATTTAACTTTACATCTAATTATATATGTAATAAATCATAACTTCCTCCAAAGGGAGTTAGGAATACTTAGGGAACATATATATGGAACACACATATTTTTCCCCTTTCTAAATAAGGCAGTCAAGGCCCAGAGAAGTGAAGTTACTCACCCATGATCACACAGCCATGCGTCTGACCAGTAAGAACCCCTGGAAAGGATGAATGAATGTTGTAGTTCCTGGTTCCCAGTAGAAGAGCCTCCTCCTCAATAAGCTGGAGGTGAAAGGCTGTAATTTCCACATTTGTAAAGGCAGGAACCACGCCCGTCACGTTGGCTGTGGGGTAAACGGAGTCAGTGGGCGTCAGTGGGCGTACGCGAGAAGCTCACAAGGAGGCAGCCGAGACAGAGAGGAAAGACCGGTGGCGTAGAAATCAAAACCCGTGGGTTCTAGTCTCAGCTCTGCCTCTTACGAGCTGTGTGGTGCGGGCAAGTCCCTTCACCTCTCTGACCCTCGGTGTCGTCATCTGTAAATAGCAGCATTATCGTGGGACCCAAATGAGAATGCGTAAGAAAGCATGCAGCAAAAGAAACAGAGCAGAATGTAATTTGGGGAGTTATTAAGGACACACAGCAGTGTTGGTGACAGACAGTGCATGCTGGACAACCTGCCTGTCACCAACAGCTATTCTTTTCATTCCAAATACTGTGTGGCGTTGAATCCACGCAGGTCTTATTGTACTTATTAAAGGGGAATTGACTGCCCTGCCTCCTTGTGAGGCTTTTGCTAAGGACCTCTTTTCCCCCTGGGGCGACACGTACATTCCTGGCTTATCAGCCTCCCTGACTAACCGCTAATTGAGGGCAGTGACCAAGCAGTGTTTGTAACTCAGTCTTTAAACAGAAGACACAGTGGTAGCAATGGATAGATGGATGAATGAGCAGGTGATGGATGGAGGGATAGGAGGAAGGCAGGATGGACAGATGGATGGCTGAATATCTTCAGAACCCAAAGGAAAGATAATTCTGATTCTCAGATAACACTTCTTAGAGAAGATACTTTTGGCCTGAGTCTTTAAGGATGGGTCAGATTTCAGCAGGAAAAGAGCAAGAGGTTCCAGAGGAGGAGGGTGTTTGGGGAGCCGAGGACAAACTGAGCTAAGGCATGAAACTCAGAATTCAAGGGGCTTGGTGATAGCTGTTAGTGGCCCGGGGTTGATGCAGCCCAGAGAAGGCCGTGGCCCAAGAGGTAGCTGGAAAAGTAGAGCCTGATGAGGGCATGCCTTGGAAGCTGAGCGGAAGTGTCTGGACTCCTCATCTCACAGGCAGTGGGGCACCCCGGGTGGTTTTGTAAGGGAGGGGAGAGCTGCTGTGCTCTGCGCTTGCTGGCGGCGTGTGAAAGGATGGGCACCAGGCCAGGACCCGGCTCTGGGAGGACACCGACCCCTTCTTCTGTCTGCCGGGGCTTCCGGAAGAGCTGCACAGGACGGGCTAAGAAGCGTTCATGGGTTGCCCAACTGCACATGGGCACCTCTGCCTCCCAGCCGTGCTCTGGGGCCGGAGGCAGGAGGCTGCGGATCCCCCTGGGGCATGGCCAGGGCGGGCACCAAGCCTCTGAGGCCTGCAGACCCTCAAGGGCAGGCTCCATCCACGACTGAACCATCCGGTTCTCCAAAGCACCCTGGCAGAGCCACCTTGCCCGCCAGGAAGAGCCTTGGCTCTGGGTTCAAGTGCTGGCCCTCCTCGTCCGCGTGCCTTGGGCCGGTCCCTGCCTCTGTCTCTCTCAGGCCCTGCCTTGCACAACTCCAGGATGTCATACTCACGAGCGAGGCGGTGCGACGGTGTCCCCGGAACCGTGCAACCCAGCAGCCCTGCCTCTCAGCTCAGCGTCCTCAGCTGGATGAAAAAGGGCGGATGAAGGCTGGTGCAGAGCGTCTCTGAGGCAGATTCAGAGACTCCCCTGGAACCTGGAAGCCGTGCGAGCGGAGCACGGGGGTTTGGGGAGCGAAGGGGGATGGGGCCTTGGCCCGGTGCCAGGGACGGTGATTGCGAAAGTCAAGGAGGGTCAAAGCAGGGTGACCCCTCCTCCAGGGCCAGACCTAGATTCACCTCCCTGACCCCATCCCTGCTGCCCTTTCCAGCCGTGTGTTATCCCAGGCCTCCTGTCAGTTCTTCCACAGGAAAAATCCAGGGAGAAGGAAACTACTTCACAGGGCCTTTGTGAGCATTAAAAAAAAAGAAGTGACACGTGTCAAGCACTTAGAGAGGCCTAGCCCCAAATAACAGCTCAAGAGACATTAGGTTCATCGTTATTTTTAATTTGTAAAAAACTTAAATGTGTCTTCTCTTGGAAATCCTTACTTTGACCAACCTCAAGATCACCATAAGCCCCGTAGAAGGATGGCCCCAGAGCAGAACTCAAGATGTTCACTTGGGATAAGCTTCAAAAGAGTTCTGGGGAGTCCGAAAAAAGGAAAGCAGAATACCTCCTCTGCCCACAAACAGAATGGGCCCGATCTGCCGAAGAACTCTAGCAGGAGACCTGGCTGCCCCAGGAACTGGGCCCAAGCTGGCATTAAAGGAATGAAGCATTAACTGTGAAATTTCAGGTAGACAAATGCACAAACGGTTTTATCCTCCTGGCCCTCCCCACTAAACCAGGCTTTATGAGTGGCATATACAACCCCCAGCCCATGGGCTGGCCCCAGACCAGCTTTCCACAGGACAATGAGAAGGAACCACCAGGGACGGTCAGGGCCTGGGTGTTTTACTGACTGAAAGGCACGAACACCCTGCTGAGGAATGGAGTCCAGCCCTGCCCTGCCCAGGCTGCTGGATGAAGGAAGGGCCAGGTGTGGGGCCCAAAGCAGAGAGGCCCGTCCCACCTAGAAGCGGGACATTCTGAGACATGGCTCCTCAGACTTGTCTATATGTTCAAGTGTTCTATATTTCTTACATAGTTAGAAAAAATGACATTATATATTAAACACCAATATTGGTGGGTCTGAAATTCAGAACACACCGTCTCTAATCCTGCCCCTGCCCCTGGAGCGTAGCTGCAGAATCTTGAGCAGGTCACTGCCCGCCTCTGAGCATCTGTTTCCCCAGCAGTACCACAGGTGCTGAACCCCTTCTATTCTAACAGCCGGTACCTGTCAAATAGGTGCCAACGTTAGGGTAGTGGGGTTGTTGAGGCTTTGTTTTCCACGCTTAGAAGTTTTCTGTTACTTTAAATTTGGGAGAAAGACAACTCCTCTCTTCCTCAGCAAGCAGCAAACCCCACGACCTAGGCGATTAAGAATTGGAAAGTTAGGGGAGAGGAACCCCACACCCCTCAGTCACCCAGTGGCTCACCTGGGTGATCCTATGATTCTGTAAACCCAGAGCCTTAAGTTTCCAGAAGGCCACACTGATCCATCTCACAAAGAGCATCTGGTGTCCAGTTTCACCCCCGCCAAGTAGAACCTCAGCACCAAAGCGAGACAGGAAGGTGCCCAGGACCACATCGGTCCCCAGCATCAGAGGGGAAACATCCGAAACTCATACAGGTCTCAGACACCATTATATGCTGTCACTTTGTCTTGTTATAACTGTAAAGTTCCTTGACAAAAAAGTGAAAGAACAGTTCAGGTTACTCCCAGAAACACTTCACCCAGATTCACTATTTGTTGACACCTTGCCCCATTTTCTCTGCGATTCTCTTCTCCCCATAAACACACACATAAACACACACACTTATTTTCATCTGAAACATTTGGGATTGAGTCACATGCGGCATCCTTTAATGCTTTAGTATTTCCTTTTCAAAATAATGATCAAAATCAGGGAATTTAACTTTGATACAGTGGTATTTTTCCTTTTTATTTTTTGAGTATCGTTGATTTACAGTGTTGTATCAATTTCTGCTGTAGAGCATAGTGACCCAGTCATACACACACACACATACATATTCTTTTTCTCATACTAAATTCCATCGTGTTCTATCCCAAGAGATTGGATGTAGGTCCCTGTGCTATACAGTAGGACCTCATGGCTTGTCCATTCTCAGTTAAGTAGTTGTATCTACCAACCCCACACTCCCAGTCCATCCCACTCCTTCCTCCCCCCCCTTAGCAACCACAAGTCTCTTCTCTATGTCCCTGAGTTTCTGTTTTATAGATAGGTTCATTTGCACCATATTTTAGATTCCACATGTAAGTGATAGCATATGGTATTTGTCTTTCTCTTTCTGACTTACTTCACTTCGTATGAGAATCTCTGGTTCCATCCATGTTGCTGCAAGTGGCGTTACTTTGTTCTTTTTTATGGCTGATTAATATTCCATTGCATGTATGTACCATATCTTCTTAATCCATTCAACCATTGGTGGACATTTAGGTTGTTTCCATGTCTCATATGGTGAATAGTGCTGCAGTGAACATAAGGGCGATATATCTTTTTGAATGAAAGTTTTACCTGGATATATGCCCAGGACTGGGATTGCTAGATCTGTATTTTTATATTCTATAGTGCTATAGTTCTATATTCTATAGTTCAGCATTGAGTTTTCCGAAGTACCTCCATATTGTTTTCTATAGTGGTTGTACCAATTTACATTCCCACCAACAGTGGAGGAGGGTCCCCTTTTCTGCACACCCTCTATTTAAATATACAGTCCGTATTCAAGTGTCCTCGGTCGTCCCCCCACCCCCACCTCAGAACTGGCTATTTTTTTACCCATTACCCCTGTTCCCAGGTGCCTCTCCCTTTCACCCGGGAGATGTGAATAAGGCATTTAATTCTTTCTTTCCCACCTGCCACCTCCACTTAGGGACCCTTTCCCCTGCTGCTTCCACTGAGACATGACCAGATGAACAGAAGATGCTGCCACGAGGAACATGTGAGCTGTGCTCACCTCTGACCTCGGAGCACAGGATACCCAAGCCTCTGCCTCCCGCACGCCCAGGGAGGGTAGGTGGCTGCAGGTCCCCGAGGGCACACCTCCAGTAGTGCCCACCCACCTGCTCTGTCACAACGGGGCAAGAGAGACACAGCTCAGGAGAAGCAGGGCCCAGGAGCTCAAATTCTGCCTAGTTCTGCAGACAAAAGCCATGTCCGAGAAAAATCTACGTATTCTAGAATAAGTTTCAGTTAAGAGGGGTCTGCCAAGGGCAACGGGCGAGAAGGAACTTCCTGGGGTTGCCAGATGTGTTCTGTAGGTGAGTGCTGGTCACAGGGCTGCATGTATGTGGAAAAGTCCATGGAGCTGTGCTTGTGAGGTGTGGACCCCTCAGTCTGTGTGCACGCCAGTAAATAATCACATCTGTCTAAAGGTGTGTGTGCGCGCAGTCAGGGATCCACAAGGTGAAGCTTGGTACAGGGGAGTAATACTGTGGGCTCCAGGAGGAAGAGTTAGCATCTGGTTTTGTCCAACCCATTTTATCTTGAGGATAAGATCCCAGCCCCTCTGGAGAGCCGAAAATAACAGCATTACCCATCTTTGACCACTTCCTCAATGCCCCGCACTCTGCGAACTCTGGCAGCAACTAGTATTCAGCTCACCTGCATAGCAAAAAGCTCCAAATAACCCTGGTTTACACATAAAAGTTGTGTTTTCTTAGGCATAAAAGAAGTTAGACACAGGCACTTCTGGGGTGATGTGAACTGAAGATGCCTCATTAGCAAGGACCCAGAATCCTTCTCTCCTTTTCTTTTTAGAGCATCATTTCTCCAAAGGGTGTTTGGTCGATAAATTTCGGACACAATACAAACTCTAACCCTTCTTTGGAAATTCACAAATTAGCCCCAGCTTACTCAGAACCTGCTCTGTTTCCTGGTGCATGCTTTCCTTCTTCCCTTTCTTTCTGTCTTTCTGTCTTTCCTTGCCATGCCTATAGCATCCAGAAGTTCCTGGGCCAGGGATCAAACTAGAGCAGTGACCTGCAACACAGCAGTGACAACACCAGATCCTTAACCCACTAGGCTACCAGGGAACTCCTCCTGGTACTTCTTTATGAATAATTTTTTTCAAAGTATTTGCTTTTTTTTACCCTAACAGTTCATATTTCCTATTTAAAAAAAAATTCTTAAATACAAACAAAGCTGGGAAAAAACCATGGGATCATTCTCACATAATACTCTATAACCTATTCATTCCATTTAGCAAGGTATCATGACCATCTTTCCATGTTGAGAAATATAGTCACAACATCAAATGAATTCATTTGTTTATTCCACAGTTTATTCAGCGTCTAGAAAGTGACAGGCATGAGCTGTTTACTTTAACAAGAAGGGGATTTCCTGCTGTGGCATATGGGTTAAGACTCCAATGGCAGGAGTTCCCGTCGTGGCACAGTGGTTAACGAATCCGACTAGGAACCATGAGGTTGCGGGTTCGATCCCTGCCCTTGCTCAGTGGGTTAACGATCCGGCGTTGCCGTGAGCTGTGGTGTAGGTTGCAGACACGGCTCGGATCCTGCATTGCTGTGGCTGCGGCGCAGGCCAGTGGCCACAGCTCCGATTAGACCCCTAGCCTGGGAACCTCCACATGCCGCGGTGCGGCCCTAAAATGACAAAAGGCAAAAAAAAAAGACTCCAATGGCAGTGGCTTGGGTCACTGCAGGGGCAGGGGTTCAATCCCTGGCCCAAAGCAGTGAGTTACAAAGATCTGGTGTTGCTGCAACTGTGGTGTAGGTCAAAGCTGCAGCTAGGATTCAGTCCCTGGCCCAGAAACTTCTCTATGGCACAGGTGCACCCATAAAAAGAGAGAGACAGAAGGATTCTGGGTGCTGGTAATATGCCACCAGTCATGCCTGAAGTTTCAACTTAGTGGTTGCATGAACCAATGATTTATCCTTGTACTTAAGCTCATTTACATACAAGCTCCTGTCCCTTACAACCTAGTTGGTTCTGATGGCTGCACACACCTACCCACCAGGATTTCTCTAACTAACTTGGCTCTTCGGGGTCAGACTCTCTGAGTTCCTCTTTATTTCCCAAACCCAAAATTGAAAGCCAC
Source organism: Catagonus wagneri (assembly GCA_004024745.2). Lineage (NCBI taxonomy): Eukaryota > Metazoa > Chordata > Mammalia > Artiodactyla > Tayassuidae > Catagonus > Catagonus wagneri. The sequence continues at coordinate 781,818 of PVHT020000166.1, read as the reverse complement.
AGAACCACAAGTACACATGGATGTTTGGGGAGCAAGTAAAACAAAGCAGAAAAATTGGGATTATCCTGGGAACTCAAGTGCAGTAGTTCAAAGAGCACTGCACTGGTAGCCAGGAGACTTAGAGTTAATCTGAGCTCTCGTGAGAGAGATGCTGAGAAACTGCCCAGCTACTCTGGTCCTCGCCATCGTCATCCACACAAAGAAGCACATGGGTGATACATGATGGTTCTTGCATCCCTCTCTAACCTGTGTTTTCTAGCACATGATCCTGTTTACAGAGACCTTCATGCTGAAAATACCCTCCTTGCTCTGTGTTTCTTTCATACCAGAAGTGAATGAAAAACTGGGCTTTTGAGACACATAGCTGGGGGCATCCCATGGCCTTCCCGTCTCATTCTCAGCTTTTGGCATCAAAACAGTGTCTTCAAGAGAAAGCCAAGGAGAGAGGAGGAAAAGAGGCAGCTCTGTCATCTAGCTGTTAAAAGAATCCCACCCATATAAAGCCTATCGACCATGCAGCCATCTGTAACCTGTACGCCTGACCCAATTACAGTCCAGGCAGAGTAACACTCCACATTGGCTTGGATGTTTCTCTGGTTTTAGAATTTTTTTTTATAGTAACCCACTAATTTAGGGAACTTTATTTATTATTATTTCCCATAGGATTTATTTATTTTTAACGATTTTTATTTTTTCCATTACAGTTGGTTTACAGTGTTCTGTCAGTTTTCTACTATATAAAGTGATCCAGTCACACACACACACACACACACACGTGTGTGTGTGTATATGTTTATGTGTGTTATATATATGTATGTGTGTGTGTGTGTGTATATGTGTGTGTGTATATATATATATATACACACACACATTATCCTTACATTTCTCACATTATCCTCCATCATTTTCCATCATAAATGACCAGATATAGTTCCCTCAGCAATATAGCAGGATCTCATTACTCATCCATTCCAAATGCAATAGTTTGCATCTATGAACCCGAAGCTCCCAGTCCATCCCACTCCCTCCCCTTGGCAACCTCAAGTTGAGAACTTTTAAAGTAAAGTTTAATGGCTTTTTTTTTTTTTTAAACAAACCATATCACATAATGATTGGATCTAGGAGGGCCCTTCTGGCACAGTCTTTTTTTTTTTTTGGCACACCCCCCCATGGCATATGGGGCTCCCGGGGACAGGGATCAGAATGGGGCTGCGGTTGGCAACCTACACCACCAACAGTGGATCTTGAACTTACTGTTCTGGACCGAGGATCGAACCTGTGATCCAGAGATGCCGCCAATCCCATTTTGCCACAGCGGGAACGCCTTCTGAAACAATCTTCTTAAGCTTTTTAGGAGTTTGTGACCTAAAAACATGCAAAGCCCTGGGAACCACTGGGGTGCAGAAACCATCCCCGCAAACTCAAGTGCAGACTGTGTCCTGCCTTCAGCATCCTCAGAGGGGACTGCATCCCCTGTGGGTTCTGCTGCATACACGCATGCGTCTGCAGCCCAGAGGGGTGTGTTCTGCACCTCCTAGCCTAGAAGATAGTAGCAGTGCCTTGAACTATGTTACTTAGGGACAGGAATTTTCCCTGTTGGGCCTTAGTTTTCTCCTCTGCAAAATAAAAACAGTGAACCAGAATTCAGTGTCTTTCCAGGTGACATCTGGGGACATCCGGAGAGCTGGTGACGTTTTGTTTCTTGAACTGGTCACCAGTTACATGAATGTGTACAGTTTGTGAAAACCCCTTGAGTTGCACAGTTATAATGCATGCACTTTTCTAAGTGTATATTTTGCTTCAGTGTAAGTTTACATAAACGGTACAAAATATAGGAGAGGGGATGGGAACGAATGGAGATGAATTAAAACTGGATGTGGCTGATCTTTGTTGAAGCGAGTGGTGTGTTGTGGGGGTTCATTATGCCCCCTTGTATACTTTTGTGCCTGTTTTAAGTTTTCCATAATGAAGGTTATAATAAGAGCTCTTCTGAGTTCCCACTGTGGTGCAGGGGGTTAATAATCCAGCTTGTCTCTGTGACATTTGCTGGTTCATTCTCCAGCCCAGTGCCCCAGCGCTGTGGGTTAAGGATCCGGCATTGCAGCAAGCTGCAGCAAAGATCACAGATGTGGCTCACATCTGGTGTTGCTGCAACTGTGGTGTAGGCCAGCAGCTGCAACTCCAATTCAGCTCCTAGCCCAGGACCTTCCATATGCCGCAGGTTTGGCCCTAAAAAGGAAAAACAACAACAACAATTAAAAAAAAAAAAAAAAACCTCTTCTTTCTCTAAAATGCGTTCATTGGAGTTCCCACCGAGGCTCAGTGGTTAACGAATCAGACTAGGAACCATGAGGTTGCGGGTTCTATCCCTGCCCTTGCTCAGTGGGTTAATGATCCGGCATTGCCGTGAGCTGTGGTGTAGGTTGCAGACGCGGCTCGGATCCTGCGTTGCTGTGGCTGTGGCGAAGGCCGGCGGCTACAGCTCCGATTAGACCCCTAGCCTGGGAACCTGCACATGCCGCGGGTGCGGCCATAAAATGACATAAATAAATAAATAAATAAATATAAAATGTGTTCATTGAGGAACTCCCACTGTTGTGTAAGAATGAAGAAGAAAGAAGAAAAGATAAAGTCAAGTCACAGCTCCTCTTCCAGAGTCAGACAAAGGGGGCCTACCCAGCACGGCCGAAACAGGGTTACAAGGCAGAGCTGTGAGGTGTACTATAAAGTTCTTGGTTTTGTTCATCCTGGTTTTAGCTACTGTTTGATATGTTCGGGTGTGAAAGAGCCAATTAACTGGTGCCCTGAGACGTGGTTGTTTAAGTTACCGTGAGAATGTCTCCGAGGTCTGGCACAGGGTAGGCCCCGGGGTGTCACAGCCCACGCTTGGCTGCAGCCAGTTCAGCTGGTGGCAGGAAGCAGATGAAAGGGCAAGTCGCACAAGGACCTTCCAACAGTGATTGCAGTGTCACCTTCCCACTGAAAGGGATTGTGGATAAAACACCATGGCAGAGTGGCTGGGGCTCCCTCATTCCCCAAACACGTACCCAGCCCCTGCTCCCTGCCAGGCGTAGTTCTGGAAGGCAGGATACGCTGTGCACAAAACCGACAAAAATGCCACCAGTGGGGTACTTTCATAATTCCCTAAATCGTATAATATGCTTTATAGACTTTTTCAAAAAAACTTCTTTTAATTGTAAATACATAACCTGAAATTTACCATTTTAACTCTTTCTGAGTGCACAGTTCAGTGGTGGTCATTTACCTTATTGTGTAGCCAATCTCCAGAACCTTTTCATTTTATAGAACCAACATTCCAACATTCTATACCCATTAAAAGACAGCTCACTTTGTCTACCCCACCCTGCCCTGCCCCTGGGAACTGCCATTCTGCTTTATCAATTTGACTTGTCTAAGTACCTCGTATAAATGCAATTATGTGGTATTTGTCTATTTGTAGTTGGCCAGTTTCACTTAGCATTACTTCAAAAGTTCATCCATGTTGTAGTATATATGAGAATGGCCTTCCTTTTTAGGGCTGAATAATATTCCATGTAGGAGTTCTCTTGTGGCTCAGTGGGTTAAGGATCTGGCCTTGTCACTTCAGCAGCCTGGATTGCTGCCGCACTTGGGTTTGATCTCTGACCCAGAAACTTCTGCATGCCACAGGCATGGCAAAAAAAAAAAAAAAGAATTTAAGTATGTACCACGTTTTCTTTTTTTTTTAATCTCTCTCTCCTTTTTTTTAGATCCACACTTGTGGCATATGAAGGTTCCCAGGTTGAATCAGAGCTGAAGCTGTCAGCCTACACCGCAGCCACAGCAATGCAGGATCTGAACTGCCACGACGGGAACTCACATTTTCTTAATTTATCCACAGGTGGACATTCGGGTTGCTTCCACCTTTTGGCTGTTATAAATAGTGCTACTATGAATATGTGTTCAGTTATCTCTTTGAGACCTTGCTTTCAATTCTTTGGGGTATGGTAGCTCTAACTTTAATTTTTTTTTTTTTTTTTTGCCTTTTTAGGGCCACACCCGTGGCATATGGAGGTTCCCAGGTTAGGGGTCCAGTCGGATCTACAGCTGCTGGCCTACATCACAGCCACAGCAACACCAGATCCTTAACCCATTGATCGAGGTCAGGGATCGAACCCCCATCCTCATGGATACTAGTCGGGTTCGTTAACCACTGAGCCATGACAGGAACTCTGTAATTTTAATTTTTTTAGTAACTGTCATACTGTTTTCCGCATTGGCTCCACTGTTTTACATTTCTACCCCTGGTGCACAAGTGTTCCAATTTCTCCACATCCTCTTCAATACTTGTTATTTCCTGTTTTGTTTTGCTTTTTTTTCAGTAATAGCCACCGTAATGATAGTGAAGTTGAGTGTTTTGTTTTTTGCATTTTTTTTTTTTTTTTTGATGGTCGCACCTGAGCCATATGGAATTTCTCCGGCCAGGGATCGAATCCAAGCTGCAGCTGCAACCTACACAGCCGTGCTGGATCCTTTAACCCACAGCACCGGGCCAAGGATTAAACCTGCACCTCAAAGTAACCCAAGCCTCTGCAGTCAGAGTCTTAACCCACTGCACCATAGCAGGAACTCCTGTAAAGACTGCTTTTAAAAGACAACCTTTCCCTTTTTTTTTTTTTTAAGGCCACACCTGCAGCATATGGAAGTTCTTGGGCCGGGGGCTAAATCAGAACCGCAGCTGCTGGCCTACACCACAGCTCGGCCTACACCAATACCAGATCCTTAACCCACTGCGTGAGACCAGGGGTCAAACCCGAATCCTCTTGGATCCTAGTTAGGTTCATTACCACTGAGCCACAATGGGAATGCCTTAATTCTAAAACAACTAGGCTAAATTAAGTTGACTGGAGAGGAATGTGAAGGATGCACAACTCATTAAAAATGAGTAAAACTGAGGCTGCTGAGGAAAGGTCTTGCTCAGAGTCAGGCCTTCAGGAATTGATGGAGTTGGCACAGGACTCTAAATGAAAGATCCTTTTGCTGTGAAAGGACAGGTAGTTAATTCTTGAGACTCTGTGGGCCGTAAGATCTCTGTGTCACCTCCACAACTCCGGCACTGTAGCAGGAAAGCAGCCCTGTTCAGCCTGTGCAGGCAGAGCCGTGTGCCAATAAAACTTTATTTACAAAAACGGGCAGTGGACTGTAGATTTCTGACTCCTATTCTCAGTCCGTACACTAAGGTGTGGTGAGCAGGGGTGGTAGTGTTCCTCACCCTGACACACACGCTTCTGGTTGCCTAGGTATGATCCTGGTAGAATTATCAGTCAAGGTCAACCTGCCCAACTCGGCCCAGGAGGTGGGTACGTGGCCCAAGCTGGACTTTTCCATCTGGCCTTCCTATCTTGAAGCAAGGACAAGATGTTGAAACTGATCAGACCCGTGGCCCCTGGTGACTCTCTTCCGGGTCCCTCCTCCCTGAATCCCCAAAGCTGCCCAGTTCCCAGCCCTTTTCCTGTACTGGCGTCTCAGTTCTTCCTTCTATTCTGTGAGCGACCCTACATCCTTCTAGTAAATTTCCTTTCTCACAAAGTATCTGGCATCAGCTTCTGGGGCTCACAACTAGAGAATCTTGACTGCTCACTGACTTGTCAGGAACCGTATCCCATATAATTTTTTTAACCAAAGAAAGCCCCCAAAGAGCTAAAATAAGGGTGTGATTTCTTAAAATGCGTTATCCAGAAGTTGAAGGGTATCTCGGGTTCATCAGTTGAAATTAAGCCTCCCATGCTGCCAGTGTGAAGACACCCCAAGGAACACCACTCTCCTTGTTTCTCAGTTCCGTGAACAACGCAGCCCCCCTCCCAGCTGTCGGTCGAGCAAGCCCTTTGCCCTCCCGGGGCCTCAGCTTCTCCATCTGTAACGTGAGCGGAGTGAATAGTCATGGGGACCCAGGTTCCATCCAGCTCCAGGCTGTCATCAGGGTCTCCTACTGTGGGCCCGGCACCGTGCCTGCAAGAAGCTTGAGGATGAAATGGGGAGAGAAGTCAGGCATCGATAAGCAGTGGTGACACAGGGCCACCTGTGCAAAGCGCCAGGTGAGGAAGACTGCCGTTGGCTCCCAGAGGGAAGAGAGCTGCCACGGACCGGAAAGGATGCTAGCTGAGCCTTTAAGAACAGGTAGGCTTTGAAGAGTGGGAGAGGAAGGAAAAACTGTACGCACTTTGAAAGCTCTCTCAGCAGCCCTCAGGCTGCCCTCTGGCAGCAGGTCCTGGCTTCACTTCCCTCCCTGGGTCACTTCTACTGATACATTATTTGTTCCATTGAGTTTCTTTTAGGTGTTTCTGGTTGCTGACTGCAGGGAGCAGGGTGTGGACGATTCTGAGCTTTTTAGCTAGAATATCAAAGTCTTGCTGAACTGGCTTGTTTTCTGCCCCTTGCAGCTGTCCAAGCAGTATAGACCGGCCCCCTGCACCCTCCCCTGCGCCCCAGGAGGGCAGGAATGAAGAGGCGCTGGGATTGTGTGGTCCAGCCCCCACCCCCGCCCCAGGTGCTGCCTGTGAAGCGGGCCGTTCCCTCACCATAGGGGTAATGGGCAGGATGGCACAGGGCCATCGGGGGTGGCCCTGGCTCTCCTCAGCCTTCTAAACACCATCTGTCCCAAGACCCAAGGCTTGCCTTCCGCTACACCCAAACCACCCGTGGGACTGGCTGTCCCCAGCACAAACACCTCTTTGTGTGCTGCTGGGTTTTTGTTTGTTGGCATTTGAACAGGGCAAAGTGAAATCGGCAGAGGTTGGCGTGGCTGCCACACCTTGCTTCCACTCCCCTGCCGCCCAGTCCGGACCCCAAACTCCCCTTTACAACAGACACTGCCACGGCCACCGCCACCTCCGCCACCACCTTTGGAATCTGCTCCGCCCTCGGGGTCTCATTCTTTGCTTGGTCACATGGCTTATCTGAGAAATGCGTCTCTTCCGTGGGTTTCTCTTTTAATAGGCGTCTTCTGGAGACGTAATACCCAGGCATGGTGACAGGTTCCCCAGGGCGGATCAGGCCACCCCTCCAGTACACTTCTGCCTCTGTTCTTTGTGCAACGGACTCTGCGGCGCGGCGGCCCACGCCAGGAGGGGACCTGAGCTCTTAGTCTCAGCCTAACTGTTAAGGTCTGTGTCTTCTGCCCCTGAGGTGGGGGGGCCTCAGTTTCCCTGTCATTGCAGTAAAGGGGTTGGTTCCCAAGCCAGGAATCAGATTAGATGCAAGCAATGCTGGATCCTTAACCGGCTGTGCTGGGCAGGGGATCGAACCTGCATCCCAGCGCTCCAGAGGTGCTTGTGACCCCATTGTGCCACAGTAGGAACTCCGAAAGTTCTCTGCTTTTTAAGGACTGTTCATGGAAACCCGGGGACACTGCACAGTTTTCCTGACTCTCGCATTCATTGCCTTTCTGCCTCTTGGATGGTTTTCACTGAGACGCACAGCCATTGCTGCCCAGGAGTCGATTCAATGCTTGTCCTATAAGAAAAAGTAATAAACAGAAACCTCAATAAAATAGATTTGGGAGATCTGAAGGGGGAGCTCTCATGCCCAGCAATAATCACAGAGCCCAGCAGGGAGAAAAAGACTCATCTTCTTTCCTGGCAAGGACGGAGCCTGTGAAAAGCTACAGCCTCTTTGTTAACTACAGCCCTCCCAACTTCCTTTTCTCCTCTTATAAAAGCGTTCTCGGAGTTGCCGTTGTGGTGCAGTGGGAAACGAATCCGACTAGGAACCATGAGGTGGCGGGTTTGCTCCCCGGCCTCGCTCAGTGGGTTAAGGATCCGGCGTTGCTGTGAGCTGTGGTGTAGGTCGCAGACAGGGCTTGGATCTGGCGTTGCTGTGGCTGTGCTGTAGGCCAGCAGCTGTAGCTCCGATTAGACCCCTAGCCTGGAAACCTCCAGATGCTGCGGGTGTGGCCCTAAAAAGCAAAAAACAACAACAACAACAACAAAAAAAAAGGCGTTTCCTTCCCTCGCTGTGTGGGGATTTGCACATGGCTCCCCATAGTTGCAGATCCCAAGCGGCAATTCTTTGCTGATCTCAAATAAACTCATTTTTATTGAAGAAATAATCTCGCTGCTTTCAGGTCAACAGCTCAACAAATTAATTTGAGGATCTGTAAGGCGTCAGGCATTGCCCTGGCTCTGCAGATGCAAGGATGACTGAGATGAGTGGTTTAGAAATAAGGTGGCAGGAAAAAGGAAGAGCATATCGAGAAGGAGCCTGGCTTGTTGTGGGCAGAACTTTGAAGGCAAGATGGGAGCGGCTAGAAAGAACTCCTGTCTGAAAGCCAAATGAGCGTTCAGTACCAAGAAGCAGCCAGTTTTTGGCAGGCAGTGCAGAGGCCCTGAGGCAGAAACTAAAGTAGGCCACCGGGCCTGTTTGGGGATCAGAAAGAAGGCCAGTGTGTTTGGAACTTAGGGAGCTGGGGTGATGGCAGGGCGAAAGTTCGGAGAAGAAAATGGGGCTGAACCATGCAGAGAGATTTATGGATTTTATTTTGAGTGTAACAACAAATCGTTAGAGTGTTTTTAAAGTTCAAAAAAGTCATGCCGGCCGCTGTAGTGCTGTCATCAGTGCCACTGTGTGCCTATCCGGGGCACCATGCACTGACTAAATAACGGGAATGGACCCCCCTGGAGCTGCGCAAGGGGACACAGTCCCAGCCGTCCTCAACCCCCGTGAGCCTTCAGGCCCTGAGGATGCAGATGCTAAGTGACTTTGGGGTGGAAAGAGTCCGAAGCTTCCTCCAGGGCTCTGATGATGCCAGTCCTCTGTGGTCTCCGAGATGCTCGAGGGGAACTTTGGCCCCTCCAGCGTGTCTGCCCTGATCCCTGTAAACTCTCCCTTCTCCCCACCTCTTTCAGCAAAGAGGTCAAGCCAAGTGGCAGCAGACGCTCCCTCACTCTCTCCTTGCTTCAAGCTGACACCCGCTAAGCCTTTAAGTGGCTTGTAACTCCATCATCTCAGCGCCCCTTGGAAGAGAGCAGCCGGCAGATTAAGCGATCCTGGGATCGGAGCGCTGAGGAATTCAGGGCCTCTCGGGTTTCTTGGCAAGACTTACAAGTACATGCAGAGACTCTTCTTCAGAACAAGTGAAAATAATTCCTTCCAGGGGCAGAAAGAGGCATGCTTTTGGCAAAGGACCTCATGAGATGTTATCTCGTGAGACCCGCGTTGAGGGCCCCGGGAGGGAGGGCAGAAGTTGCTGAACCAGGTGGGGAAATGGACAGGCAGGCGGGGAGGGACTTACAGGGTTCCCACAGCGGTTCAGGAACCGGGTTTGCTAACTGCCTGCCGCCTGCGTTTTCTGCTCCCCCAGGGAAGAGCGGGAGGGGAGAGGAGCAGACATATGCTGAAGTTTGAGGCGCAGTCTCATCCCCTGAGCCAGACATCTTGGAGGGAAAAAAAAAAAAATCACAGATTTAGACAATTAGGGGAGTTCCCTGGTGGCTCAGCAAGTTAAGAATCTATAACTGTCACTGGTGTGGCTCAGGTTGCTGCTGCGGTGCGGGTTCGATATCTGGCCTGGGAATCTCTCATGCCATGGGTGTGCCCCCCCAAAAAAAAGGAAAATTAGGACTGTGAGGAAAATTAAGGCTGAAAGGGACCCTGGGTATCATCTAGTACAAGCTTTTATTCCATGGATGAAAATATAGAGACCCCGAAGGTGAATTCAGCCTACAGAAATCCTTGCACATGTGCACGGAGCTGTATGCATGAGGTTTGCTGTCATGCACTTTGCTGTTGTAAGAAGCACAAGAGACAGCACAGGACCTGTGTATCAGCAATTGCAGCCTTAAACAGGGGACCTGTGTGTTGTGCAATACTGTGCAGGCTGTGGGAGGAGGAAGGAGGCAGGTATGCATCATTGCTTTGGAAAGATTGTTAGTGAGATTTCCAATGGAAAACAAAGCCCAAAATAAAATGTATGGTGTAACATTTGTTACCCCATTTGTGAAACAAAAATACACATATATGTAGACGTGTGTGTGTGTGTGTGTGTGTGTGTGTGTGTGTATTAGCATACAGACATATATTCTTACATATTATTAGCAGGGAGTATGATGGAGCAGGTGATCCCTCAGCGTCATTCTGGGGGCAGACAGACCAGGCTGCTCCTGACAAACCCCCGGACTTGGGCGCACCAGGCTGGGAGTTCCCATTTCTTGCATCAGGTTTCCCCCTGGTGGTCACTCAGGGAGCTTGCAAGAAAGACGTTCTCTAGGGTGGCTGTGCCATCCCTTAGGAGATGTGTGGAATTGTTTGGATCTGTGGGGAGACAGCTGGCATTTAATGGGAAGGGGCTGAGAGACCCCGGATGTCCCCCAGGGCGTGCGATAGTCCTGCACAGTGAAGAATTGTCACGCATCCTGTGTGGCTTTTGAATAAACCAATGAAGAAATCCTGCTCACGATTACCTGAACCTGGAATTCGAATGCCAATTTGCAAACATTAACAAAGTCTTTTGGGTTTTTGTTTGCTTGTTGTTTTGGACTGTTTTAAGATTGACTGAATCGCAGTCATCCTGCACATCAGTGCATGCTTGTGCTTTGCTTTGTCAGAACTTAGAGTTGTTCAGCAGCTCATCAAACCATGTCAGCAGGGTTCATGTGTGGGGTCGCGGTTTCCACCCACTTGTATCCCCCCGCACCTGTCGCCCTATCCCGTGGCAAATGTGTAACCAAAGAGAACTGAGACTTCTTTTAACAACGAACCAGACTAGTATCCATGAGGATGTGGGCTCGATCCCTGACCTCGCTCATTGGGTTAAAGATTCTGTGTTGCTGTGAGCCATGGTGTAGCCTCCAGATGTGGCTCAGATCCTGCGTTGCTGTGACTGTGGCTGTGGCAGTGGCATAGGCTGGCAGCTGGAGCTCGGATTCAATCCCTGACCTGGGAACTTTCATAAGCCACAGGTGCAGCCCTAAAAATACAAAAAAACAAAAACAAAACAACAACAACAACAACAAAACAGAACTAAATATTACTGAATTAACAGATCTACGTGAAATACAGGTGTTTTGTTTAGTTTTGGGATTTTTCCAGCTTTATTGAGGTGTTGTAGAGCTACAACGTGTAAGTTTAAGGTGTAAATGGGATGATTTGATTTTGCATGTATTGCAAGAGGCACAATAATGTGAGTCCCCTCCGCCCCCTCATGAGATGAGCTCTGTATTGGGCGTGGTGAGAACGTTCCAGGTTTCTCCCAGCAGCATTCAAGTGTGTAGCACAGTGTGGTTCATCATAATCACCGTGTTGTAGATTGGGTACCCAGAATTTATTCACCTTAAACCTGGCCTGTGTACCCTTTGACCATCATCTCCCACCAACAGCGTAGGAGGCTTCCCTTTTCTCCACACCCTCTCCAGAATTTATTATTTCTAGATGTTTTGATTGATAGCCATTCTGACAAGTGCACGATGATAACTTCATTGTGGTTTTGATTTGTATTTCTCTAGTAATTAGTGACGTTGAGTATCTTTTCATGTACTGTTGGTCATATATGTGTCTTCTTTGGAGAAATGTCTTGTTTAGATTTGCTCATTTTTTAACCAACTTGTTTGTTTTTCTATATTGAGTTGAATGAGCTGTTTGTATATTTTGGATATTAACCTCTTGTCGGTCACATGGTTTGCAAATATTTTTTCCCCATTCTGCAGATTGTCTTTTTGGTTTTGTTGATTGTTTCCTTTGCTGTGCAAAAGTTTTTAAGTTTGATTACATCCCATTTGTTTATTTCTGCTTTTATTTCTTTTACCTTGGGAGAATTATTTAGGAAAATACTGCTGCAATTTATGTCAGAAACTATTTTGCCTATGTTCTTTTCTAGGATCTTTATGGTGTTATGTCTTATATTTAGATCTTTAAATCATTTTGAATTTTTTTTACATGGTGTGAGGGAGTGTTCTAATATGATTTATATGATGCTGTCCCAGCTTTCCCAACACTTCTTGCCAAAGAGATTGTCTTTTCTCCATTATATGTTCTGGCCTCTTTTGTCTTAGATTAATAAACTGTGGGTGTGTGTGTTTCTTTCTCAGCTGACTTCTATTCCATTGACATATATATGTTTTGTGCCAATGCCACACTCTCGATTACTGTAGCTTTTCAGTATTGCCTAAAGTCTGAAAGGGTTATGCATCCAGCTTTGTTCTTTTTCCTCAGGATCACTTTAGCAGCTCTGGGTCTTTTGTGGTTCCATATACATTTAAGTATTCTTTGTTCTAGTTCTATGAAAAATGTTGTGACATTGGGAGCACATTCAATCTTTAGATTGCTTTGGGGAGTATAGCCATTTTAACAATATTAATTCTTCTTATCCAAGAGCATGGGATATCTTTCCATTTCTTTGAACCATCTTCAGTTTCCTTGATCAATGTTTTCTATTTTCAGGGTGGAGGTCTTTCACCTTCTTGGTTAGGTTTATTTCCAAGCATTTTATTTTTTGATGCAATTTTGTTTTTGTCTTTTAAGGGCTGTACCTGCATCATATGGAAATTCCCAGACTAGGGGTCGAATTGGAGCTATAGCCGCCAGCCTATGCCACAGCTCACTGCAACACCAAATCCTTTAACCCACTGAGTGAAGCCAGGGGTTGAACCCACATCCCCATGGATACTAATCAGGTTCATTATTGCCGAGCCACGACAGAAACTCCCTTAATGCAATTTTAAATGGTATTTTTTTTTTACTTTCTAATATCTTATTGTTAGCATAAAGAAATGCAACATATTTCTATATATTAATCTTATATCCTGTTACCTTGCTAAAGTCATTTATCATTTCTAATAATTTTTAAAAATTTTTTCATAGTTGATTTACAAATTCTGTCAATTTCTGCTGTATAGCAAAGTGACCAAGTTATAAATATATATATACATTCTTTTTCTCACATTATCCTCCTTCATGCTCCATCACAAGTGATTGGATATAGTTCTCTGTGCTATACAGCAGGACCTCATTGCTTATCCACTCCAAATGCAATAGTTTGCATCTACTAACCCTATACTCCCAGTCCCTCCCACTCCTTCCCCCTCTTATATCCTGCTGCCTTGCTGAGTTGATTTATCAGTTCCAACGGTTTTTGTGCAGGGTCTTCAGGGTTTTCTATATAGAGTACCATGTCACCTGCATGTAATGGCAATGTTACCTCTTCCCTTCCGATTTGGATACCTTTTACTTCTTTTTCTTGTCTAATTGCTGTGGCTAAGACTTCCAGTACTATGTTGAATAGAAGTAGTATGAGTAGGCATCCCTGTCTTGTTCCTGAATTTAGCTTTTAGGAAGTCTTTCAGCTTTTTGCCATTGAGTATTAAGTTAGCTATAAGTTTGTCATAATAAAATCACTTTTATTATGTTGATATAAGTTCCCTCTGTACCCACTTTGGTGACAGTTTTTATTGTGAGTGGATATTGGATTTTATTAAATGCTTTTCCTGCATCTCTCGAGATGATCATGTGGCTTTTGTCCTTTCTTTTGCTAATATGGTGTATCACATTGATTTGCATTATGTTGAACCATCCTTGCATCCTGGGAATGAAGCCAGCTTGACCATGTGTATGATCCTTTTTATGTGTTGTTAAATGTGATTTGATAATATTTTGTGATGATTTTTACATCTATACTCACCAAAATAATTGGCCTATAATGTCCATTTGTCTTTCTTTTTCTTTCTTTCTTTCTTTCTTTCTTTCTTTCTTTCTTTCTTTCTGTAGTGTCTTTGTCTAGTTTTCATATCAGGGTGACGGTGGCTTCATAGAATAAATTTGGGAGTGTTCTTCCTCATCAATCTTTTGGAATAATTTGAGACAGATAGGTTCATCTTTGTACATTTGGTAGAATTTCCCCAGTGAAGCCATCCAGTCCTGGACTTCTCTTTGCAGGGAGGTTTTTTAAATTATAGATTCTATTTCACTTCTAGTGATCAGTCTGTTCAAATTATCTATTTCTTTGTGACTCAGTTTTGGCAGCTATATGTTTCTAGAAACTTATCCATTTCTTCCAGGTTGTCCAACTTGTTGGACTGTTTATATTATTCTTTTAATATAACCGTTTATATTTTTATTTTAATAATAACTGATAATCATTCTTTAATGGTTTTTTGTATTTCTGTGATATTGGTTGGTATTTCTCCTCTTTCATTTCATTTCTTATTTTGTTTATTTGGGTCTTCTCTCTTTTCTTGGTGAGCCTGGGTAGAGGTTTGTCAATTTTACTATCTTTTCAAAAAAGCCACACTTAGTTTTGTCGATATTTTCTATCATTTTTGTCTCTATTTTATTTATTTCCCTTATCTTTATTATCTTCTTCCTTCTGTTAATTTGGGGGGGTGTTTTTTTTTGCTTTGTAGGGCCGCACCCACAGCATATGGAAGTTCCCAGGCTGGGGGTTGAATTGGAGCTGTAGCGGCAGGGCCTGTGCCACAGCAATGCCAGATCCAAGGTTCATCTGCAAACTACGCCACGGCTCACAGCAACCCCGGATCCCTAACCCACTGAGTGAGGCCAGGGATCGAACCCACATCCTCGCAGATACTAGTCAGATTCATTAGCACTGAGCCACAACAGGAACTCCCTGTTTTGGTCTCTTAATAAAGAAAACACGTTACAAATATAGGTGAAGACTGAGTGTTTGTCAGAGGTACAGATTCCAGGAGCTCCCTGGTGGTCTAGGGATTAGGATTCTGTGGCCTGGGTTCAGTCCCTGGTCTGGGAACCGAGATCCCTCATCAAGCTGCTGCATGCTGCAGCCAAAAGGAAGGAAGGAAAGAAGAGAGGAAGGAAGAGAGGGAGGGAAAATGTGCAGATCCCAAGGCCGTAACCTGAGTCTACTCATCAGAATCTCTGGAAGCAGAGCTGGCAGATCCATCCTCCGTCCTCCTCCCTCACCCACCATGATTCCTGTGCAGAGTGAAGTTTGACAGTTACTGATACATATGGATTGAAATCTGCCCCATCAAGCAATGACCTGTTCTTCCTTATAACCAACCCAGTAGGTCTTGGTCTTTGCTATGTATCAGGGTCACCTGGAGAACCTTTAGAAATGAAGATGCCCAGGCCCCTCCATAACCCTGTACACCAAACTGGGGCAGAGATGTTAGGCAACTCTATGACCAAAACCTCCAAGGTTTGTGAGGGGTGCCTGGGGGGAAGGAAGCGGGTATGGAGTGGAGGGGACCCATCTCCTTTGCTCTGTAAAATACTCCTAGGATTATCAAAGTCCCATTCAGATATCCCTCCATGAGCTTTCTCCCAGAATAATGTCAACAAGCATTTCCCATGCGCTGAGTGCTGGGCAGAGCTGCTACAAAAGATATTGGTCAGGTATAGTGAGGAAGAAGCCCAGATGTGGTCAGGGCTGCAGTTCCTGCTCAGACATGAATTTAGCGGCTGGACTGGAGGTTGACTTGCCAGATTTATCAGAAAGAGAGGAAACCTGGTTAAACCTGAATTTCAGATACCTAACGAATAATTTTCTAGTGGGTATGTTCTAAACATTGCATGGGACATACTCTAAAAAACTTTTTTGTTTTTATTCATCTGAAATTCAAATTTAATTGGAAGTCCTGTGTTTGATTTCTATCTGAAAATTTTACTTGATGGAGTATCTTCCACTCCCACAAACCCCAGTTTCCCTGTTTGGAAGCTGAGGGCGCTGAGCTAGATGATGTCTGTGGGTTCTTATGGCTTGGATGCTATAGCAGTCAGAGACGCAGCCCATAGCTCTGGCAGCCCTTCTCCCATGCTCCACCAGAGGGCGCCCTGGCTCTCCTCAGCGATCGCTGGGCCCCTGGCTCAGGGAGCAGTTGGCTTGGTCCCGCTGGCTCTGGGGGGCCGTCTGGAAACCAGGTTGTGGCCCCAGGTCCTTACTCATCTCTAAAGCGGCTTATTCAAAAGGAGAGCGGGACGATCTCAGAGAGTCTCTGAAGGTGGGACCATCTCATCCAGCGCCCCTCTACTGTTACTTAGAAGGCGAGACTGGACCCTGGAGGAGAAGGCACTTGGCCAGGCTCACACCACTGTCCTGGAACCTAGACTTCTGACTCCCTGTCCATGGCCCCTTTACCTCCTTAGGGGGCCCTTATTTCTCTTTCCTGCTGGATACATTTTAACCCTTGAAGTCCTAAAGCCAACACCAGTGCAGAGAGCCACGCAGCCTAACAATAGTGACATGCCTGAGCCTCTTCACCGTGTGGCCTTGAAACCTTACAGCCGAGAGAGGACCAGGGATGAAGGACCGCCCTAGACAGTGGGGAAAGAGCAGCCCCTCACATTTAAGTCGGGAGTGTCACCATCTTCATCGCCCTCTAGGTCAGACACAGTGACCTTTGAGGCAGGGACCACTAACATCAGGATTTTACAGATGAGGAAACAAGCTCAGGGTTTGGTCACTGGACTGAGGGCCCACTCCAGTTCTGCAGCAGATGTGCGGGGGAGAGGAAGGGCAAGGGAGGCAGGGTTCTGTTACCAGGACCTAGGTGATCTCCATAGGACCCACAGCCCCTTCAAGGAAAACAGAAATTGCTCAAAGGGAGCAGTACCCACCACTTTGGAGCAGGAGTTGATTTGAGGAGAGTTACAGCATGGCGTGAATTAACACTGAACGAAGCGTAATCCAGTTCTCCTTTGGACCACTTGATTTTCAAAGAGAAAGTCTCTTAGATTTCTTCTTTTGACATGAAAAAGAGCATCCTTCAAGCCCAGGGAGCACTCATAATTACATAATTTTTCTTCCACTGTATTTTTTTTTATCTTTCAGGTTTATCTGTATTTATGGCAAATGATACTGATTTTCCACCCAACGTAATGAGATAATTTCCTTTAAATATTTTCAATTAAGAGATTTGACCTAAAGAGAGGGGAAGCACAGATGGGAGAGTGTGAAAACACCACCTTTGAGGATCGTGAGGGCCCGTGTCGGCTCAGCTGATCCATGCTGCTGCAGCCAGCAACTCGGGCAGCCCCACCCCGTCCTCCCAGCGGCTCAGGCTGATCCATGCTCTTTTCCTCTCTTTGCTGCTGCCTTTCCCTTGGAAACTCTGAGGAACTCCCTAGAGAGAGGCATCCAGATATTGGGAGAGAAGGGAGGAAGCCCTAGGTTCCAGTTCCCCCCATTTTTTCATTGCCTCATCGTATGACCAAGTCCTTCAGTCTCCCTAAACCTGTTTCCTCATCTGTGATTGAGTGGCAGAGCTGTTGTGATAGTGGGTGTCGTGCGTCCATGGGCGACCTGCCAGAGGCTGACCAAGGCACGAGTGCTGCCTCTTACAGTCTTAGGAAAATGTGACATCTCCCTCTCCGAAGGCACAACCCATCCAAGCCGTGTGCCGTCTGAGCTCCCTCCCTTATTTCCTTTACAGCACAGGTCTCTGTGTGAAATGGTCTGACCTGTGCTTTCTTTGCCTAGACAGAATGAAAGCCTCCCCGCCCCCGCCCCGGGCAGCAGGGACCGTGCCTGCCTTACTCATGAGAATGTGGACCATGCCTAGCATGCTGCAGGTCTCCGGTCAATGGCACTGAATGAATAAATGAGCCGCTATCAAAATTTAACCTAGCCATTTCTGCCTAAATACCCAGAGGTTTTGAGACCGCTGTTGGCCTTGCATTCCTCAAATGGTCAGGACCAAGTTGGCCGATCTCTCTGTCTCGATCTCTGCATCCTGTGTGAAAGCAGCAGACCAGAATGTTTATGAGCTTTATGAGTTTTTTAGTGAGTTTGTATTCTTTTAGTAATATGCAAATACTTTAAAAAAAGAGGGGGATAAGCCAATTCTAGGCTTAGCACCTGAAGACTTAGCTCTGTTGCAGCAGAGCATACTTCTTGGACCTCTTTCTCGGTCTCCAGGGGGCATCTCAGAACTCCAGCCTGAAATGCACACCGCGTGGTGGGCATGCATGAGCTATAAAAAGTGCTCTGTGCACTTAAAATGCTGTTATCTTTCCAGAACCAGAGTGTTCTTTGTAAAGTCAATCTCACACACACACACACACACACACACTCTCTCCCTCTCTCCCTCTCTCTCTCTCTCTCTCTCTTCCTGCCTTCCTCTCTTTAGTTTAAAACCCTCCAACAACTTCCCATTGCAAACAAAAAAATACCATCCGAACTCCAGCCTGACTCGCCTTCATTTTCCTCACCAGCCACGCTGCCATGGAACCCATCACACTCCCCAGCCCCTCAAGACCCTTGCACGTGCTGCTCCCCCTGCCTGGAATGCTCGTTCCCTGATCTCTCTCCTCCCTCGCCTCTGCCCCTCCGAACACTTAGCGTCTCCTTTTCCTTTGTGACTCAGCTTCAGTTTTCTCCAGGAAGCGCTGGAACAGCGCTGGCCAACAGAACGTTCTGTGATAATGAAGATATTATGGTACCGCGCTCTCGAGCGGGGTGAACACTGGCCATGTATTGCTGTCAAGCACTTGGAATGTCTCTCGAGTAACTGAGGAGCTGAATTTTAATTAATTTAAATTTAAATCTAGGGAGTTCCTGTTGCGGCTCAGTGGGTTAAGATCCTGATTAGCATCCATAAGGATGCAGGTTCGATCCCCGGCCTCGCTCAGTGGGTTAAGGATCCGGTGTTGCCGTGAGCTGCGGTGTGGGTTGCAGACGCAGCTCGGATCTGGCATCCCTGTGGCTGTGACACAGGCTGGCAGCTGTAGCTCTGAGACCCCTGGCCTGGGAACTTCCACGTGCCATGGGTGCAGCCCTAAAAAGCCAAAAAAAAAAAAACCCTTTTTTTTTTTTTTAAATTAAAATAGCCGTGCACAGGAAGTGGCTACCACCTGGGACAGTGCAACTCTGGAATAATATTGTGTCCTTCTGTGACACGCATTCCTGTTTTCTTATACTCTTCTTTCAGAGCACCCATCACAGCTTGTCATTTCTATTTGGTTGTACTATTCTTTAATGTATTCCTCGCTAGACCGTAAGTTCCAGCAGAACAAATGCTTTGTCTGCTTTGCCACGGTTGTGCCTCTGTCACCTGGAAAGGGATCTGTCCGTGGTAGACACATCATAAACACTGAATGAATGAATGAACGAGTGAATGAATGGTTAGTGAAAGGAGAGCATTGCTCAGCCTGGTGCTCAAATAGTGAAGTACAGTCATGAAAAAGGTCAGCCCACGGGTCCTAAAATTAAGAGTAAGCTAAATCCGTGCTTGTAGGCACCATAGATACCCTGTGTATAAGTAAGCCCGTGTCTGTTTGTGTGCACGCGGGCATGCGCACACAGGTGAGCGTACGAAATCATAGTCATATATTTGCAAAGCCTTGTGTTTGTACAGTCGTGTGTGCCCATGCATGTCACGTGTCAGGGAAATGAGGTCACCAGGATACATGGAAACTCACTCAGGAAGGCAGTTTCTACGTCGTTACTTTTTATTTTGAAAGATTTGTCAAACCCTTCACATCGTGGCGAGAGTTTGCATGATTAATAAGAAGCAGCTTTTTCATGAAATGCTTGGAGGTGAGCGAGTTCTCAGCCTGTGAGATCCGACCATCCCATTGACTCTGAAGTTTCTCTTAATTAATCGAGGGAAGGGGGAGTGGGGCGAGGAGGAACATGCCAGAAAGCAAAGGAAAGATCCCTCACGACAGCTATCCAAATGAGGAAAAGGAGAAAACAAAAGCCCCCCAAACAAAACCACTTGTCCGACTGCACTGTTTCTATTTTACCGCTTCCCGCGCCTCACTCTTGATTTTGGCCTTTCTGGCTGAAACAGCCTCCCAGTCCCGCGTCTCCCAAAGATAGCTGGGAGAGGGGCACCCCTATCAGATGTAGTGATCCAGCCCCACTCCCCCTAGGTGTGGTGGATTCCAGAGAACCGGTGGTCCGTGGCTCTGAGAAGTTTGAACAGACAGCCAAACGTGACAAGAAATGGCACTGAAAAGTGAGGGGGAAAATGCTGAGGAACTGCGCTTAGGCGCGAGGGTCTGGATTTCCATCACGCGGCCCTGGGCAGACAGTTATCTGGGCTTCTGGCTGATGGGTTCTGGAGCTCTCTCCCGCCACTGATCCTCTAGCCCCAGGAATAGCCTTGCCAGTGTCGCATGTCTGGTAGTTCCCTTTGCCCACCTTCAGGCATGCACCCCTGGCAGCCAGCAAGCTGAAATGTAATCAACACAAAATCTGCCTCTCTGAGTGTTAGTTTCAAATGGAAAAGTAGAAAATCTGAAGATGCAGCGTGTGCCGAGGGCAGACTTGAGCAGATCAGAGTTCCCACCCACACGTCACTAAGACGGGGCAGGAGGAAAACGGGGTCCTTAGTGGGTGAGCAAGAGGCCGTGCCAGCTGAGTTACAACTAAGAATGTCATGACTCGGGTTAAAAGTTCCCTGTTTAGCACCGTTAATGTATTCATTTAAATCTATATTAGCACCTTGTCCCCAGGCAGAGCGACAAACCATCCAAACATTTTAAACATTGGGGAAAACAGGAGGAGGGGAAGGTCAGAGAGAGAGAATCTGGTTCTGCAGGAAGGGGCGGGGCTTAGATCACGAGGTCCTTGTCGATGTCCTCTGCAAAACAGGGAGGAGCAGAATTAGACACGCGGGCAGGTGGTGATGAAGACACGCTTCTCCAGGGCTCAGTGGATCCCGCCCGGCCCCCCCACCCAGTGCCAAGGTCACCCAGGAAGTCGATTACGGAGAACTTCAGTCTCCCCGTCCCTGGCCGGTCCTTGTCACTTACACAAGGTTACACTTCTACATTATGCTTCCTGTGTCCTCCCTAGGTGCCCCCCCACCCAGTTCCCAGCATGCTGCTAGGCACAGAGTGAGTGCTGATGCTTGCGGAAGGGAGAGAGAGAGACAGCCGGACAGAGAAGGGTCAGGAAGCTGCCTGAGAGCGAGGCGCAGACAGGAGTTAACCGGGCACAGAGGGCAGAGACGGGCGGAGGGGACAGACCCACTGGCGGCAGAGAGGGCAGCAGCCGCTTTGCTCAGACACTCACTCTCCTTGATGCCGAAGCAGCCGGCCCACTCATCCAGGGCGATGTACTTGTCGTTGTCCAGGTCACAGGTCTCGAAGAAGCGGGTGGTGCAGTGCTCCATGGGGATGAGGGGCGCACGCAGTGGGGCCAGCTCAGTGTGAGACAGGTACCTGCGGGGCGTGCGGAGGGCGGGGCCTGAGGCGTGAGAAAGCCCCACATCCCAGCGCGGGGGCGGGGCGGGGGGCTGCCCCCAGAGCGGCCAGAGCGGAAGGAACAGAAGCCGGGATCCTGGGGCGACCCCAGCCTGGCCCCTGAGCTACCGTGGAACAAAGAGCACGATGCTGCCCTACCCTGAGCCTCAGGGTACCCCTACATCAAAAGAGAACCATGATATCTAAGGGCCTTTCCAGTTCTGAGGTCCACGAGTTCAAAGCACAGGTCTCTTGGTGCGTGTAAATGTTTCCTAATTGGCTAAGAAAATTGGAGGCACAGAAACTTAAAATATTCAATATTTCTGCAGATGGGTCCGAATGTGGTATGAAACAACAGTGTGGACTCACATGTGTACAGCTGCAAATGCACAGAACACAGGCTAAAAAGAGCTCTATCGGTGCTGACTTGTGGGGAGGAGCATGGGAAGGGACTGGGATCGGCCTGGGGGGGGGGGGCGGTCAGTAGAACTTCATCTTTTGTGCACTGTGTCGTGGGAGAGGGAGCCCTTCTGATTTCTCTCCCACTGTCCTCCATTCCTGCTCTCCCAGCTGGCCTGGACTCTGGAGCACACGTATGACTTTTTTCCTTGAAGCCCAGAGCCCTCAATTAGTTGTCTTCCAAGCACTTTTCCCCAAGGGGCTGCAGTGTGACTCCAGTTTTCTCCCTGAACCCCCGCCCCCGCAGGCCCTCCTGCTCCACCTACATCAAGGAAGGAATCGCACAGTGTTTGAACCAGGAAGAGTCCCCTCTCCTCCACTGTGTACCAGTGAGAGAACTGAGCCCCGGAGAGGGCCAGGGACTCAGGCAAGGTCCCCACCCAGCTCTGGGACGGGACAGGGAGGCTGGATCCCCTGACCCAGGCTGCAGTGCTTTCCCAGATGTGCCCTCCTTGCGGCCCCATCTGGAAGCCTCCCTCCCGGGCCCTCCCCCACTCCAGATGTTGCCACGACTTTTCCCCTCCCCTCCGCAGGGTGACTCAGACGGATCCCAGCCACACAAAGAGCCTGGGAGAGAAGCAGCGAGCCGTTTCCCAGAGCTCGGCTAGACCCCAGACACCCAGGGTCACGGACAGGCAGGGCAGGTTCCACGCGTGGGGGCTGGGCCCGGAGGGGGCATCTGTGGGCACAGCGTGCCAGCAGGGTGGCCCTCCTTTCTGTGCTTCTGCAGGAACACACAGCAAAAGAAGGCCGGAATGCGGCAGTGAGGGTGACAAGCCCTGCTCGGCTGCAGATGGGCCAGCCACCACCTGCAGCATCCGGGAGCCTCCTTTACTTTTTCCTTCAATTGTGAAAAGGGAGCTCCATGGGGGCAGGGGCCTCATCAGGTCTGATGACTTAAATGCCCCACCTAGAAGGGTGCTGGGCAGGTAACAGACACTTAACAAGCTGAGAGCTGTCAGACCAGGGTCTTGCCACATGGAGGGGACTGGCTCTGGAAAGGCTTATGAACTTCCAGGGCAGTCTGCCCTACGGGGACTGGGTCTCTGGGTCTAGCTGAAGGGCTGTGAGCATGCAGGCTGCCCCACCCAGGCCCTGCCGCCCACGGAGCCGGGCGCTCCTCCCCAGTTCGGCCTGCCTCCATTAATGGACACCTGACGCCACACTCATGGGGTTAAAGAGGAGTTTTTAGCTCCGGGGACCTCTGCCTCTTCCGGCAGGAAGGAGGGCCTCGCGGCTTTCTTCCCCCTGGCTCTGCATCCTTGCTTTTAGGCTCGTCCCTTCCTGCCCCAGCCTGTAGGCAAACTGCGGGGTCCAGGGCTGGGAGAAGCAGAGGCTGCTGAGAAGTTTTCTGGCCACATCGACAGCGTCCAGCAGCCCTGACCCACGAATGCCCTCTTTGGGGGCAAAGCCGGAGCAGCCCCCCGCGGTCCCGAGGGCCTGGGCTCTCACCCATCAATGGGGTGCTGGTCCAGCTGTCCGAACTGCCAGTGCACCGGGAAGATGTACATGTTGTAGTTCTTCTCGAAGTCGCGGGCCAGCAGCTCCACCGGGTGGTCCCCAGCCTCCAGGCGCTTCTCATTCTCGTGGATCTTCTTCACCTGTTGGGGCAGGGAGCTGGGTGACAGAGGATCCGGGGAGGCTGTCCGGGCCAGTCAAGTCCCCCGGCCTCGATCTCTGACAGGAGGCCAACGCAGGCAGAGACTCGCCGAGGCCCAGGTTCAAAACGAGGGAAGAAAGTGGCGCGGTCAGGTACCAGCATCCCATCCTCACAAGTAGAGGCCCGGGGAGTTCCCGTCGGGGCTCAGGGGAAATGAATCCAACTAGGAACCATGACGTTGTGGGTTTGATCCCTGGCCTCACTCAGTGGGTTAAGGATCCGGCGTTGCTGTGAGCTATGGTGTAGGTTGGCAGCTGTAGCTCCAATTAGACCCCTTGCCTGGGAACCTCCATATGCCGCGAGTGTGGCCCTAGAAAAGGCAAAAAGACAAAAAAAAAAGAAAGAAAAAAAGTTTAAAATCTGTAGGAGTTCCCTGGTGTAGCCGAAGGGCTGTGAGCATGCAGGCTGCCCCACCTAGGCCCAGCTACCCCACGGAGTCAGTTAAAGGATCTGGCGTTGTCACTGCTGTGGCTCAGGTTCAGTCCCTGGCCTGGGAACTTCTGTATGCTGTGGGTGTGGCACCAAAAAAAAAAAACGTTTCAGATCCATAAATTCAGAAGGGAAGAGGAATAGAGTTGTTGATGTCTCTTGTTTAACACAGAGCTAAACAAAGCCAGCAGGTCTTTCCATTACAGGGCTTCTCAGAGCCTTTAAGATGTGAATGGGCTCCACAGGTAGCTAAGAGGAGTCTATGCCCTCTCATTCAGGATAAAGTCACTTGTCAGAACAGGGATGTGGGCTCACACTTGAGGGCCAAGATCTGGGTATAAGGCTGGGATCACAGCCACTCTGGGGCCAGGAGGTGTCCAGCTCGGGGCCCGGTGAGGGCCCTGGGACAGGCCGGGAAGAGACCACTTACTCGCAGCTTCTGCTTCTCAGTCAGAAGGTTGTTGTCCTCATCCCTCTCGTACAAGGTGACCAGGACGTTCTTGAGCCAGTCCCGCATGCGCAGGGGGAATTCAGTCAGCTCGGAGTCCAGGCAGGGGGGGATGTCTAGGGTCCAACACACAAGAGTGGTCAGCACACACTGTGAGTCTCCCTGCCCGGGGGGCCGACGTGCTGGCCGGGCGGCTCTCCCCTCTTCCTGCAGCCACTTCAGTCAACGACCTTGGCGCATGGCTTAGCCTCTCCGGACCACAATTTCTTCACAGCTTTTGAAAAAGGAGATCGTGGAAGTTCCCTTCATGGCTCAGTAGTCGATGAACCTGACTAGGATCCATGAGGATGTGGGTTCGATCCCTGGCCTCACTCAGTGGGTTAAGGATCCGGCATTGCCGTGAGCTGTGGTGTAGGTTGCAGATGCAGTTTGGATCTGGCGTTGCTGTGGCTGTGGTGTAGGCCGGTGGCTGTAGCTCCTATTTGACCCCTACCCTGGGAATGTCCATATACTGCAGCTGCGGCCCTAAAAAGATGAAAAAGGAGATTTGTGTGGGGGAGAACACTGCACATAGAAAAGGGCAAAGACACATCTGCTGTTTCCTTGGCCTTGATCTGATCTGTGGAGGAAAATGGTTCATTCCAGTGACTCCTGCCCTTTTCTGGGTATCGGGCCCTACAAAAAGAGGCCAGGACCCACGATGAGGATGTTGGGAGGTATTTCAAGTTGGGAGACTGAGAAATAACATCCATCCACAGGCCCAGCTTGGCCGGGGTCGGGGTTCGAGTGTGCTTAATCACCAGAACATTCTTAGTGATGTGATTCCATCCTGGCCTTTGGAACTCAGGATCCCAGAACGTGGGACCTGGAGATACTATCCAAGTCCACCCTCTGGTTGGACTTGTTAGAGGTCAGCGGGAAGAGAAGGGGCTTGCTTAAGGCCGCACTGTCAGAGCCTCCTCCAGCTCCCAGGACACGTGGGTGCCTGGGGGTTCGAGATCCACCCTTCCCGCATCCTTGGAAAGCACCCCCCCCCCCGTGGTTGGAACCACTGCCTTCCCCACCACAGCTGGGGAGAGGAGGAGAACATCTGGGGTAGAAGTGCTAGGAGTCAGAGAGAGTGAGTAAGATGCCCAGAAGATGGAAGAGCCGCTTGGCGCACGTGTCAGTCTGGATGTCCGAGAATTCCCACCACCGTCCCTCCCCGCCCTCCTGCTCCAGCCTGCGCCTTCTCGCCTCACACGCTGGTCCCTTTAACTGGGAGAGCGGGGCTGACCACAGACGAACCTGCTACCCCTCCGCCACCTTTCTGCACATCTGAGGCAGGTGAGCGGCTCTCCCCATTGTCATCTGGCACCAGAAGGTAGACACACCAGGTGGCTGGTGTCTTGGAGGGGAACAGAGGTGGCCTTGCGTGTTTCGAAGGCTTGCGATGCAGCCACACTGAAGCAGGAGCCTGGGCCAGCTGAGTCCACACCTGGGATCACTCACAAAAGGCCCGCGACACCCTGTCATCCCTTCCCCCAAACGCCTGGCTCCAAAGTTTCTAGAAGAGGGTGATTAATCAGAGAGGAATGTAATGGAGTCAAAGCGCCAAGGATGTGACAGGGTTGAGTAACAGGGTCTAAGGGGAATGGGTAGACTTGCCCTGATTTTAAAGCGTTCAAGTTCAAATACTTAAAAAAAGAAAGAAAAGAAACACTTTATAGGCCCAGGTAGAACATCAGTTCTGCTTTACCACGTTGGAGCAGGAAAGACTGGGGTTAGCCCTACAGAAGAACCTCCTCAGGAGTTCCCATTGTGGCTCAGCAGTAACCCAGCTAGTAT
Source organism: Catagonus wagneri (assembly GCA_004024745.2). Taxonomy (NCBI): domain Eukaryota; kingdom Metazoa; phylum Chordata; class Mammalia; order Artiodactyla; family Tayassuidae; genus Catagonus; species Catagonus wagneri. The sequence goes on along the minus strand of PVHT020000166.1, from coordinate 755,857 downwards.
CCAAGAGGACGCAGGTTCGATCCACAGCCTTGCTCAGTGGGTTAAGGACTTGTGTTGCTGTGAGCCGTGGCGTAGGCCGGGCAGCTGCAGTTCCTATTCGACCCCTAGCCTGGGAACTTCCGTATGCCAAGGGTTTGGCCCTAAAAAGAACCCCAAAACCCAAAAACAAAACAAAATTAATCTTGCTCGTCATTCTAGAAAAGAGATGAGCTGTCTTGGATGCTGGTGAGAGGCTCTAGAAATCCTTCCTGGTCCTGTGCCCGCACAGCTGCTTGGTCCTTCCTTGGAACATCCTGAATGCGGAGCCGAGAGGAACCCACTAGTAGACAGTCATTTCATTTTGTAAATGGGAACCCTGAGGCTCAGAGAGGGGAAGGGGGTTTGTCCAAGATCACACAGCCCGGGGGTGGCAGCCCAGTGCCGGTTCAGTGCCTTCTGCCCAAGATGGGAGGCTCGGCAGGGCCTGCGGGAAGACTCACATTTGCAAGGTCCGATGTAGTCCAGGTGGAGCTTGTGGCCCTTCTTGGTGCCCTCCAGCGTGCACTTGGTGGCAAAGAAGTGGCAGGAGGAGTCAAAGGTCTTGTTGTCGTTGCTGCACACCTGTCGACAAAGCGGAGAGTGCCTCGCCCTCAGTCCCAAAGCCCTCCGCTGGTACCGCCATCCTTGCCCATTTCGGAGGAGGGGGCACCGAGGGCCAGACAAGGAATGTAATCAGTCCAGGGACACGCAGCGCTTTAGTGGTGGGACCACGACGAGAAGCCACTCTTTGGGCTTCTGATGTTCAGCCCCTGCCGAGAGCCACTGCAGGTCTCTGAGTCAGAGCTGAGATAGGGCAAAGCAGAGCTAGAAGCTAGGGTAAGGATGCATTAAAGGTGGGGCTGAGAAGAGGGCAGGGAGTGCAGCAGGCCTGGGACTGTTATCCCTAGAAAGGCCCGCTCGAAATGTTGGTGTGGGGACCTGACTAGCATGGAGTTTCCTGCACGGTGGGAACGCTGTCCTCACATGACGTAGGTGGCGCTCTGTGCCTCGGCTGCTCGTACCAGTAACGTGGCTTATGCCCAACACCTTTTCCTGCTCAGAGTCTGGACTGTGGGTACCTGCTGGGCCGAGGATGCCTGCGTGACCAGCCCTCCTGTAAACACTGGCTGCTGAGTCTCTTACTGGCTTCCTTGAGCGGAAACATTGCTCGCGTTTGGCTACACTTCATCTCCGTGGCTGGGGAAACAGTGCCTTCCGTGTGACGCCCCCTCGTGGCGGCAGGAGAGCTAAGCGGGTGGGGACCTGGGTTCCTCCGCACTTTGCGTGTGTCACGCATCCCTAACCCTGAGCGGTGAGTAGCACTGAACGCTGTTACGTTGGTTCCCCCACATGTGACCCACGTGGGGACGGCGGAGCAATTCCCTCTGTGCGGCGAGCGGAACGACAGCAGTGGCTGGGCCCGGAGGAGGGGAGCCCTGCCTTAATACGCCGCACATACTTATTTTGCTTATGTGTCACCACGGAAGGAGAACGGATGGGCATCGATGACCAGTCGGGTTCAGGTGGGGCGGGGGAAGATGACAAGGATGCTAGAATTTGGAGCCCAGAGTATAAGTCGTGTTGGGAAGAGACTGAAGAGAGAGGAGCCAGGAGGGAGGTTGTGGGAATGATGCTGGCACCTGACTGGCTGCCCTGAGCTAGGTCACCACTAGCACAACAGTTGATGTATGTGGGCGCTCAATAAATATTTATTTAGATGTGGATGGGTGGGTTGGTCGGTCCTACTGGAGGTAGAATGGACAGGTTTGAAAGATTTTTTAAAGCACATACTGAGTACTTAGTACCAGGCCTAATGTGACGAATCCGGACAATAGCCCCGTGAAATAAAGTCTATTTCTGTCCCATTTTTGGAAGTGAGAGAGCTCGGAGAGGTTCAGGAGCATAGCTAAGACCTTACGCTGACCAGTGGTGGAGATAGAGTTTGATGTTTGTGCCTGATATCGGCTAAGCCGCTCCCACGCAGAGAGGGCCCCTGTCTCGGTGCCTGGTGTTGATGTCTTCTGAGTCTGTCACAGAGCGGGAACCTGATGGCCCCGAGAGCCTTGGTGCTGCTGGCTGGAGAGACCCCGGGGCAGGCAGAGGCTCCCCCCGACTCACGCTCCACTTTCTTGCTGTGACTAGACTGAGCCAGGGGGTTTCTAAGGCCAGAGCTGCCTCATGGCACCACCGAGCCAAGAGTTTTCTCGGCAGACGGCCTGTGTTCTGAGGGCCCCAGCACCCCCCGCCCACCTCTGCTCCCGCCCCTCAGGTCCCACCTTCTCAAAGTCGCCGATGGGAGCGGGGCAGCTGGTGGGGTCCTGGCACACGCACATGGGGCTGTTGTTCTCGTCCAGCTCGCACACCTTGCCGTGTTTGCAGTGGTGGTTCTGGCAGGGGTCTGGTGGAGCACAAGGGTACGTAGTCAGTACCACCCGGGCCAGCTCATCCACGCCGACCCAGCCAGGTGGGTCCTTGGACACCAGTCCTGGGCTGTGGCCCCCACTCAGGCTCTGGGCAGCCCTGCATCCTTCCTTCTCTTCTGCCGAACCCAGAAATCGGTATTTAGGGGAGCAGTTGACTCAGTCTGGGGATTAGAGGGTAGGCCTGAGGTCAGGGCCAGGCCCACCTGGAGGGCAGGGGGCTGGATGCCTAGGCTGGGACCCGGGGGCACCGATGCCCTCTGTCTCCCTCACGGACTGAAGCAAGCGCTGTGTCCTCAGCTGTCGGCTGGTCAATCAGAGCAAAGCCCTTGGGGAACCTAGACTAGCCATTGCAGCTGACGTCCGGAAAGTCAGCTGTGGTCTCCGAGCCAGGGAGTCTTGAGCCCAACCAGACAGACTTGAGCGGCTGCGGCGGAAAAGGGAAGAGCCCCGAGGCCCACATTGAACAATGGGGCCTGCCTGGGGTGGGTGAACGCGGATGAGGGGCTGGAGGGGAAGGGACAGGACTCAGCAGACGCCCCTCAGGATGCGAGCTCAGCTGGCCTTTTCCTCCTGGCACTCGACTGGGGCACTGGGGTCGGGCTGCGCTGGAGGCAAGCTCGGCCGGGCCCTGGGCTCATGACCCTCCCGCAGCCCTGGGGCGGGGATCCCCCATCTTCCCCGTTCCCCTCATAAGCCATGAGGAAGCTGAGGCTCGGAGAATCTTCACCGACTGTGGGAGGCAGCCCGGAGGTCGGCTTGCCTCCAGAGCCCACGCTGTCAGCCCCCGGGGAACCAGGCAGCACCGCCGAGGGACAGAGATGGCTGCACGGCGGGCCGGAGCCAGAGGCCCTAGGTCATTGCTCGGACCCTGGCACTAACCACACGGGAAACCTTATATGGGTTGTGTCAGGTTGCCAGGCCTTGCTTCCGGAAAATCGAATAAGCTCGGGTGTGTGAAAGCTTCCAGGGCCACGTAGGAGCAGAGGGGCCGGGGGGGGCAGCGGGAACATGAAACCCGACTTTGAAGGCAGGGTAAAGAGCTCGGGGTGGGGGAGGCTATTTCCGCCCCTGGAACTTTCCTTCCTGCCTCCCACGGCATCACTATAAATAGATCTTTCCAGAGTCCAGAAAACAGCGCCCCCGCCCCCTTTAAGTCAAGGCCGTTCTCCTCCTTGGGCGGGGACCTCAGGCAGACTGTGCCCACGCCCCCGGCCCCGGGCAGCGCAGGGCAGAGGCTGGACATGACAGGACTCGGGGAAGGGACCTACTTTCAGCCACCACCTCCTCCTGGGCCTCCTCAGCACCGTCATCAAATTCTCCTACTTCCACCTGCACGGGGTTGGCGCCCACAGGTACCTGGGGTGGAGGGAGAAGAGGGAGTGAAACGACCCCACCCCCACCGCAGAGCTGGACGGAAGGGACAAGGGCTGGAGGGGACGCGCCTGGAGCCTCAGGTCCCACAAGGGGATTCTGCGTGACAGGCTGGACAGGGGTGCTGGGCCCAGGTCACAGAGAGCGCCAAGGCCGGGTCCAGAACCAAGACCGAATCTTACAGACCCGCTGTGCCCGGGGGACCCCAGAGTTCTGTGGAGATGCCTCAGAAGCCACCAGGGGTGTCGAGGCAGGGTGGGGGGCACCGAGCCCTCCGCCTTTGCCAGCCCCACTGGGGCGACTCCCTTTTCAAGGGTTTGACATATGGGGAGACTGGGCGATCATCTCAGGAAAACAATGTCCCGCCGCTTAAAAAGTTAAAAACATTTCAGAATCGTAGCTCCCCACTGTAATGTTCCCTGGAAAGTCTGGGGAGCTTTTAGGAGTGTGTTGGGATTGGGGGAGACATGGGATTGAGGTCTGTGCTGTGCGTGCACCTGGGAAGGGAACAGGTGGCCCGTCCCAGCAGGAGACGCACCGCCCGAGCGTAGATCAGGGCAGAGAGGGGCTGGGGGCCTGGGGTGACCACCCACCTACCTCGGCCACGGCTTCCTCCACCACCTCCGTCTCATCAGGCAGGGCTTCCTGCTGCTGTGGGGAAGTGAAAATGCTGTTCAGGAAGGTCAGGGCCGAGACCAGCTTCACCGCTCAAGTGCCCCGGCCTGGAGCCCTAAATTTAGCTGGGGCGGGTGGTTCGCTGGAGGTCCCCAAGGCTGTGCCTCCGGGGCTGCCACGAGTGGGCGAGGAGGGCACGGGAGACGCCAAACACGGGGCCCTGTGGAGCTCCGCAGCACCTCCCTTTATGTATTTCTGTCTGGGGTGTCTAACAGTTGGCTTGGAAAAGGATTCCTGCTGCTTAGACTCTCATCAAGTCCAAAGAGTACGGATGCAGACGACCTCCCTTCATCTTACAGCTGGGAAACTGAGCCCCAGAGAGGATGAGCACTGGATTTAAACAAGTCTTTACTCCGCAAGCAGAACGATAGTGTTTGTTATTATTATTATTATTATTACTGCTATTATTATTATTTGGCCAATCCTTCTTGGAGTCAACTTGGAACGGGAAGAAGCAAGAGAACCTATAACTTCAAGGTGCCTGGCTGGCTGGCCTTCTTCTAAAAGTGAAGCTAACCCCGCCAAATCTCTTGCCCCAATGTCCCTGCCTGATCAGACTGCCAGGGTCCGTCGTCATCACACCGCCTCGTGAAGAGAGGGTGAGGGCGGCAGAACTGACAGAACTGTTCCTTGGCCCACTCCGCATTCCTGCCTCCCTATTCCCGTGTCGGTTTTGCACTGGATGACCACGCCTCGCCCTCAGCATGAGGTCCTCCGAGGGCCTGTCGGTCAGTGGCCAAGAAGCGGGCCCAGGACCCAAGCTCAACTAGATTAGCTCTCCTTGGGGTTTTTCTTTTCTTTTGTTTTTTTAATCTTGGAGCATTTTTTCAAGATGTGGAAACAGCTGGAGTAGACACATTCAGATGGCCGCATCTCCATGACTGTCCACCAGATCCTAGCTCCCAGACCCTGGAGCTGCTCTCTTCCATTTCTCCCAGTGCCTTTGATTTTGTATTTTAGCCCTGTAAGCCCCACCCCATCATTTGATCAGGTTCGAGTCTCTTGCTTGCAACCAGGTAGCCCTCACTGATTCGGAAACTAACCCACCCCCTCTCCAAGGCCTGAGTCTCGGCTCGAGATTCCTTCTAAAGCAGTCCTAACACCTTTCCGGAAAGCTGTGATGGCTAAAAAGTACCTTTTCACGTTCCATGGAAATCTCTCTTCTCTGGAATCCCCACCCAATGGTCCTCAATTGTCAAATTAGTTTAAGGAAAAAAAAAATCTTTAGGGAAAAAAGAAAAGACGATAAAGATGAGGAAGTCCCTGTTGCCTCTGAACATCCAGGGCTGGTAGATTCAAGGCCTCTGAGCTAGTGGTGGGAGGTCAGACTAAGCAGATACGGTCTTTAGGTACTTACAGGGGCTGCCAAGGCCGTCCCGGCCAGGCACAGGAGGAAGAAGATCCAGGCCCTCATGGTGCTGGGAACCCTGTGGGGAAGAGAGAGCTTGAGACGTCAGTGACGGATGGGTACCAGACCCCTCTGATATGCAAGGATGTCACAATAGTGACAGTCCTGGGAGAAAGCCGCCTCTACTCGGTTCTCTTTCAGTCCTGGGCATGTGGTGGGAACGCCTTGGTTTGGTGCTAACATGTCTTTCACACGTAACACTCATCCGTCTCCTTTTGGAGCAGAGAGCCAGCGTCCGGCTCAGCGCCTCCACAGGAAACTACGTGCAGCTGGAATGCTATAAAGCTGTTTTGTCTCCTTTGTCTTCAGCTTTGTAGTTTCCTTCTATTTATGACAAAGGTACACAGATTTTTCCATTTATAGTAACGCTATTGAGTCTCCTTTCTCCATACGTGCATTTAAGTTTTTAAAGAGCGATTTGATGAAAGGGTGGGGCTTGTGGGTCGCGTCTGCCCAATGCTGAACCAGGTCATGTTCAAGGGCCTTCCAGTCCCTGACATTGTAGGATTCTTTCCTTCCTGTCTCCCCACACTTCCCTCCCCCCTTCCTCATCCTCACCCCTCCCTCTAGGAGGTGTTACTGGGCAGTAACCCCCTGGCAGTTTGAGACAGTGAGGTCCACACCCTAAAACAAAGAATAATTAAGTTTCTGAGTGTGGCCATTGGAAACTTGCGGACACATTTTTCTCCCTTCCAGCCAGGACGGAGGGCACTGCGGTGGAGCCTCTGTGCAAACTATGCAAATGCTTATGTGTGTTGCACGTTACCTTCTCTTCCCCCTTCCCAGCTAAAGGATGTTAGCTGCGGTCTAGAAGGGTCGCTGCCAAGACCCTCCTCTCAGCTCTAACAAGTTCACGACTGGAAGGCATCTTGGAGCAGAATGTCCCCTGATGATTCACTGCCAAAATGCCATCCCTGGAGTTCCCGTCGTGGCCCAGCGGAAATGAATCCAACTAGGAACCATGAGGGCTGGCATCACTCAGTGGGTTAACGATCCAGCGTTGCCGTTAGCTGTGGCATAGGCTGGCAGCTGTAGCTCTGATTAGATCCCTAGTCTGGGAAACTCCATATGCCTTGCATGCGGCCCTAAAAAAGCAAAAAAAAAAAAAAAAAATGCCATCCCTAACCTAGGAACCGTGGTGGGGACATTCTGTTTCTTGTTCTTCTTTCTTTTGCTTTTTGGGGCCATACCCATGGCATATGGAGATTCCCAGGCTAGCGGTGTAATCGGAGCTGCAGCTGCCGGCCTACACCACAGCCACAGCAACGCGGGATCCAAGCCACGTCTGCAACCTACACCACAGCTCATGCTAATGCCAGATTCTTTAACCCCAATGAGCAAGGCCAGGGGTCAAACCCACATCCTTGTAGATACTAGTCAGGTTCGTTAGCGCTGAACCACGATGGGAACTCCTGTTTCTATAAAGTCAGTGGACTTCCATTTCTAAACACCTTCCGAAGATCCTTCCTTATGCTGTTCAACTGGCCTCCTTGTGCTTCTCCTGGTCTACTCTGATTGTCCTTCTGAGGCCACACGGAGCAAGCGTGAGCCCCCTGCCCTCAGCAGCTTTGGTCAAGCTGAGCAGTGGCTGTCTTCCCTCATTTGTCCCCCTAAACTCCCACACTGGCCATCATCCCTGGTTCTGTCCAAGACTTCTCAACTGACTGGGCATCTTGGTGGGAGGTACTCTGGCATCATAGAAGAAACATCTGGCTTGGAACTAAATGCCAGGGATCCTGGTTCTGTCTCAGTACTAACTGGATGCACTGGTTCAATCCTTCATCCCCTCTAGACCTTGGTTCTCCCTTCCACTGATGGAGAGGGTTAGACTAGATGACCTTCGAGTGGTAGCCTCGGCCTTTACGATGTCACAGCACGTGCCGCGGTCTTGGTCACACGTGCCATCCCCTCCGAGAGCCTCCATCTTCACTTGGGTTATGGCGTTTGGGTAGCAGACACAGGCAGGGGAAGAGCTGACCTCAAAATGGTCTTTACTGGATTAAAACAGACACTAAACCTCACTGTTACGTGGAGTGAAGAAGAAAGAAAATTAACAGAGATTAAAAGGAATCAGCCTGGCAGGTTGGCTTTGCTTCGCGATGTCCCCAGCTGGCGGAGGAGCCCAGGGTTCCCTCTCCAGGTGGCTGGGGAGTGTCCTCCCCGCCCCCTCCCCCAGCCCAGAGGTGGAAAAGTCTCCCTTTTGGGAGACACAGTAAAACAATTCCCACCTGTGGCTCCGGACCAAGGGGAGAGGAGAGAGAGAAAGCAGCAGTGAAGGGCTTGTCTGAGATGGTTTGAATCTGAAGGGTCAAAGCAAGACTGAGAGCTAGAACAGGAAACTCCCTATGTCCGGGCTCCAGTGATAGGTCATGTCGCCGGAGAAACAGCCCCTACAAGCTGCAGGCTGGGGAGCCAGGAAGCCTGCCGTTTCCAGAGTCCAGGTACTTCATTTGAGCAGAGGGACTGCGTGCCCCTCTTTGACCAGGAAAGCGTTTGTGGGTCGGCTCTTCCGTCTGTCTTGCTTCACCACCTGCCCTCTTTCTCGGTGGCACACTGACCCTTGCTGCCACCCCCATCCCTGGTGCTGCAGCCAGAAGGGAGAAGCAATTCTAGATCGTACGATGCTTTCTAGTTTCTAACAGCCTGACACATGGTACTCTGGCCCCTTGGAGCCTCTGACGCACTGGCAGGCCTGCAGGCGTGGGAAGGCCGGAGTCCCAAGGTCCCGGTGAGGAGTCCAAGGTTGAGAGGGGGGACGTCATGCAACCTTCAGGCCCCTCTCAAGTTGTCAGACTCCCTTGTCATGGAGTTGGGTTGGGCCTCATAGGAACTGCGCTCAGAGACTGGAGGGGCCGGCGTGGGGGAGGAGGAGACAGGCAGAAAGGGAGCAAGTTAAAAGAAAAGGACCCAAAATCTTGGAGGAGGAGGAGGCATTTTTCCAAATTTGGGGTTTTTCCCAATGCTGCATCACCAGTCCCAGAACCCTTTCTTTCCACACGGTAGGAGGGGAGCAGCTGGACTGTTCTTGGAGGCACGACCATCTTCCTTACATGCCTGCAAGCTCCCCTCTCCTCTCCTCTCCTCTCCTCTCCTCTCCTCTGCTCTCCTCTCTCTCTCTCTCTCTCTGAGGTTCTCAAAATCACCACTTGCTGAAGAGGTCAGGCACCCATCCTGCAAAGCTAAGGGGGTACATTAGTAACCCCTGCAAGGTCAGAATACAGTCAGATCTCAGCATCCAGAAGTGATCAGCTGTGCACATAACCTTTGCCCATCAAACCTAGGTCCAGCGTGCCCGGTGAAAATACAAACACCTTTGCACAAATGACCAGTATTAAATGAAAACTCCCTCCTTTGTTATCTCTTTGTTTGTTTGTTCTCGGCCACGCCCTCAACACACGGAAGTTTCCGGGCCAGGGACTGAACCCACACCACAAGGGACCTTCCAGTATCTCTTTAGTTTTTGATGATGCCTGTGTTTCTCCTTTTTATAACCGAGCATCCCCCTGGGGCCTGAAGGCCTGTCTTTCTCCAGGAGGGAGGCTGAAGCCAGAAAGGGGAAGAAACCTGCCCGGAGCCCCAGGGACGGAGCAAGTGGCAGGGTCGAGTGGGGACCCAGGCTGCCCTCCTGCGCTATTTCCCTTGGCGGCTGCTCCACCCGGCCCCCCTCACCCCAGCCCAGAGGCTCACCTGAAGGGGGCCCAGCTGGGCTGTGAACTGGCCCAAGGCACAGGGAGGAGGTGTGTTTCCTTTGGCTCTGATGGTCATCAAATGCAGGCGCCACTCACTCCCACCCCACCGCCGCCACTGCCTCCTGTTCCGAACATCCAGTCCCTTCCTTTTGCCTTTATTTGCTCTGGAGACGGCTAAAAACCCATCCTGGGCTGCCAGCGGGACCCGAAGCCGAGGTCACCCCTCCCTCTTTAGAAAGACTCCGGGATGGAAAAGTACAGCCGGCTCCCCTCCACCGCTCTCAAACATCAAGCGTCTCCTTCGGGCTCTCGTCGGACACTGAAAAACGCTTAGTGTCAGAATGGGGTGCGGTGGGGGGGGGATTCTCAGAATCATAACATTTTAGACCATAGATCTTAGCATCATAGGCTCCTAAGAACACGAAGCTCAGAATCTGAGATGCTGAGATCGAATCGGATTTGAGAAGAGTAGTCTTATGGAGCAACACAGTCTAATAGAACCTTCCGAGATGACGAGAATATTCTGTATCTGCATTGTCCAGTATGGTAGCAACTGGCCACAAGGGGTTACTGAACACTTGACATGATGCTAGTGCAAATGAAGAAGAACTGAAATTTTCATTATATTTGGTTTTAATTTCAATCATACGTGGCTAGTGGCTACCATGTTAGAGTGGTTATCAGCTCTTATAGAGGCAGCTTTTATATGACAGAAAGGTAAGCCCAGGGGCTCTGGAGACAGAATGGACAGGTTTAAATCCTGGCTCTGCCACCTAGCAGCTGCGTGACCTTCAGAAAGTGACTTTCCCTCTCTGGGCCTCAATTTGTTTCTCCATCTGTAAAATGAAAATAACACACCCACCTTGAAAGGCTCATAGGTGATCAACATGGGAGATTACAAGGGTTGAGCATGAAAAGAGCTTCCTAAAATCAAGGGTCCCAGAATCTCCATCCCCCCAAAAACCCAGGGCAAGAATCCCAGCTCCTTGTCTGTGGGGGAGAAAAGGGGTTGGCATGGAACAGAGGAGACCCTGCTCCTCTTGGTCTCGGGCACACCAGCCCCCAGAGGACACAATGACGAAGCCCAGGTCCCAGGCTCCCTTCTTACTTGGGCTGCTGACGCAAATCAGGCATTTTGCTTCCACTCTTTGGCTTGGAAATAAGGATTCCAAAAACACGCGTTCCTGGTAAACAAGCCCAAAGAGAAGAAAACAAGTCTAGAGGCCACTAAAGGAACTTGTGAGCCAGGCCTGCCAGGGAGCCAGGACTCAGAAGGAAGGCTGAGCCAGGGCAGAGAGGCACTATGGCGCCAGCGTGGCCACCCGGGCACTCACACCCCGGGGAGCAGACACGGCCGCTCGGTGGGGGGACGTGGAAGTCAGGAGTCCTGGGATCGAGTCTGGGTAAGGTTGCTCCCAGCTCACCAGGCAAACTGGGGGGAGAGGGGGCGGCTCCTCTGCTTCCTGGACTTCGCCAAGTGCCACTCGTCTACACCGTGAGGAGGTGGTTTTAGATCAGTGGTGTTCAAAATTGTGCAAGTCGGGGAGCCCTTTCTCTCAGTGAAGCCTTCTGTGGAAGTCCAAATTTGAAACAGCTGATCGTATTTTGCATTTGTTGAAATATGTGAATGTATCTATTCAATGAATTAGCTTGAAATTAAAAAAAAAAAACCAAGGCAGGTGACAGCAGTGTGCAATGGGGGCTGGAAGTCCTGCACCCTTGGATACCCCCTGAGACTCCTGGGAGCATCTCTAGGCTCTCCTATGAGCAGAATTTGAAAACCCTGAGTCCAGTGGTCCCTAAGGTTCCTTCAGCCCTGACACTTGGAGTCAGCTGAGGCAGAAGCCTTTCAAATTACCGTCTCTCCCAACTTGCCCCTTGACTTTGTGCTTCTACGTCTGATATTTCTTACTGGAAGGGAAGAAGCTAAGGGACATTTTTAGGGTATTATGGGCTCTCAAGCCTAGGTTTGAAGAGGTTCAGGGGCAACTCAGAAGTAGCCCCGGAGTATGAGAATGGAATCAGCCTGACTGAGATTCCGTAAATACATCTAAGCTGCCACGTTTCACCGTGGTCAGGAGAGGCCCAGGGTGGAGTGTCAGGCTCGCCTCCCTGGCTCCCCCTAGGGGCCACTGCTGCGTCGGGGTGACCACAAATGGAAGGGATGAGAAAAAACATCAAAGCGTCCAGGCTGTCACATCCCAAAGATAGCAAATCTGTGGCATATATGCCTCCACCTGCCCCGCCTGTGCATGTGGCAGACATTACTAGTCAATCATATGAACTTTTCCCCTAAAGTCCAGAGTGGCATTCGGATCCTGAACACAGTCAACCCTCTTTGCCATGCTTCCGATTTTAGAGATAGGGAAAGTGACAATCAGAGGAGACAGATAATTCGCTGGAGGTCGTTCTGCTGGCTGGTAGCTAAGCTGAACTTCTAGATGTTCAGAAACAGCCAGACGTCTACCTTGATTTTTCTGTCTATTTTTTTCATCCGGTCAGTCTGGGATCCTAAGGCCGTGACTAACACAAGATGGCCCAGAAGGATCCCCAGATGAGATGGCTTGAAACCAAGCTTCTGAAAGAAACCAGCTCTGGAGAGAACTGGTATCTCCACCCACATTTTTGCCACCGACCTCAAGGCCTATAGCTTGCTGTGGGAGGACACAGTTAACTTCCTAAAACATCTCCTGGGTGAGAGGGAGACTGTGTTTCTCAATAATTCTGTCAAGTCACTGGTTGCTGGCCTTGGCCCTGCAGAGCCCAGCTGTCCCGGAGTTGAGGGTTGCGGGGTCAGGGCCTAGGTTCTGCGCTGCACAGAAAAGGTAACTTCATTAATCACCAGAGTTGGCTGAAAGTCGGCTGAAGGCCCAGCTCCAGCCTTCCTGCCCTTCCTTGAGAGGAGGTTAGGGAGGGGCCAGCGGGAAACAAGTGAGCAGCCGCCCGCTGGCCACATCCTGCTGCCCCGAAGACAAAGCCACAGGAGCTGGGTTAGGCCACGGCCGGCCAGCAAAGGAGAGAGGGTAGGGCTGCCGGTCACTTAGTAGCCACAGGGCTCATTGCCTATAGAGGAAGGAGTGTGGGCGTGACACCAAACTGCTCCTCTGACATGAGCAGAAAGCGCACATGAACATCTGGATGTTTCCAAACATCCGAAAGCACGGCTCAGACATCAGTTTGCTGTGTGACCTGGAGTGAGTTATTCTCCCTTCCCGAGTCTCAGGGTCTCTTTATACGATGCATCGGGGGGTCGGACGTCTTTCTCCCGGCCACGGCCTATAGTTAGGTCTGGCCGCACACACCTCTGCGTGGCTATAAATGGCAGTTGTGTATCTGTATGTGTGACCCATGGCCTGTGTGCAGCTGTGTCTGTGACTCTGTGTGCCTGCCCAGCCCAGCATCTGTCGGTCTCAGGCTGTGTCAGGGAGGGTCAGGCTGGCCACCTGCATCAAGTCACCCACCTGTGACTTGCCTACGAGTCCAGCTATCATTCCTGAAGAGCCATGTGTGCCTCGCCTTCTGTGTCTGTTCAGGGATGGAGACATTTATTTTTAGCTGTGCCAGTGAGTCCCTAGTGGTGAAAGCAGTGTTCGTAGCCTTGGCATCCTCATGGGTTTGGGTTTATGTCTGCACACATAGCCACCTGTCTAAATAACCTCAAAAACCAGATATTCTCCTGTTTGCCTCACATCCTCATCTCTTTCCTTTCCTCCACCATCCCTTTCTATTTACAGCTTATTTTCAGCAAGGAAAACTGCTCTTGTGAAGAGCAAACTGCAGCCACACTATTGGTTGACACGTCTCTAGAGATGGATAAAGATTTTAGCAGGACGGTTATGCACCCCAAGCTCCCCTAGTCTTTCATCCTTCGTTTCCCTTTCAGCCAGGGGGCCAGGGCGTGTTAAAAACGTAGCCCAGCTATTCCCCCTAATGAAAACAGCACCCCGTATTTCGGTTCACAGGACTACAGAGATGGAGACCATCCAGATTAGACTCCCCATTTAACAGACTGAGAAACTGAGGTCCCGAGGGGGAAGGTCTTTCCAGTGTCACTCGCTGTGCGTTTAGGGTCCACCTCGGCCATCACCTTGGCCAGGGCTCCTTCCACACAGGCAGGCACGACACTCCTGGGAAATGCCATGCAGACGGCCAAGTCAAGAGAATATGAGCCATACCGATTTTGTCGCGGAGCGCCTGTCCGCACTTTTACTAAAGGGAAGTTATATTCAAACCCCATGATGATGAATCTGTCTGGCAGAAAAGCTGGGAATGATATTGCCAATTCTTTGGACGCCATAAATCCATCAGTTCTAAACTGCCACCTCGCTGGGCGGGAGGGCCACAGCTTAGCGAGGGCTTCGCCGTATATCACCCCGTCCTGTCCTCACGCTGTCTCTTTGGGGTGGTGCCGGTGCTGCTCTTTAACCAAGGAGGAAACCGGGGCTCAGAAAGGAGACGCCGTTAGTTCAAGGTCAAACGGCACCTTTGATGAAGAAGTGGAATTAAAGCTCAGGTCTTCAAGGAGACTGTCCTGTCTGGGAAGTGTCCCATCAGCAGGGCAGGGCCTAGAGTTTGCTGTCGTGGTGTTGAGGGGGTGGGGAGGGCGGAGTGGGGCACATTCAGAAGTGAGCCTGATGTTCTGAGTGTTTCTAGTGTCCCCTCCCAGCCAGCAGGCGGAGACCCTGGCAAAAAGGGTTACCGTGGCAACTCACATTCCTCCTAGAGTGAGTCACGCCAAAGAAGAGCCTTTCAGTGGGTGGGACTTGGAGAAAGTTTCAGTGGATTCCTTCTCCAGGCGCCCACCCACTTCCACCGCCACCCCCCTCGCTCCAGGCTTTGTCGATGTGGCAGCTGATGGCTGCGAGTTAACTCTCTCATCCCCCAACCACTCCCATCTCAGAGGTTTTCATCTTCCTGCAAATCCGCCTTTGCTTCCGGCCAGTCCCCACCTACCCCTTCTCCCACATCGTGCTACCTGGAGGGCCATGCAGACATCTGAGGATATCTTAAGACTGAAGGCTGTCACCACCTTCTTGGACACTGCCGCTGTCTTGGTCTCTGTGTCTGTCTCTGTCACACACACACACACACACACACACACACACACACACTACTGTATGTACAATTTTAAGGGTTCGCCATTGCCTTGAAGCCTATTCAAAGGCTAGTCCGTGAATTCTGGTTTAAAGAGACCTTCCTTTGAAAGTTTCAGAGGACATCAGACACCCCCAAAGACTGTCATCAGAGGACATCAGACACCCCCAAAGACTGTCATCAGAGGACATCAGACACCCCCAAAGGCTGTCAGGCGCACCCCTCCCACTTTACAGACAGGGAAACAAGGTCCAGAGGAGGCACCTACCTAAGATGACGCTTGAAATGTGTGCCTGAGGTCTGCCCCTCTACTTCTGATGTGCTTCTCCCCTGCCGTCAGCACTTGGGTGTACAGAAATTTAACCCCAGAGAATTGCTGGTGAGAACACTTTCTCTATGTGTTCTGCAGAGAATAGAATTTTCTGGAGGAAAATGTGTGCCTCTCGGTTCCTTTTGAGCAGACTGGGCTTCCTGGAAGCCATGCCTTCCCTCAGCGCCCCCTTTTTCTCTTAGTGTCCTTGGGGACTCAGGAAGTCCACTCATCATCCGGCCAGCGGAGCCAAGGACAGGAAGGGCTTACCCGAAGAAGACCAAACCAGCTAGAAGGCTCCACACCGGGGCCTTGGGCAGGGCTTGAGCTTCGCAAGGCGAGGTGTGAGAAGCTTGCCCTGGAACCCTCTCCAGCCTGCCTTCTCCCTTCCACTCTTTACAGCACATCCCCCACCACAGCCAGCCTCCCGTCGGACCCCAGAGCCTCTGCTGGACCATATCAGATGTCTGGGGTCTTCGGAGCTACACACAGGGAGGGCTACTGCTGGCGAGATCCTGTGTTTACACCCCAGGGAGCCCAGGATGGGAACAATGCCTCACCCAAGACGGACTGATAGTGCTATATCAGGCTGAATGGCACCGGAATCAGAGTGTGTGTGTGTCTCAGGGAAAGAGGCTGGAGAGGGGAGAATTCCAGGGAAAGGGGACCCTCCCCAGAAGTTCTGCTTAAAGGTGAAGACTGCCCCTCTGCCTTCCAGAGATCAGTTTATCATTCGTGCCAAGTCCCTTTTGGAAAACAGAGGCCCTGACCAAGAACCAAGTCTAGGAAGTTTCTTTTGGAAGGGGAAGCAGGGCAGACTCCCGGCCGGCCCCTCTTGCAGCTGTGCCCAGATCAGATTTCCGGGAAAGGAGGCTGCCCGTTTGCAAAGGCGCCTCTGAAACCAGAGAGATGGACACCGAGAGAGCCAGAGAGGAAAAACTCCCGCAAAGACAGTCGGATTATTTTCTGCACCCCGAGACGGGGAGAGCGAGGTATCCCGCTTTCCCCTGAAAAGCAACAGGCAGCGAGTCCGCGCCCCGCTCCCGCGCGCCCGTAACGGGAGCAGTGATGCAGCCCGACGAGATGCGCATCCCCGTCGCTGGTCCGGGGGACCTCCCGGCACAGCGCCCCCTCCCCTGTACACAAAGGCGAGGCGGGAACCAGGGCCCGGGGCCCTGGGACTAGAGAAGGGACAGACGAGGCGGGGGCGGCGCGTACCTCGGCGGCGGGCAGGCGGCAGGCGGGCAGGCGAGCGCGCTCTGGGCAGTCTGAAGGTCTGCGGGAATGCGGAGGGGTTTAGAGCCTGGCGACAGGAAACCACTCGGAGCTCTGGGCTGGGTCTGTCTCACCCTCCGCCCGCGGTCCCTCCTCCTCCGGTGTCTCCTCCTTCCCCTCCCCCCGCCCCTTCTCCCGCCGCCCGAAGCCCTCCCTGTCTCCCTCTCCTTGCCGCTCCCTCCCCAGGCCTGCCTGCCACATGGGTTCTGGACAGACCGACAGAAGGCCAGGGCCGGAAGGCCCGGCAGGCATCACCTAGGACAACTTGCACCTTGTTCGGAGGGGAACCGAGGCCCGAACAGGGCAGAGATTGACCCCAGGGTTCCCAGGGGCAGGGCCCGGCCCGTGTGTCTTGACTTTATGATCAGAGCTCTTTACCAGAACCTGCCTGACACTGAGCAACGCTGAGGCGGGCGAAGCAGCCCGAGGGGATGGGATCTGTGGCAAAGGCGAAGCCAGGGCTCCCCTCTGACCAGACAAGCGAAGCTGCCATGGATGGCATCACCGCTGAGGATTCGGGATATGGTCTAAAAATAACCGTAACTCTAACTCTAGTTGTGCCACCTCCAGACACATAACAGATTCTCTTTTTAGCTGGGAGGTCTGTATTATCAGTAAAGAACAGATTGATGATATTGATTATAATCACAGAGGTAACAGTGGCCAAGGTTTACTGCGGACTTAGAATTTTCACAGCAAACCATTGACTTAGATATTGTCATTATGCCCCCCCCCAATAAAGAAACAGAGGCTCCAAAGGGCTAAGTCACTGGCCCGAGGCCATGTGACTAGAAGAGGTGAAGGCAGGCTGATTCTGTCTTCGACTTGGTTCACTTTTATGCTCTATGAACTTCTCGGTGCAACAGGTCTTGGCTGAATATTTAGGAGAATATTGATGAGAGCATGAGAATTTATGGGGGCACGCCTAGCACTTTGAACGGCACAGGAATTGACGGCTGGCCCCCTGTCCTCAAGGGGCTCTGAGCCCTGGGGAGAGGGCATGCCTTAGGCATCCACCCCCTCACAGGAGCGGCATAGACTCGGGTTTATCCCACGGGGGCAGGATCTCTGTGTTGGAACTGGCAGGGAAGGCTTCCTGGAAGAAGTGGCTCTCGCAGCATGAATTAGGTTGGAATAACATGGCAGAGAAGAGGACAGAGAACATTCGCATAAACTCCTGTACTTCTTGGCCTCTGCCCCCTTCGCCATCCTTGCCGCCCACCACTCTCCTCCTTTTTCACTCTCCTCCAGCCACACCGGCTTCCTTTCAGTTCCTCAACAACCATGATAGTATTCCCACCCCAGGATCTTTGCACTTGCTTTTACCTCTGCCAGGGACTTTTTCCCATCTGATTTTCCTGTGCCTGGGTTTTTTTTCACCCTTCAGGGCTCTGTTATAATGTCATCTCCTGAGAGAGCCCCCCCCCATCCCCTCTCTCACAGGCTCATCTCAGCCCTTACACTCTTTTATTTCCTTCCTGGTACTGTCACCCACAGAAGCTATTGTCACCCCTGCTAGACAGATGCTCGTGCGAACAGGGGCTTCGTGTGTCTTGTTCACTGCCGTGCTCCCAAGAGCCTAGGAGCCAACACAAAGCTGGCTCTCAGTCGATGTGGAAGTTGTCTTCTAAAAAGGTTCCAGCCTGGACTGGTGGCCAAGAAAGATCTTCAAGAGATCCACACACCTGTAAAAATCTGGGCGTCTGTTCATTTTTCTTCAGAGAAGGTTCATGGCTTCCTTCACATTTCCAAAGGGACCAGTCAGAGATCCAAGAAACAATCTCTGCTCCAGGTGACCCCCAAAGGCCTCTCCCTGGTCCAAAAGCCAAGGTCAGGTTCTCTGCCTGGGCTGCTCACTGCAGGGTGCTGGCCGACTCCTCAGTTATCTGTTTGCAGCCTGGACAGATGCATGTTTTTATAGAATTGGTTGCTATAGCTCCCAGGGATCGTGGGGGCTAAATTTAACTTAAATGTTGTGTTTTTCTTCATAAACTAAGATAATGAGCCTGATGAGAATGAGCCGATGGAACCACCCCTGGTGTTTGGCTGGAGTTCGCTTTGGTTTCGGAACTGGGAAACCTGGCTGGGGCTAGGCCGTAGCTCTGGGACAGAGATCCCGAGCTCCTGCGGGGAGACCCTAAGCCCAGATCCCTCGCAGGAAAACACTGCAGTTTTTCTATCGAGAGGTGAGAGCGCCCTAGGGGAATAGGAATCTCTGAAGCAAGATGACATTGACCTAGAAAGGGAGGCCACTGGGACTAAGGCTGGTCCTTCTGCCACCACCAAAGGCACAACCAGGGGAAGGAAGGGAAGTGCACCTGGGTTGGCGTGCCAGTCCCCGCTCTGCCACTGAGGCACTGAGTGACACAGGGCTCCTCCCTGTTCCCATCTGAGCCACACCTTTCGCATTGGTCAGTAGACTGAGCAGCATAACAGCAGTAATAAGAGCCAGCATTTATTTAACACCTACTGTGTGCCAAGCACTGAGCAAAGTGCTTGGTGCATACTTTCTGACTTTTTATAAAATAGGAACTATTGTTATGCCCATTTTAGAGATGTGGGAAGTGAATTTCAGATTGATAACCTGCCCAAGCTCATGTACCGAGTACATACATAATCAAATCAGAGGTTCAACCCAGGTTTAAGGGACACCAGAGCCCAAGCGCTAAACTATCACGCTCTACCCGCTCCGAAGTGGCCCTCCAACTCTGCCATCTGTGGACTCTGGAGCACACAGCCATTGGTGCTCATCTCGCTAGCTGAGTGTTTCGCTGACGGAACATCAGAGGGGATCAGCTTTCCAAGCTGCAGAATAAGAAGTCAGCACCTTGGGGTCCCTGCCACCTGCCCCCCACTCCATCCAGCCTCTCCCCAGCCATGCTCCTCTAGGTAACCCCCTGCCACCGCGATCCTGCCTTTTCTGACCTAGCCCTCAGCACAGCCTTAGGATCCCCGGGCAGTGCCCACAGGTACGTGCCGTCCAGGCTCGCAGCCTCTCCCAGAGCCCGAGCAGCATCCCTTGCTCATTCGCTGATGCCCTTGCACTGGGGCTGCCGCGATAAAGAGGACAAAGGATGTCCTTGTGCCTTTTTCAATCCAGTAGCTGCAGGCCAGGAATGAACGAGTTTCAGGTTGTAATCAGTTCTGTGAATGAACTGAACGGGGAAGACTTGAGAAGGTAGTGGGGGGGGGGCACTATTTACACAGTCAAGCTAGGCCTGAGGAGGAGGCTGATTTTGAGGGAGAGAAGTTGAATGATGAGTCAGTGAGAAGGGCTGGGGGCGGAGTGTTCCAGGCAAGTGGGGAACCCTGGGTGGGCAGAGCTTGGTTTCTTCAAGTGACTGAAAGCGAAGCTGGAACTACCGATCAGAGATTTCTCTCCTCCTCCTGGCCTTCCTCTGCCTCACTGCCATTATTTTTACACGCGTTTGGCCATTTCAGAGTTCATCTTCATCTGCTTTCTCGGTGAATGACAGAGCCTTCCTGTGAGGGAGTCAGTGGAGGGCTTAGAACCTGTATTGACGTGAGGAAACTGAGGCCCCAATCACCCGGTGCAGCGGGGGCTCAGAACCGGGTCTCCTGAGCCCTGGCTCAGAGGCCGAGTCAGTCACACTGAGAACCTACTTGCCTTTCCGCTCATAACTCCAGCGTCTATGTCCCCTGAACCGCCTGATGGACCCTCTCTGGGAGCTGGACTGGGGCCAGATGAGCAACCGGTGTTGCCACGGTCAGGCAGAGACACCTGGACAGGGCTGAACTCTGGAAATAGATGGGGGAGACTCTGTTGATTGGGCCTTTAGCAAGAGAGAAAGCAGCCAAGCAGAAAGTTAAATATATAAAAACTTTGTTGGACTCCCCACTGTGGCTTTTTGGGTTATGAACCTGACCTAGTGTCCCTGAGGATGAGGGTTCTATCCCTGGCCTTGCTAAGTGGGTTAAGGATCTAGTGTTGCCCAAGCTGCCGTGTAGGCCGCCGTGGTTGCAACTGGATCGGGCGTTGCTGTGGCTGTGGTGTAGGCCGGCAGCTGCACCTCCGATTCAACCCCTAGCCTGGGAACTTCCGTATGCTGCAGGTACGACCCTAAAAAGAAACAACAAAACAAAACAAAAAATAAATAAAAGCAGTGCCAAGAAACATCCCTTAAGGCCTCACGTTGGAAACGGTGTCGGGATCACCAGAGTTCTGATCTCCAGGCTGTCAATCCTGAGAGAGCCTTGCAGGTAAAAAACCTGATAAGTTTTGCATGGAGGAACTCGAGGGCTTGTGGCCGACCAGGTCCCGTTCAAACAATTATGAGTAAACTGGGAAGCGAGATTATAATATCCAGTGTATCCCAGCAGACACTGAGCAAAACATTTTTTGTCCATTATCTCATTTAACCTGCACTTAATATATGCCCTTCGTTTCCTGTTATGGCTATAATAAATTACTGCAAACTTGGTGACAAACATACATTTATCCATTGTACAACTATAAATGTAATAAAATTCATTGAGCAATAAAAAGATAGATTTATGGAGTTCCCTCGTGGTACAGTCATTGCAGCAGCTCAGACCCCTGCTGTGACACAGGTTCGATCCCTGGCCAGGGAACTTCTGCATGCCTTGGGTGTGGCCCCAAAAACAAACAAACAAAACCCCCCCCCACATTTATTACTTTAACTTCTGGAAGTCAGAAGTCCTAAAATCAAGATTTGGCAGGGCTGTGTTCCTTCGTGAGACTTAAAGAGACAATCTGTTTCTTTGCCTTTTGCAGCTTCTAGAGGCCCCTGCTTCCCTTGGCTTGTGGCCCATCCTTCATCTTGCAGGCATCACTCCAACCTCTGCTTGCACGGTCGCATCTCCTTTTTCCGACTCTGACCCTCTTGCCTCCCTCTTATGGAGCTGAGACAGGGCAAAGCAAAGCTGGAAGCTAGGGAAAGGATGAATTAAAGGTGGGGATGGGGAGTTCCCGTCGTGGCTCAGTGGTTAACGAATCCGACTAGGAACCGTGAGGTTGTGGGTTTGATCCCTGGCCTTGCTCAGTGGGTTAACGATCTGGCGTTGCCGTGAGCTATGGTGTAGGTTGCAGACGCGGCTCGAATCCCGCGTTGCTGTGGCTGTGGCGTAGACCTGTGGCTACAGCTCCAATTAGACCCTTAGCCTGGGAAACTCCATATGCTGCGGGTGCGGCCGTAGAAAAGGCAAAAAGACAAAAAAATAAATAAATAAAAAATAAAAATAAAGGTGGGGGTGAGAAGAGGGCAGGGTGTTTGCAGAAAAGAGTTAATACAGCAGGCCTGGGATTGTTATCCCTAGAAAGGCCCACTCGAAATCTTGGTGTGGGGACCTGACTAGCATGGAGTTTCCTGCACGGTGGGAACGCTGTCCTCACATGACGTAGGTGGCGCTCTGTGCCTCGGCTGCTCGTACCAGTAACGTGGCTTATGCCCAACACCTTTTCCTTGGCTGTTTGCAGATAGCATATTTACAGTTGTGGGAATCAGAACCTGGATGTCTTTCGTGGGGGGATTCCTTTGTCTGCCGTAGGTAGGTAGGATTCCCACTCCCACGTCAAAGCCGAGGAAACGGGTGCAGAAAAATAAATAACTTGCTCAAAGCCCCACAGCGGTAAAGCCAGAAATCCACACAAGTGGCCGCCCACCCCGTCGGCCCCAAATCCACCCAACCTTTGAACTCAGACCGAATCTCTCCTACTCTTTCCAGATTTGCAGCTGGTAGGAGCCCTCGGCCCTAACCAACCCTATACCTCCTTATATGGCTGGGGAAATTGAGGATCCTGAAGCCCAAGGTCAGAGTGTAGACAACAGAGACTGGAGTCCCCGTCTCCCAACTCCAAGCCCAGGCGGGGACCAGCTCTGGCTGCTCCAAGTCTCCGGAGGCAGGGACTAGACTGCTGATCCCTTTGGGCTGAAGATTAGGTGTCAGAATTCTGAAATGCACCCTTTGTATGTCTGGCTCAAGGTCAAGATCTGGGTGCAGGAACACTGACTCAGCCTGTCGTCCTGTTACTGTATCTTTCCCTGGGCCAGCCCTTCCGTTGGCTGAAGGGCACAAAGACCCCTTTGTCCTCTGGCCCTTGGTCCCCTGGGCAGAGTGGCCGCCGACCAAGGCAAGGCCAAAGGGAGAGGAGGATGAAATTTCATGCCAGCACCCTTCCCACTTGCAACACTCCCACTGGGAAAATTCAGATTTTCCCTCAAGCTCTTTACAGTTCACAAAGGACTTTTCTGTCCATGATCTCATGCAGCGGCATAGTCGGTCTCTCCGGTAGAAAAGTCAGGATTCACTCAGCACATTTGGGGCTTGAGCAGAGTCTGCTCAAGGGCCTTGCTCACATCACCCAGGCGGCCCCGGTGGAGCTGAAGTGACAGCTCCAAACACTCAGTCCGAGGCTCTTTCCTCTAAGGAGCCGCCTCTACCCGGGGTCCAGGGAGAGCTCACAGGGGCGCCTCCACACAGCCCCCTTATCCGCGGCACACCACGGCGTATTGGATGCACTTCCTCACGTTGACACAAACCCACCCAAGGGTTACTTTATTTGAGCTGCAGTTAGGTTCTGCCCTTAGTGGGGCCTGTGCCCTGTAGCCCTGACTGTAATCTGTCCTCGAGTGACCCACCTTTCTCTCCACCTTAGCTTTCCTGTTTGGAAAATCAACGTGGTTATAAGATCAGACCCGCCTAGGTGCAAAGTCAGTGTAAGATTCAAGTGAACAGGCATTTTAGAGCAAGTAAACAGGAGCAAAGTTAAAAGGACCAACCTAAGGGGCAGATCTCTGCACCTGGATCCTGGGGCAAGTGACATCACTCTTGTCGTTTCACCTCCAGCCTCGGTTTTCTCTAGGGTAATGTTCCGCCTCTCCCTTTATGAGGAGAGGCTCAAAGTTTCATATGCTCCATTATCAATGTGTTCACTGTCTTATATTGGATCATTAAATATTTCCCAAAGTGTGTCCACAAAATATTAGTCCTCAGATAAAAGGGGGGACCCTGGGTTCAAGGGAGTTAGGGAAATGTGCATCTGCCACCTTCCTCTTAGCTATTTTGGAGGCACATGGGAACTTCAAAGACTGCAAAGTCTGCAGAAAAGAAACCTGTTTAACTCTGTTTAAACTCTTCCCATCCCTCTTTTCCATGAACTTCTGAATGCAACCCACATCTCTCGTGTTCCATGATGGGGCCTTGGGGAGTGTCTGTTTGATCCAGTGCCCTTGTCCAAAGAAGGAACTAAAGTTCAGGAAAATAAAGGGACTTGTTCTGGGTCACGTGGCCAGTAAATGGCAGAGCTGGGACTTGACTCAGGCTAACGGATTCTTTGACCTACAGCTCTTTTAAAGAGCACTGAGAAAATGCCTTCTGCCGTTGATACTCTCTGCATGTCAAAGATTTGTATACTGGTTTCACAGCACTTATTCTTTGTCTGGGGTTCCATGTCCATGACTGAGGAGGCCTGAGCTGTCACCCTGCAGCCCCAGGCAGGTTGGAGGAGCTCGGCAGTGGATTGGTTCTGCCTCCTCCCATCCCTGGCCCCAGAACATTGCAGCTGCTGGTCCAGGTCCAGGAAACACTCACACGCAGGCACCAATTTTCTTCTGAAACCCCACACGCCTAGAAATCTTTTCTGAAGGAGAGGGAAAGCACGATAACCCAACCCAACAACGTGGCAGCTCTTACATGTTCCCTGACGTGGCCCCACAAACCAAGCCTCTCTTTGGTTTTAGCAGCTGTGGACCCAGGGGTAATGACCGCCCCGCCAGCCCAGCAACGTGGCGGCTGGTGCTGTGACTCAGCCAATGTGGGGGGCAGCCTGGAACCTCCGTTGCTCTTCGGCTCCTAGGGGGACACAGAAGGGATATCTGGATTAACCAGTGGGGCCCCTACCCTGTTTTCCAACACAAGTCTCTTTTTCCCCACCATTGCCTGGGTAAGGCAGGCCGCGTGACCTTCTGAGACTGATCCAACACTGCCCCAATATGTCATCTCTCCCCGCTCCTGGCTCCTGTTCTCAGACAGCAGCTTCTTGTTGTAAATCTTGAAGACTTTTCATGCCAGGGGTATTCAAACTGCCTTCTGTAGAACTTCCATGCGGGAGCCTTAAGGAGGCAGAACAGAGGCTAAAGGGGCAGGTCTCCAGGCCCCCGGCGCATTTCTGCCTTCAGCCAAAGCAGAACTACTTTTGTCTGTCTGACCTATGAGACTTTTGCCTGAGATTTCATTTCTTAAAACGGTTTCACTACTTTAAAAAAAAAAAAAAAAGTAGGAGTTCCCACTGCGACTCAGTGGGTTAAGAACCTGAGTAGTAGCCACGAGGATGAGGTTCAGTCCTTGGCCTCGCTCAGTGGGTTAAGGACCTGGAATTGCTGCAAGCTTCAGTGCAGGTCGCAGACACCTTGGATCTGGTGTGGCTGTGGCTGTGGAATAAGCCTCAGGTGTAGCTCTGATTCAGCTCCTAGCCTGGGAACTTCCATATGCCACAGGCATAGCCATAAAAAGCAAATAAATACGTATATACATTTAGCACACTGGCTTTACCAGTGAAGAAAAAATAAGCAGAGAAAGAAGGTCTGATCTGTCCCAGAACAGAGTATTACAAACTCGCTACCATACTAGGCACTGTGGGAAAGGCGAGGGTTCCAAGAGCCAAGTGCGCGCCCCAGAGGATGTCAGACCCACTGCCCAGAAGCTTGCCATTGGCTCACCCTGGGCAGGCAGCCTCGAGCCCCTAATTTCTCCCCAAACTGTAGGGGTCCCTCCAGCAGCCCCGTACATCCCTGGAAGAGAATCAGGGTGCCAGGGAGGCCAGCGCTGCCTCTTCAGAGACCTGCAGGTGACAGATGTCAGCAGCCCCTCTGAGCAACGTGCTGGGACCAGCAGGGACTGTGCCAACCTGGAAAGAATCTGACTCACCCAGAGGCTCTGAGATCCCGTCTCCCCTTCTTAAATGTTTTCTCCTCCAATCAAATCCATCTGCAGGAGTAATCTGTCTGTTGGCCACCAGTTTGGCACCTTTGCTGGTAGGGTCTGGTTCACTTTTCTTTAAGGGAACTCACCATCCCTCTCCTGTGGGAGAGAAGCCAGTGACTTCCTTTCTGGTTTGGGAAACTTTCGAGAGACCTAGCCCCTTGCTTCTTTCTCTCTCCTAATCTGTTTCTTTTCTCCTCCATCTTCTCCTTTCTCTCGCTCTCTCTCTTTATCTTTTAGGGCTGCAGCCGCAGCATATGGAGGTTCCCAGGCTAGGGGTATAATTGGAGCTGCAGCTACCGGCCTACACCACAGCCACACGGGATCCAAGCCGCCTCTGCCACATACACCACAGCTCACGGCAACGCCAGTTCTTTAATGCACTGAGCGAGGCCAGGGATCGAACCCGCGTCCTCATGGATCCTAGGCAGATTCGTTTCCTCTGAGCCACGACGGGAGCAACTCCTTTCTCTTCTCTCCTTCCTTTTGCCTGGCCCTCTCCTCTTCCTTTCCCAGCCAGCTGAAGACATGTTTTTTGAAAAGAGCACTGGACAAGGAGTCAAGAGGCCCGGGTTCCTCATCCACTTTGTAAATGACTTGGGCAAGTCACCTCCCCCCTCTGGGCCATCAGCTCATTTGTAAAATGAGGCTGTTGGGTTAGGTCATAGTTTCCAAACAGCAGAGGATAAGGACCAAGATGAGGGCACTCAGGCTCCCTCCCTGGAGCCCTAGAGGCAGCTGTTGTTTGGCTGTTTTAACAGGAGTCTGCAGCTAAGAAACTCTTGACAATCACTAAGTCATTTAATGCAAGTCCTTCCAGTCTTTAAATTCAGTATTTCCTCTCCTCTTTCTACTCTGTCCCCTGTGTCCCTCCCCGCCTCAGAACCCAGGGTTTGCCAGCAGATCCTTCGTCCTCTCTAGGGTGGCACCTCTAAGTCTGTCCCGATGTCTGCGGGGAGGCCAGGCTCTGCACTTTGACTTGCAACGTGGGAGAAGATCGTTGCTTTCCAGAAATCCTAGAACAGTGAGGGACACCCAGGGCCATGATGACTTGTAACCAGCCGCCCGTCTTGGTCCCCAGCCCCAGGGCTGAGATCTCCAGCTCCCGCCCTCCCCCACTAAATGGCCCGCTTCCCAGCCTTATCCCAAGTTGGATTATTCTCCTGATTCAGACATTTTTGTGGTGTGAAATCATCTCCGCCCCAGCCAGCCGAAGCCAGGAGCCCGCTCCAGCCCGCAGCAGCGCCCCGGCCCCCCCTTCCCCTGCCACGTCCCACACCTTCAGCGCCTCTCCTCCACGCGATCCGGGTTGCCATTCGATTTCCTTCCAAGGCTAAAAAGAAATACAGACGGCGTGCCAGGGGTGTATCAGCTTAGCTACTTTGCAGGTGCTGGCTCAGGGCTGACTCCGAGGTAAAGGTGACTAAAAGGTGCTTGTGAAATCAAGGCAGAGGGACAGGAGTTCCCGTCGTGGCACAGTGGAAGCGAATCTAACTAGGAACCATGAGGATGCAGGTTTGATCCCTGGCCTCATTCAGTGGGTTAAGGATCCGGCGTTGCTGTGAGCTGTGGTGTATGTCGCCAGCACAGCTCGGATCTGTCATTGCTGTGGCTGTGGTGTAGGTCAGTGACTACAGCTCTGATTAGACCCCTAGCCTGCGGCCCTAAAAAGACAGAAAGACAAAAAAAAACCCACAGAGGGACAGAGTCAAAGGAAGAAAGAGAGATCGGCTCGGACATAGGAAGAGATGGGGAGACACGTGGACAGAGTCCGTCACGGTCAAGAGAGAGACAGAGGTGGGGAGAGGGGACGGGCAGACCCAGAGAAACAAATGTGGAGAAAACTACCCAACACTTAGCAAGAAGACAAAAGGGGTACTGCATAGCCTCTCGATGTTAGACTAAAGCGCGGCCGACAAGCGCATTCAAAGATCATCTTGTCTAGGGGCATATTGTTGTTTGACTTGCTGTTTACTATTGATTAGGGCTCTGGCTCTGAAGTTGCATATTCACTCATAGATTTCTGCCTAGTTAACTTTGTTGACCTAGGTCCATTATTCCTTCGATGTCCCCATTGGTTGTGTTATTTCATTTGCATATTAAAATATGGTTGATTAACCAAAAAAAAAACAAAAAGATTTCTGCCCAGTTAAAGAGAGAACCCCAGAGGTTACGGTTTTCATGCCCTGAAGGACATTAACCAGTTTTATCTGTGGCCGAGCAGACATTTTCCAGCCTGCCTTTAGTGCCCGTGTACACATGAGCTCTCTTTGACTTCTTCTTGAGTTAGCTTTAACACCCTCATTAACAGGGTGAATAAATCATGGATAGATGCCCCTTTTTCATTTCAAAAAATAAAAATGTTTTTAGCTTTTAAAAAATAAAAAAACTGGGCGTTCCCGTCGTGGCTCGGTGGTTAACGAATCCAACTAGGAACCATGAGGTTGAGGGTTCGATCCCTGGCCTTGCTCAGTGGGTTAAGGATCCGGCGTTGCCGTGAGCTGTGGTGTGGGTCGCAGATGCGGTCTGGATCTGGCATTGCTGTGGCTGTGGTGTAGGCCAGCGGCTACAGCTCCAATTCGACCCCTAGCCTGGGAACCTCCATATGCTGTGGGTGTGGCCCTAAAAAGGCAAAAAAGACTTCTTTGGGGAGTAATTAAAATATCCTAAAATAGGCTGTGGTGACAGCTGCACAACTCCATAGATATACTAAAAACTATTGATTGTGCACCTTAAATATGTGAATTGCACGGTGTACCGGTACTAGTGCTGCTACAACAAAGTACTACATCCTGGGTGACTTAACAGAAATTTGCTTTCTCACAAGTGTGTAGATAAGATGTCTGAGGTCAAAGTGTTAGCAGTGTTGGTTTCTTCCAAGGCCTCTCCTCTTGGGTTGTAAATAGCTGTCTTCTCCCTGTGTCTTCATATGTTCTTCCCTCTGTATGTGTCTGTGTCCAAAATTCCTCTTCTTGGAGTTCCCATCATGGCTCAATGGAAATGAATCTGACTAGTATCCATGAGGACACAGGTTCAATTCCTGGCTTCACTCAGTGCATTAAGGATCCGCCGTTGCCGTGAACTGTGGTGTAGGTCACAGATGTGGCTCAGATCCCGAGTTGCTGTGGCTGTGGCACAGGCCAGCAGCTACAGCTCTGATTCCCTGGGAACCTCCATAGGCCTTGAGTGCAGCCCTAAAAAGATAAAAGATGAAAAAAATTTTTAAAAATTTTAATTATTCTTCTTAAGGTGTATTAAGGACCCGACACTGTCTCTTTGAGGATGCAGGTTTGATCCCTGGCCTTGCTTAGTGGATTAAGGATCTGGCATTGCCACAAGCTGTGGCATAGTTTGCAGATGCGGCTCAGATCTGACATTGCCGTGGCTGTGGCTTAGGCTGGCAGCTGCAGCTCTGATTCAGCCTCTAACCTGGGAACTTACATATGCCTCAGGTGTGGCCATTAAAAAAAAAAAAATGTGGTACAGGTGTTCCCTGGTGGCTCAGGGGGTTAAGGATATGGCATTGTCCCTGTTGTGGTTTGAGTTGCTGCTGTTACACAGAGTTGATCCTGGCCTGGAAACAGCTCTGCCTGGGCATGCTATGGGCTAAAAAAAAAGATGTGGTACATATATATATAAAGGAATATTACTCAGCCATTAAAAATAATGAAATAATGCCATTCACAGCAACATGCATTCAACTAGAGATTATCATACTAAGTGAAGTAAGTCAGAAAGCAAAAGACAAATGTCATATGATATTACTTATATGTGAAATCTAAACTGTGGTGCAAATAAACCTAGCTACAAAATAGAAACAGACTCATAGAGAACAGAATGCTTGCCAAGGGATCGACTGGGATCTGCGGTTAGTAGATGCAAACTATTACATTTGGAAGGGATGAATAAGATCCTACGCTATATAGCACAGGGAACTCTGTCCAGTTTCCTGGGATAGGCTATACTGGAAGAGAATATTTAAAAAAATGTATATATGTGTGTAACTGAGTCACTTTGCTGTACGGCATAAGTTGGTACTACACTGTAAATCAACTATAATTTTTAAAAAATGTAATAAATATTCCTCTTCTTAAAAAGATACCGGTCATATGGGATTAGGGCCTGCCCTAATGACCTCATTTTAATTTAAGCATGTGTTTAAAGATTCCGTCTTCAAGATCCTGTTCTCAGGTACTGGGGTTTAGGACCTCACTGTATGAATTTTAGGGGATATAATTCAGCCTGTTGCATATAGTAAGTGAATTATCCATCAGTAGAGCTGTTAAAAGAAAGAGAAGGAAGGAAGGAAGGAGGGAGGGATCCACCTGGAACAAAGACACAACTTGCTGGGAGATCCAGGAGGGGCACTTGCCCTTGCAGGGGTCCGGGCAATGGCAGTGAAGATGGAAACGTGGGAACACACTTGAGAGCGACCTCTGGGCAGTATGAAGAGTCTCTTGAACCCCGATATGATGATGTCACTCCCCTGCCTAAACCTCATTCCCCGCAGGATACCCTTCTAGCTCCTTAAGGCGGTGTGGAGTCCCCGCATGGCCTGGCCCCAGCCTCATCTCTCCAGACCTCCCACCCCGTGCCCCCACCCCACATGCTAACAAACTCATCCCCTCGTAGCTGCTCTAGGACACCAGGCTCTCTTCAGCCTGCAGCTGCCCCTGTATCTCCTGCTCCCTCTGCCTAGGAAACTTCCCTGTGGACCTAAACTGCCCGTGCCTACGCCCCTTCAGTGCTCAGCCGGACACCACTTCCTCTGGAGAGCTGCTCTGGTTCCCAGAGCCTGGGTTAGTTACCCCTCTCTAGGCTCCGTAACTGTTTACTCATCTCTCCTGGACACTGTACTATGTTTTCCCTGAGGGGACAAAGATAGCTTCGTCTTCTTTGTGTCCCTAGCATTGGCACAGTAACTGACCCAGAAGGGCTCAATCACTCATTCAAGTGGATGGGATTATATGTGGGGTGTAAGGCACAGAAAAGGCTGGAGGGGTACTTCCTTTTAGAACTGTCTGTTTTATCTCTCCTCATGTTTGTTTGTTTGTTGCCACACTTGAGGCATATGGAAATTCCCAGGCCAGGGACTGAACCTGCCAGGTCCTTAACCGGCTGCACCGCAAAGAAACTCCAGTAATCTCCCGCCTCTGAATCCCACAGCTTTCTGGTTCCCTGTCCTTGGAGGGAACTTCTCCGAAGTCTTCACTTAGCCCTCAGGCCATGGCCGTCTGGGAGCCAGGACCAGGGGGCGTTTAGACGGAATTCAGGCAGGGGAGCCTTCCTCTCCTTAAGATCCTTCTCCAGTTTCCAACCCAGAGTTTCAGCCCCTAAAGCCAGGCAGCGTCCACCTTTCCTCAGCTACTCAGCTGGTCAAGGAATAAGAAAGACGGCCCTGTGCTCTCAGCCAAGAAAGCGGGTTTGGGGTGGGGAGGGGGAGCACAGATCCGTTATGGGGGAACCTCGGAGCCCTTCACCCAGTGACCTCCCAGGACCCCTCCTCTCTTTCCAGTGAAAAAATACCATGTCCCTACTGTTTCTCAGCAACTCTCAAAGGTCCAGA